>WOVY01003405.1:0-268248 GCA_013436015.1 Rhipicephalus annulatus
AAAAAGACTGGAACTTTCATTGTAATATGAATGGTTTAATGGTAATGTGGCAGGCAGTCACCTGAAGAAAAACTGGGAGCCCTCATTCATACTTCAGCATCGTCTTCAAGTACTCAAAGATGCTTTAGAGTTCAGCCACGTATACAGCTGTGTTGCATCTTAGCAATTGATAGTTTCGAATGCACATCACACAGTGCTCGCAAAGTTCTGTAGACGTTGCTCTGATGTTGTTTTGCCGCATGTGTCTTACAAATTCAAATTCTTTATTTCTGCCTTGTAGAGTACAGACAGTGGAGGCGCAGAAAAATCTGTAGAGACAGCTTGACAAAGCCACGACACCCTTTTGCTCAGCAACAGCTCACAGCAAAGTTCATTAAACAACATTATTGACATAGTGTAATGGCAAATAAACAATCATCAACTAATACAAAAGAGACAACCAGAAGATATTGAAAAATATAGTGTAAATAATATTCATATTAGACACACACAGAGATGTCTATAAAGAATAAAAAGAGCAAAAAACAAAAACTACGTGATAGAAAATAAAACAAGACAGATTCAGAAAGAAACAGAGGCCGAAAGCGATGGGAGATAGTTGAAAAGGGTATTGTGCTGAATTAACATGCAAAGTGGCGGAGTAAGAGGAAAGAAAAGGAGGGAGGCTTTTATTTATATTGTATTGGGCTTTTGTTCATGTGGACAAGTAAAGGTTGTGAGGGGAGCTATTGCACACGGTCCATGATTTCGTAGGGGTTGAGAAAAATTGTGCCATTGTAAGTCTCCAAGAAGACATCACATGGTGAGCAGCAACTGATTTCAAGATTTTTCTCTCTTCAGGTGAGGTTGAGAGAGAGGGTGTAACATAGCCAGAAAGCAGTAACATAGCCAGAAATTTTTTTCGGCTGCTGTACTACGTAATACCCCACCATTTCCATGGCTACGCCGCTGTATTGAAGCATCGGCTCCAGCGATATTGCTGGTTCAATGATTTTCCATCACTCATGCGAGAGAGTGTTGCATGCAAATTACTCGAAGAAACTCTATAGTGCTAGTGTAAGCAGCTAGCAAGAAGCACACAGGTTCAGGAATGTGCCTAAGGTTTTATTTTCTGGCTTTAAACACTTCTGTGACTTTGCAAATCGAATGCTTTCAAATGAATATTGCACTGTAAAAGCGACAGCTTGCAGTGGGTGGTGCATTTTTATAGTCTTGTTGCCTTGCTGTTTTTTAGGGATTTAAAAGTGCTCTAAAATTTTTAAATCATCATAAAGTGGGATAGTCAGGGTGAACAGGGGAAGTGCCTCAGACAGGCTGGCCGACGTCTCGATAGGAGGACCTATCTTTGTCAAAGGCACCTTGTCATCTTTGGCGTGTTAATTTTAAGGAACTACATAACTACCACTCACTACTAAGCCCCCTAAAACTACTACTCACTGCTAACCCCCTTGAAACTAACACGCCAAGGATGACAAAGTGCCTTTGACAACGATAGGTTTTTATCAAAACGTCGGCCAGTCTGTCTAAGGCAACTTCCACTGTTCCCCCTGACTATCCCACTACGTGTTCTATTCGTCGGCTCCCACCTAATTTTTAAATCATCATAAAGGTAGGTCAGGTCAGATGCATGTTGTGTTCATTGTAGCCGTACAATCTCAGAACTGTACTTGCCTCTGGAGATTTTCATGCGAAACTAAGATTTTATCTGTGTTGTCCCAAGCTTCTCAGTACAGCTTTTTTTTTTTTTTTTTCAGGAGGGATCGCAATTCGCATCAGCCAGATGACGCTAGGGTAAGATAAACCGTTTTATGGCTGATTATCTCTCACTCACACCGGCGAATGACAGAGATCGCTTGGGAGGTTGCAATTGGCAGCCACGAATCAAGTCGCGGCAGCCGATGTTCTTGCTGGCCTGCGCAACCTGTCTTTTGTCAAGGCAGTATGCCTTGCGTTTGGTCGTGTTCACGTCTGTTCACATCGCCATTGCATTGTAAAGTAAGCATACATCCTGTTCTAGCACTTCCCGATTGGCTCGCGAGCTTTGCAGCTGCAGTCGTTGGACTTGAAAAATTGAGCAGCGAGTTATTGAGGCAATACAGTGCTCCTTGAACAAAGCAACCATCTTCAATTATTTGTGAGCACTTTGGTCGTGTGACTACTGCAAGTGAACGGTGCTAATGAGCCTTTAGTCTGAATTGAAATGCCCCACTTTCACACCTGTTTCACTGGTAAATGTGTCTTTCATTCTTTCGTGCAACCTACAGCTGCTTGCAGATCTTCAAGGAAGAGTGGCACCCTTCTGTTTACAAATTCGGCATTGCTGGCAAGGAGGGGCTCTCCTTGTTTGGTGAGGCTCTGCGACTAGTACTTGTGGTTTATGTCTTTTGGAGCTTATGTAACTGCTGGTCAGCAAATATTAACAGAACTTTTCAGACTTGCTCCAAAAAAGTTTTTTTTCTCCTCTTGGGACTCATTCAGACTCGCTGAATGTCTACTTAGCCGGGCTCTTTGAAACTCAAACAGTTGTGTCTGAATGAGTCAGCTTGTTAGTTTCCCAACCTGTAGTAATGACTGAATGCTTCATTGCCTGAATTATGCGAAATTGTTACTGGAGACTTCATATCTTTTGTTAGCAGTCTGGGAGGTCGTGAGTGGGCATAGTATTGCAAGATGGTGTTGGGTGGTTTGGTACTACAGTACCCCGAATTTGCAAAACTGGATTTTCTCTTGAGGTAAAGTGCAATGAAATGAAAGTTCTCACGTTTAATTGGCTGTAACTACAGTTAAAGCTTGCGAATTTGAACTAGAAGGAGACTTGGAATTGTTTGAATTAAGTGGAGTTCAAATTAGGAAGTTCACGCTAGCACACACCCACATCGTGGCACATTGCATGCGCAGAACCGAAAAAAGCGACCTCCTGAATGATTATCAAGAATTAAGCGATGCTAGGTGTTGGTTGCAAGTGGTTTTGTAGATCAAGATCGGGAAGCTCTGGCAGCAAAGAGAATTAGTTGATTAGCCAGTCCGTATGCCAGACGCAAGCAGCAACATGCATTCATGCGAGCAGTGTGCCTTAGTGTCGACATATATGAGGGCATTTATGTCCTAAAAACACAATAATTTATGTAGGCCAATGTGATGCAATTGAAGTCAAACGTAATGAGTAATTTGCATTTCCTTGCACTTCTGTCGTGACACCAGGAGCATTGGTTTCTAGTTTGCCCAAGAGCTCGAGCACAAAGTCTGAATTCTCATCTGTGGAGGAGTACTGCTGTTTTGTTGTTTTGCATCTCTAGTAAATTTGGTTTGCTTTCGTTTTTGCAATACATTGGTGATCAATCTAGGCTGACTTTCGTGAGGAGCGATAAAAGCCAGTGGTTTTGCTGCTCGAATTAAATACTGCAGATGCCAACACTTTCAAATGATTGGGAGTTTTCCCCCATAGGGCTGGGGCGGGACCATAGTATCAGTTACTTATATTTCATAATCATTTCAGGCAATGATAAATAATAAAATGTACATATGCCATGTCTAGGAGGGCGACAAAAAACCACAAATGCCTGACTGAGTGTCACTCACCTTTCTAGATGCACATGACCCAAACAATTACACAATATAATACAATTATACAAGCATAGTACAGATATCCAAGACCACCACAGAAATGTAGATACTACAGACTGGAGCAATAAAAAAGATGATTATTCTTGAATTGGTACAAAGTTTGCAGCTATCTTTTTTTTACGCAGTTCATGTGCATCGTTTCTGTACCATATTTTATGATGATGTGGTGACGATTTAAGAAGTCTGCAATCAGTTAAGGTTGTTCTTGCATGCCATAGCTAGTCCCTGTAAAGCCTTTGTCATCCATGGTTTTTCTAGTTTCGTAAGCGTGCCTTTTGCCAGAAATTGTCGATGATGAAATTATGCTGACATAACTTTATTTTCTGAAATATTTCAATGCTTATCTTCTTTTTCTGTATGTGTTGCATTGGTAATGTAATATTTGCTTTGAAAAGTGGCACAGAGTGAGTTATATAAGGCACATTTTCAATAAGTCACAAAATATGTTTTTGTAGTATACACAGCTTATTAATATTTGTTCATATTGTTGTGCCCCATACAAGGAGGCAGCATTGTAAACAGGAATAGTACATAATACAGCCGATTTGTAACCATCGTGGTAAAAGATGTTTTACCACTACTTATAATAGTACCAGAGTACAGTAGAGTTGGAATCAAGTGTAAGCTCATATCCGCTGAGTTTCAATCAACGAGCTTTTACTGTATCATAATATCAGAAGCCTATACCTCTGTTTCATTGTGTTTTCGGTGACGTTTTAATTCTTGCTCACTTAAAAAAGCTGCACCCTGTCAGATGTACTTGACTGAGAATTCAGAGCACTATGAACTTTAACTTTTATTGTTTTTATTCTCTGACTCCTTATAGGTCAGTTCAATCGCTGCAGGTCGAAGGTAGGATCAGGGAGCTAAGGTGAGCATAATATCAAGAACTGCTAAGTAACTATATGAATAACGCCAGATAGCCAAATGTTTTCATTAGAGGAAATGGCATTATCCTAGAGTATTTGAGGGGAGATGTTGAAGAATCGATCAGTTATAAGGACTTTATGTACTAACCAGCCAAAGCTGTAGTTGAGTGAGCTCCTGTGAAAGTTATGCATACTATTAGTTTGCTTTCGCTACCATCACTACTGTTGAGTGCAAGATGGTTACAAATTGGGAGCATCGTTGCACCTTAGCGAACCACTCACTCTGGCGAAAGAGAGAGAGAAATGCTTTTATGATGTGCTGAATACGCTAGCCTAGAGAGTTAGTACAGAAACTCTGTTAGTAGCTGAAGTGTCTTCTTAGAAACGAGTACATAACTGTTTTCCAGCATTTGTTTATAGAACGCAGCAACTTTTGTTGTTTCTATTTGGTCACAGAAAGCTTTTCTGTCGACCCACGAGAGATCTAAGTGTCCTCCAGTCACGGCAGGCCACTGTCGCCTTTTTCAACATACCAAACAACCAGCCCGTTGTCAACAGCCTGCGAGAATGCTTGGGAAACGTCAGAGATGTGTCGGTACGTCTGCTTTGGTTAGCTTCTAGTGTTGGTACTGTGCATAGGAGTTACATTTTTTTCTTGCAAGACTATTTGCCGAGCTAAAGTTGCAAGAGAGGGAGAAGGAAGGAAAATCAGTAAGGGAAATCGCAAGAAATTATGTCAAAAAACACAGGGCATGCAGGCACAGACTCATGCTCCATCAACGCCAATGCTTGTGGTGTCTCTCTTGTGTCTGTGTTTGCACGTCCCATCTCTTTAACATGAATACTACCTACCAACCAGCCCAACTCTCTCTGTTATTGTAAGATAGTATTATATAGTATTATGTAGTTCTCTCAGTTTGCTACAGTTTGAATGGCACTAAATTTTCATTCACCCTAAGGGCCCGAGAATGGACATTTTATCGGGAGTGGGAAACAATATATAGTACAACGAACAAAACTATAAAAGTAAAAGGATGAAGACAAAAACAGATTGGAATGCTCAATGTTGGGGGCTGCATAACATAAAAAGTTATGGACCAGAAGATGCAAGAGCACCAATAGTATATCCTATTGCTCAAACCGGAAAATCGTATGAGTCATGATTAGGACTATGAAAACGGCGCACAGCGTTCATGGCGACGAGGATCATCATGCAACCGTGCTTCGGTTACCAGATGACAGGAAGTCCGGCTCTTTGACAATACTTTAGCAGCGAATTTGTAACGTCTTCTCACTGTAAATTTTATTTATTTGTCAGTGCCAAATGTAGAACAGGTCTCATTAGTGTCTTTGTCTATCCAGCTCCACAAGTGTTAAAACCATGTTAGGGCTCTTGAAACTGGCACTTGTGAATGTCTATCTCCCTGTTTTGCAAAAAATAAACATGCTCACTGTGATGATATTAATAATAAAATACAATTCTCAACATTGTCTTTTTGTTTTTGAAGGGAATTCTCATGCGGATGAGCAAAGCTGCTGCCACCGTGAACGAATGGAAGACGTTCTACAAGGTGCATAATCGGCCTTCAATTACACTAGCACACTGTTGCCTGCAGTGGTGCATTGAAATGCATTCTAGTGCTGCATTGAAATGCATTCTAGTGCATTCTATTAGATCAATTACCTAATTTGGACAATATATCAAGCTGTTCCTATAGCATCCCAACATTCACAGACTCTGTTATAGTAGTGTCTTAAAAGTGTTCAAACTTGTTGAGCCGTGCATCTCAGATGTACAAATGGCACTGTGAAGACAAAAGGGGCTGTGTTATTTCTGCTTTAATTTTACGTGCAATGTTCATAGAACTGCAATGCAATGTCATCCTTCTCTCAAAGCAGGTGCGCATGTGATTTACATTGCAGCTGTTTGATAACTGGCTGAAAAAGAAGTTTATAGTGACAGGTACATGAGAATCTACCTTTAATTTATATTGTAAGAGTTCCTCTTGGCAGTGAGAAATATCATGCAGTCTATAACAACAAAAAAAGTATCAGTTTATGTGAATGGCTCAGGCATCTTGCATGGCATGTTGACAAGTGGTGTCAGTTTCATCTAAAATGCTGGGTGGGGCTACAATCGCCAATTACTCTTTTTTTGACAGAGTGCTCATTTGTAACTCTTTGCTCGTGCAATTTCTATAGATACGTACCAGGTAGAAAAGTTTCTCTTGGGAAAACCCTGTTGTTACCTCTTGACTGCTACAGTACATTGGAGTCAAAATTTTTGTTTCCTGAACAGTTTGTATTCAGTGTATGCTCTGCCCTGGCCCTATTGTACATTATCACTGAGTGATGATGTACAATGACCCATTACATTGAGTATTGTATCTACACTGCTAGCAATGCATGCTGGAAACACGTACGACAGGGGATAGAATTTGCTGATGCTGTCTTTTCGAATCTTGTTTACGCTGATCTAAACATTGAAGCCATTGGTGTTTTTAAAGTGTTCTGCTCTACCTCCAAGTACGGTATCATGTAATAAAATTATACATTAATGGGTGACTGATATACGTATTACGCATTCGTGGTGTTGTTTTGTTGCAACACGACATGCTGATGTGGACATTGGATTCCTCAAACTGTTAGTAGCCTCTACAATATGGCTCGAGAAGAGTGTGAAACATTTGCCTGTCTTGTATAAGGATAGCTGGATAATGAACTTGGAAACCATGCGACTATCAGGCCGCTTCTATTATGATGGAAGACAGCTTATGAGTATTTTCAACTTAGCTTGGCTGACACATTATCTTTCCTTTTCTTGCAGACCTTTGTAAATGTGGTTTCCATCATCGGCATTTGCCACTCCAGCCTTTCGCCGGAGTGCAACATCGACATCCTCGTGAAGGTGAGCCTAACGCTCCTGGCCTTGCACTGCTGCTCACCACATCATCCAAACCCCATAATACGCTTTCTATGCAATTGCGAACATCACTTGTTTTTGCTAGTTGTGTTCACTAGTGTTTAAAAAAAAGCAATATACATTAAGGCTTGTATGAGTGCTTAATTTAAAGTGATATTTGAGGTATGCCAACATAAGCTAATGACTATAGAGTGAAAGTATGCAAGAGTTTTTTTTTGTTTTTAGACCTTTCTTGGTTATTTTACAGCAAAATGAACTATTCATTTTCAAAAGCTGTAGGAGATGTGTTACAATTTTGATGAGTAATTAATTAAAAAGGTGTGTGCTCTAAATTCTGCTCCCATATTTGCATTATACACACATACAGGTTTCCATTGCAAAAAAAAATTGTTGTTGTACTTGCCCTAGCTGCAGAGATATGGAGGCCTCAAAATTGAACAGTCGTAAATTTACTTTTTTGAGAAAAATTGAAAAAAACTTCAAGCACACAGCTGGTGTGTGAAAGTTTGCAGAGAAATAGAAAAATAATTGTAGAAACCAAATATGTTAATTTAAAAAAAAAATGAATTTTTTTGTCACTTCTTGGCCTCAAAGACCAGTCTGCCCCCTTAACTTCTTTTTGCAGCATACTGCTGAACATAATTATTTTGCCAAGGGCACTACCATGTTCGACGAGCCGTTTTGCACATTGCTTTCTATGAGCCTTTTCAGTACACTCAAACCTCATTATAACAAGTTGCATCTTACAAGATAATAAGTTCGTTATGTCTGAAATTTGTTATAAAGGTTATTCCTAAAACTGTATCTATTGCAATGTTTTCTTTATTTACTTCATTATAACCGATATTTTGTTATATCTATGATCATTATAATAAGGTTTAAATGTATCATTTTTGTTTGCTTGAAATAAACATTGCCAAAAACAAATTTACATGGTATTTTTAACCTGATATTTGCTTTTATTCAAGCAAAAAGAGAACATGGATGACTTCAATGTAATTGTGTATCTGAGTTCAATTGAATTGAGACTGATTACTACAGAACTCCCAGTTTTATGTATTTTAACATTATTTTTGATGCAATAGAATGAGTGCCTCGACATAATGTTGATTTAGTTTGGCACATTTGCAGACAGTTCTTCATAGGTCACCAGAGAAATGTTAAAGTGCCTGCTGGGCCACCCAAATTTTTTGTAAACTTTAGATACTATTCTAGCTAATCCTATGATTTTAAGCATGGTTGGAAATTCGTAGTTGCTTACGTTAGGCTTGTGCAAATGGTAAAATTTTGGTTTGAAGTGAATGAAATGATTTCAGATCAAATTTGAATAATATAACATATTATAGAAAAAAAATGGTAGGCCTGGCGAAAATATTGGAATGCTTTGAATATTCAAATGAATATTTTACTGTATTCTAATTTGCTTCAATTCGACTGTAAAATATTGAAGATTTCAATCTATCTAATATGTACAAATAGTTGCATACAAGTCTGCACGTAACCTCTTGTAAAGGTGGTTTCACTGCGGTGGAGGGTGCGAAGCCGTGAAAGCACTTGTTTAGGCGTATGTTACTCTGCACCCGACTCTTTATAAAGGTGGTTTTACTGCTGTAAAGTGGAGCTAAGCTGTGAAAGCACCTATGCAAGAGAAATTCGCACTGATTTTAAAGGTTCGCTTCAAAGTTAAATGAACATATTGCCCACACATCGATTTATGATTTTGGTAAGCTTAAAACCTTGTTATACCGACTTATATGCCCTAAGTATATGAAATATTAAAACATAACATATTTTAGAGGTTATCACTTGCACTCTACGGAAAGCAAAATCCTGCTATATGCCAAAGTCGCTCCCACTTCCTTTGAACGAAAATAAGAAAAAGGCATATCCTCAGGCCTTATTTCAATATTTTAAAGATATTGTGCAGGTTAGTTGGGTCATGACAAATATACCCATTTTCCTTTACAATGTGATATATACTATTCGAATTAGATTCAGAGCTATTTGACCAATATTACGATTTGCTTCGAATTGGCTTGGAAATTAAAATTCACGATTTGTACAGGCCTGGAAAATGGTCATATTTGTCATGACCCAACTAAACCTGCACAATATCTTCAAAATATCGACACAAGGCATGTGCGAATGCCATTCCTTTTGGTTCAAAGGACATGGAAAAAAACTTTGAATAGTAGCAGGATATCACTTTCTGTAAATGCTAGTGATAACCTGTGAATATGTCAAGCTTTTAAATTCAATATACTAAAGGCATATAAGCCTGTATAGCAAGCTTCTTAACTTCAGAAATTATGAATTGATTTGAGAGCAATATGTTCATTTAACCCTCATGTGAGGCTTTGCGGCAGTAAGGTTTTTTCATTAGCGATTTTCACGACGTAGTGCCCCTGCCGCTGCAGTGAAAACACCTTTGCAGTGGGTTCACACACGCTGACACACACACACACACAGCGAGAGAGATTTTTGAAAGTGTTAGGAAAGCCATGAACAAATGTGTATAAAGCAAAACTTTCATTTTCTTGATGCATACATCCCGTACTAATTTCGCACAAGAGTCGTATGGATGCCGCGTTTTTGTGTCATCCCTACTTGTTACTGCCCCATGATCCGAAATGCCTGAAAGAAAAAAGAAAGGGCATAAACAGCCCCCAGTGAAATAGCTACAAAACAGGATGGTTGTCCGTTGGCAATGGATGAGAGCCTAAGCCAAGCTGTTAGAAATTATCCGGCCCAGCACCAGGCGGGGCTCTGCCCATCATGAACCAGTCCGGAGGTGGCCCGAGCCCCCAGCCCCCGTACTCTCCTCCTATGAACCTATTCGTTCATTTCGAATACTTCGAAATTCCCAATAATTTCAATTCAAATACTGTAATATTTGTTTGAATATTCGAAGCACTCGAATATTTGAACAAGCTAAGCTTACACTAAGCAAACGCTAGGCCTGCTCTGTCTCCTTGCAGCAAAGCAAGACACTGTACCATACGTCACAGGGATACTTGCTTTGGGCAAGTTCCTAAATAGTGTGCTATTGTGAAGGCAAATAACCATTAACAAAGAAGGCATATTTTTGCAATGCGGGTAATCAAGGTGAACATTAAAAGAGTGTGTGGTATTCGTCATTTTCGTTTCCATGGGAAATTTGTGAACTTAAAAAAGTTTGCAGGATAGCAGGAACACTTTATCGCGCTATTCCTTGGGCTCTTGTGTTTCACAGCTGTGTTGTTTCATCTTTTTCCCGCTCAGATGACATCCCTACAAATCGAGGACCTTCTGCGAATCACCGCCCTCATAAAAAAAACAGTGAGTCGACATATATATGACCTGCTTGGTTGAGCAAAAAGTGAGGTGATACGAAAACGTCGCCTCATTGTAGTTGCACACTACTTTTTACAGCATTACAGGGGAATCTCGCTTCTGCGGGAATTGGAAAATGAGACGTATTATGCAAAAATTGTATTAATCAAACTGATTTAAATAAGGAGACAAGTACGCATACTCCATCAGCAACTCACTTTTATTGGGTAGCATTAAAATAGTTGGTCAGCACGCACTGCACTGTCTTCTTTTCAACATCTAGGAGTACATTTTTCTGAAAAGGAAAAAAAGAAGGTGCAGTTTGCTGACTCAGCTCTGCATTCATGACTAAACTGTGAAGTTCGTGCAGGGGTTCGAGTGCATCGCCTGCTGTGAACAGCGAATTCCAGGCGCCGCGGCCGCATTTTCGACGGAGGCAAAAATGATTGAGGCCGATGTACTTAGATTTAGGTGCACATTCGTGCACCTAAATCTAAGCACATGGGCCTCAATCATTTTACAGCGAAAGATGTTATGAGATCACCACTTGGATCGTGCGCGGTTGTCCGCCGCTGCCACCGCTGCCACCAGTGTCCGTAACCACATCGCACGAAATTTGAAAAAAAAAAAAAAAAACCTAGCATCAATGACACAGTGGGGCTCAAACCCAGGTCCGCTGGGTGCCAGCCCAGTATTCTACCACTGAGCCACGCCGGTGCTTGGGACTTGCTGGCAAACTTGCCTTAGGCAGGCTTGATGTCGGGAAAGCAATCGCGTTAATACGACTAATAAAGCGTTTTAAGACAGCGAAAGAACAACCAGTCATCGCACAATGCGAATAGCTTAGCGAGTGTCTCGTCCAATGCTCCAATCTATCACAAGAGCATGTTGTTGTTCACCTATTAACTGTGGCACTTACCCACTTCAGGCATAATTTTTTATCGTCGTCAGCCACTGCATGAACAATTGGCACAAAATTCCTTGCAAGTGTTTAGCGGATATCACGCTTCTCAGAAAAGTGACGAAAAATAGCATAGCGAACGCCAGCCTAGTACCCTAAAATTTTTATTATTAATGCTGTAGTGGGTAACAAGCAAGTGTGCTTGCAGCAGTTACCCAATGAGTGTTTGGAAAAGGCTCTGAAAAGACACTCTTCTAGCTTTTGCTGTGACTGTGCTGCGCTTTCCCCGCAGGCCTGGTGTTTTTTTTCCTAGGCAAATAAATGTAAAACTTCTGGGTGTGTTGTGAACTTCCTTTAAGACGAACTCTGTTAGAACTAATTCTTGCTTAAGACAAACAACTTGGGAGTGTTTGTTTGGTTTCCCATAGACTCATTGCAAAAAAAAAAAAACGCGTAACAGAACTCTTCTGTTAAGGCGAACTCTCACAGCAACCAACAGACGAATATACGGTGAAACGAACATTATTGTCTCGATGGAAAACTGAGAAAGCAAAATGAAAAAAAATGAGAGAGTGCGAGGACTTCTGGCGCCAAAGCTCAAAGGATATCAAAAGCTAATTGTGACGTGGATAACGAAAGCAAGATAAGTGGAAAAGAAAGGTCAGCGCATAAAGCTGGTATCTCCCTCACCCCCTAGCCTGTAGGTGAAGTAAGGGTAGTGCTACAGTTTTATTGTTAAAATGTAGCGGAACTGTATTCATGAGCATATTTAGTATTAAATCCTGAAATCGAGTAGTCGCTAGATTAGTCTTAATACTCTTCTTGGAAGCATAATTTTTATAAAGCTGAGTGAAATAAACGCTTTTTCTTGTTCCTTTCCTCCCCATTGTAATTCTACTTCATTCAGTGTTTTCAAGCAACATATTTTGGGTGTGGTTGGCATGTTAGCGTTTCGTTCTTGTGAGTACTTCTGATAAGACTTCTAAACTCCTGATAATACGAACAAATGATCGAGGTCCCTTGGAGTTCATTTTAAAGGGAGTCTACTGTATTTAGCTAATATAGATTTTATTGGTCGTATCATCTAACTTTATGCAATAATGTCATCGTATCAAATGCAGGGAAATTCATTGTTTTTTCAAGGGGAATTGAGCGGAAATAATTAAAAAATGTAGTTATTAGGCCATAAATTGTATTGGGCAGAATCGTGTCAATGAGATTTTATAGTAATTGTTATTGGCTTGCTCCCCCAATCTATGTGATGCATTGCCAGGTTTGTTGGTGTCGATTGCAAGAATCCCAGGGGGCTCTGAAAGGATGTTATTAGAAAAAGAGAAAAAAAAACATTCCGCCAGTTTTATGAAATAAAACAGTAGGTTAATGAGGGTGCAAGTGTATGAGCGTATGTGATTAGCTAGTGAGATCACACTGTGTCATAATGTCGCTGCTAGATTTGAAGTATGGGTGCTTTACACTTGGGCAAAGCAAGCAATCTCGTGTGACTTGTGGGCTCGGGAAATGGTGTTTCAGCCAATGCATCGTGCCATGCGATGCGGTTTCTGGTGAAATCATGGGACTTGCCATTTCAGGCTTTGGGGTTTCAGTGAACGCTTCATTTCACGGGAATGCCTCGCATCCCACTGCCAAATCCTGCCTAGTGAGCACTCCCTGTTACCTACATGACTCTCTTATGTGCCCAGACGCCTTACCTTGGTTTATCACAATTAATTAAGGTTTCTAATTAAGGCAAATAATTGAAGTGAATTGCTTTCCGGGTATTTCGTACTTAAGGTTATCTCCATCGTCGGCATTTTATCTCATTTTCATTTTATTTGTGTCTTCATTCACTCCCCCTCCCTCTAGTCATGTGACCTTCATAATCCTTCCTCCCCGTCCTTTACTACTACTACTACTATTACTACTACTACTACTACTACCACCACCACCACCACCGCCACTACTACTATTACTACTACTACTACTACTTCTGCTACTACTGTTGCACTCGAACCTCAATACAGTTAACCCAGATGCAACAAAATATTGGTTATAATGAAGTGAATGAAAAAGTTTGTAGTATATATAGTGTCAGGAATGTACTTTTATGACAAATTTTCGGATATAACAAACATATTTTTCTGTAAGATGCTATTTTGTTGTAATAAAGTCTCAGTGTATTACGACTATGACTACTGCTACTAATCCTACTACTTCTACTACTGCCACTGCTTTGTGATGATCTTCTTCTTTCTCTTCTTTGTGATGATGATGTTGGCATGGGTAGACTTATACAGCCTCACTGTAATAATCCCTATGTCCTACGAGATTTCAAGCTCTGGACATAATCGTTGGCAATAAGAAAATTTACCTTCCAGCCATTACTGATGCTAAGACAGAAAACTATGTCATATATGCAGGAATTTCAAAGGTCATTATAATAGTTGTGAAATTTAGCTAAAGCTTCTTTAGTGCTGCTATACGATTGCTTGCTATGAAAAAAAAAACACTGTCAGTGACAAAAGAAAGTTCTCTAATGCTTCTCAGCACTATGGAGAGGGTGCGACGTGCGTATTTTCACGTTGGGAGGCAGCGAAAATTGTGTAAGCCTCCTTTCGTTTTCCCTTTTCACTCTAGCTCGACTTTGAGGAATCGCAGGCGACAGAAAGGTTTGTCGTCAACCGGGGCATTGACAGCACGCTCGACGAGAGTAAGTGTGAATTTCCTGTTATGGGGTGCAACGCTCGCTCGCGTTGCGAATGCTTGTTGCTGATGTTCGCCTGTACCTTTCAGAGAAGCGTGTTTACAATGGTCTTCCTGACTTGCTGACCCGCATTGCTTATGGAGAGCTGGAGAAATTGGACCCTGATATCACCGATTGCCAAGTCGTTTACCTGCCTCAGGTTACCTGCTTTCATGTCCTTTGAAAGCGTAGATATTTGGGCCAGTTGGTATGGTTCCTATTGATGATTTGGTAGTGCAACACTAACAGTGATGAAAAAAGGACAAGGACAAGTGCATGTTCGTAACTGAAGTTTTATTGAAAGGAAAAACACATTCATAGAAAAGTGCAATGCCAACAGCATATCACCTGAATTGTCAAGACCCAATCTGACAGATGATCACTGCAACTAACCACGAATACTGTATGGAGCAAAAAGGAAAAACCACGGGTTCCAAGGGCAGAAACAAAATCATGGCTGATCTAAAACTCGTGATGCTAAAAAAAAGATGTCTTGTGCTAAAGAACAATAGATTGTATGCTGATGAACATACACTCAAACCTCGTTATAACAAGGTTGCATCTTACATGAAAATAAGTTTGTTATATTCAAAAATTTGTTATAAAGGTTTATGATTCCTTACACTATATCTATTGCAAGACTATTCTTCATCTACTTTGGTACAACCGGTATTTAATAGTATTCAGGTTAGTTATATCACGGTTTCAGTGTATTGCCAGCTTGGTGAACATGACATGCTTCTATCGTTTTTTATGTCTGCTTGTTGTAATGCTTAGACAAGACTGTGGTGTCACAAAACAAAGATGTGCAAGTACACGTGCTTCAATGTATTGCTAAATGATATCCGCAATGTCCTTTCAACATATGATGTATCTCCTGGGCCCCCGTGTTGTGTTGCTAAAGACAATACAGTGTAAACGTAAGGGGCAACACTGAGCTTCAGACCTGTATCTTCAAATCTTGATCGATTTGGATGAAATTTGCAAAGTTTTATATTGCTGTGCTGATTTTAAGCATGGAATTGTTAGAACTATATGTATATGTAGTTTTTAAGAAACCAGACGTCCTAGGGGTCTTTGAATGATCAACCTTTTTTATTTAGATTGGCTATCTGCTCACTATCGCCGAAGACGCACCGGGAACTGATGAGCCAAGTCTCCAATTCATGGTATGCAAACACAATGCATTATTGTAGTGGACATCGTTCTTGAAAACAGTAGGCCCGCCGTCATCCATTTTCTAAAGTGTCGTATGGTGACACCCTCAATAGTAATTGACCAAATCGAGCATCTCTCGAGTAAAGGCCCTCTTCAGCTAGTAGCCACTCAGCCTAGCTGCGTAGCCATGCCGAAAGGGGCACATCTTGTGTGAATACTAGATGAACGTAGTGCTCAACATTATCCTGATTCTTTTGTATACCTGCTTTGATTTCACAGTAATGTAAACCCTCTAGCCGATCTTTGCTAAAGTAGCTGTCAATCTTTCAAAAAGACTGAATGCAATACTACCTTCATGCGATCTCACTTTTCATTTTATTTGTGTTAGTTGTAAGCTTTTTTTGATGTGCTATGCAGTATGATCTCCTCCTACTCTGTCCTGTTGGAAAGTAACTTTACTCGTTTACAGCTTGAGGAAAAATGTCAGCTCCACCTACAGCTGTCTCTTTGACTCCCAGAGAGAATCTGCATAAGTGCTGTGTCCAGTAGTGCTTACTCATTTTCAGGATGTTGAGCACTTTTCAAGAGTTTCAGATAGCTCATTTTTTTCATACTGGCCCACTCTTGTGTTGCTGGCTTTAGGTCAGAAACTTGAAAGTTATAGTAAATATTCTCTCGAAGTTTGGCAATGCTGCTGAGCCAAATCTGTTGTTTCAAGTAGAAGCAACGAACCTTTAATTCTTAATATCTGTAGTGTATATTAGTTGAAAAAAGTACTCACGGTTAAAGCATAAACCAGTTGGCACAACCGTCTTTCAGAGTTTGAATGGTAGGAGTGCTGCAAAACTGTGGGTGAAGCTGCCGTTTTTTTCTCAGGTTGTAATTAGATTCGGTCAAACTTCATTATGACAAAATTGTATCTTATGCAAAATTAAGCTCGTTATATTCAAACCTTCATTGCAAGGGTATATTCTAACACTGTATTTATTGTCAGACTATTCTTCATTTACTTTGTTTAACCGATGTTTCGTCATATCTGGGTTTATTAAATCAAAGTTTGAGTGCATTTGAATAGTGCTTGTAAGCAAAACAGTTATATCAAAGTTTTATAACTGTTGTAAGCAAACAGTTATAAAACAGGAGGTGTATGTGCATTCACTTCCTTCGCTTCGTTGCAGTTCTCCTGTGACAACAAAAGTTATTTTAAGACGGGAACTATGAAGAGTGAGTGAGCGTTATTGTTTTTATTTATTTATTTATTTTTGATGGCCCAGAGATTGTTTCATGTGTGCGTGACCTATAGTGTTGATGATTTTTTATTTTGCAGCTCTGGATAGTCTCTTGGGCGATACTCTTTATGAGATAATTGGTATGTACATTACATCAATTCTTATCACCTTTGAATCGATTAGACCTGCTGCTTCGATTGGGTAGCATATAATCTAATTGCTGGCTGATGTTTCAAGTTGTCATTCTGGGTATCTTTGTGATAATTGCATTGATCAAGACATCATAGCTACACTGTTTAATTATAAAATTAGTGTAGTGAATTGACTTAAAATATTGATTGCTTTATAAGTAAACTTAGCTTATCATACACATATAAACAATAAAACGTGAACAAACATCTAGTCACCCGTTATGTGAGAAAGTCTTTTTGATAATAGAAGTATTCAGGCATTGATAGCACTGAATTTATCATGCCGCTTATTTATTGGAGCTTGACAAATAGAACTGTATTACAGTTTTGATTGCTGGAAATAGTAGAAAAATATGTTGCCAGCATCACCTAATTAAGGTTCCTTCACTTACTTGCAAATAGTGTGCTATTCATTTTTGGGCATGCTTGGCAGCTGTACGGATGCTTATCTGTGTTGATACTTATCTGTGTAATCCTATCTCTTCGCTTAGATCGGGAAACTGAGATCATGCACAAAGTTCAGAACATGATCCTCGAAGTGGCAGAGGCATTCCTGGAAGCTGTCTCAGCCTGTGGTGAACTTGATGCGTACGTTACCAATTGTTATTACTTGTTCGTCAACAACCACACCATACTAACTAAAGTTGAACTGCTCTAATTTTGATCTGAGCAGGTTGCAGTTCTGGCTACTGCCTGTAAGTCTGGAACATTTGCTTTTTCTGCTGTGTTTTCAAAACGTGTAGTTTATTTTCAATGAATTTTCCTTTATAGTTGCTTCAAGCTTTTTACCATACTTATTCACTTTTCTGCTGACCGAAATTGTAGTGTGTACCTAATTTTAGCATTCAGAAGTTAAAAATGTAATTCAAGTAATTGTGACTCACAATACATGTCTTTTTTAATGTGGATGTTCGTTTTGCTATAGTGTTACATTGTTCACATTTATTTTACACTGATTTGCTTCAAGAAATTACGAATGTAATGTTCTTTATTATTTACTAACCAATTTTTGACGGTAAGAGAGAGAATAGTGGTGATCTGTACTGATCTTGAAGAAACTTTGAACAAACTGAGAAAAGAAGGAACAGTAGACTGTGCGCCTCTCATTGTAGCTATCAGAGGCCCGCTGATTACTGTGTCATATTGCTCAGATCATCTTATCTTCAATGCCAGTTTATGGCATTTGAAATACTGGACACTCAGACCTAAGTACACTCAGACCTCATTTTATAACAAAGTTGCATCTGACAAGAAAATAGGTTTGTTACAATCAAAAATTCATTATAAAAGCATATATTAAACACTATATTGCAAGACTATTGTGAATTTACTTTGTTATAACCAATACTTCATTATATCTAGGTTCGTTATATCGAGATTTGAGTGTATTGAGAAAGGTTGCGGGATTGGATTGAATCTTAGTCACAGAGGCCAAATTTCATTGGACGAGTAATGCCAGAGGCCTTTGTACTTAGATTTAGGTGCACGTTAAAAAACCCCAGCTGGTTCAAATTTACAATGTTCTCTCCTGTGGCATCCCTTATAATCATACGGTGGTTTTGGGTCGTTAAACCCCAAGAATTAATATGCAAATATTGAGAGCATGTTCTTATGTGAAGTTTGAAATTGTAATTTCCAGTAAACATGGCCCTAGTAGCCAAACCACGCTCCAATTCACTGTAACCATATCCCAGGGCAGCGCTGTTAATCACGCTCTGCAATTGAGATTCAGCCTTCGCTATATGCACTAACATGGTGAAACCTTGTGTAAAGACAGAGGAACCTAAATTTCGCATAATAATATATGGTAGCGCAGACAAAGGACACGGACAAGAGAAGGCACAATCAAGACAACACAGCGCTGTCTTGTCTCGAATGTGTTTTTTCTCGCCCGTGTCCTTTGTCTGCGCTACCAAATATTATCATGCTATCATACCAATAAGCCCAAATCGCCACCCTCGTTGACTAAATTTCGCATCGCATTATAAATGTCTTTTTAAAACTAGCATTTTTATAGTTCGGCAGCGGATACAATATACTACCGGTTATTGAATTTGCTACAGTGTGTATTTCCTATGACAGCTGTATTTTATTGGAGCCAGTGCGCACAAACTGTCGTGCACATACCAGTAGTATTTAGGTATGCTTCAAAGAACCCGTGGCAGTTAAAAATTGTTTAGAGTCCTTTCCAGCAGGTTTCCAAGTACCATAGCTTCTGGACTTTAAAAGGGCCTGCAACACTTTTTGAGCATGGTCAGAAAACCCTGCCGATGTGTAGCCGAGGCTCCCGAGAAAACGCGAGCCAAATATTACAGCGCAGCACGCTGCCTGGAATTCACAATAAATTCTAAAAATTCACTAGAAATTTCTTTCTCTTCTCTCGACAAACGGTAACACAAGCTCGAAAATCACTCGTCACATCCATGGTATCAGCCATTGGTTGATTAGAGCATGCCGCACTTGGTTGTTACTCCAGTCCGCGAAAGACTACGGTTTGTGCAGGGTAGTGCGCACGATCCTACTGAAAAGCAGTGTATTAAGAATAAAAAAAGACAAAGTGCTCAAGGTCATGAGGCGTGCGA
This sequence comes from Rhipicephalus annulatus, assembly GCA_013436015.1. NCBI lineage: Eukaryota > Metazoa > Arthropoda > Arachnida > Ixodida > Ixodidae > Rhipicephalus > Rhipicephalus annulatus. The sequence continues at coordinate 19,530 of WOVY01003405.1, forward strand.
GACGTATCTCGTTTCCCCGCGACATCTCTCCCTGCTTAGCTTCCAGCACTTTCGTCGGGACGAGAGAAGAGAAAATGCAATTGCAGCGTGCCACAAATCTTTGCAACTCCACTCGTAGTAGACGGATTCTAAACATGGTGAGACAAAGATCTTTTAGTGAATCAATTCTATGGCTACTTGAAAAAGTGTTGCAGGGTCCCCTTAAACCAGCAGTGATTACATTCACATTCAGTACACACATTAAATTTTCAGATTGCTTTGCCTTGCCCTTGTGGCGCGCGAGCAAAATTATGTCCGGCCCGTCCTCAACAGTGGAACTGCCATTGTCATCAATAATGGAAGGTAAGATGGAGCATTCAAACTCTGCTGTAATTAACATGTTCGTGTTTGGTGGGAATTAATGAAAGGAGACTGGTGGGTGTTTATGTTGCATAATGTTACGTACCTGACGTCAGGTACGTGGAGATTTTTGTAGAAATTATGGCATACATGCATGAACCATATCTGTGCTTCAGTAAGCAGTACATGACAGTCCTACTTTCACGGCAGCTTGATGTGTAATGTGGAAACCTCAGTAAGATGTAACTGTTTTACAATTAGATTTTCAGTGGGTCCACTGGTCTTCAGGTTACACCTGAGCATGGTTTACTGCATCGTTAGCAGATGTAATGAGTATTTGTCCACGTGATCGAAAACCCCAGGCAGAGAAAAAAACATGTTGTTGGGATCGGTTTTATGTGAGTACAGTACGTAAGCACTTGGTTACGGGTATGTGGAATGCTCAGTCCATGTCATTTACTTTGCATGAGTACTGCTCAAAGGTTGCTGTTTGTTTGATACTATGGAATATGTTCATCTGTGCCTGTGTGCTTTATAAAAAAAATCTTGTTGGAAGGTGGGCACTGATTAGTAACCTTTATAAGTATACTTTGAAACATTTGAATGCTCATGAGTAGCAGCTGATAACACCTGGCACCTATGGCCTGGTTACTGTGTTCATTATTTGTTGTATGCATCATATATTTTCTTGAAGAAAGAGGTAGAAATAAGTAAAGTTATGTTCAGGCTAGGCAGGAACCTCACACCTGGCTTGAAACACGTCAATACTTAGAGTGAAGCAGGAAGCGCTCTGACACATAGTGTTGACGATAGGATGGTAGCTAGCATGAGCCGAATCGTTGTCATGTGTGGCACACAGCCGGGTTCCTGAAGAAATGTCGGGAACTGTGCTGTTGTGTTGCTGTGATGAGAAAGAACAAGGCCATATCAAATTAGGGGGAGTCGTGAATCTTGCTTTTCATTGGTGATACTTGCTTTTAAAAGAATAGTTGACACTTGGGTCACAACAATATCAGTCATTATTCATTTATACATGACTCTTCGTACATTACAAAATAAAATACTATTTACAACATGCGTGCAGTCCAATTAGACAAAATTCTTTTGCTATAGAATCAGAGACAACGTTTTAGAAGGTTCAATGTTTGCAGGCACATCTTGTGTGGTTGTAGCAGTGCATAGCTACTAATAAAAGGTAGACGAAAACAGACAAACAATGTGGGCCTGTCTGTGCAGGTGGAAGTCTTCGCACCTTATTAATATTACCACGAAAAAAAAAAGGGAAAAAAATAGGAGGAAAAGAATGGCAGGGAGGTTAACCAGCCTATAGGCAGCCAGTTTGTTACCCTGCACATGGGAGGGGGATGGGGGAGATGAAAGATAGAGAGCAGAGGGGCAAGAGAGATAAACACAACACATTCGGCAGCACATGTGCGCACACTCGGTCATAGTCTAGTCTTGTCTTTCGCGGTGTGTGACATTGCTGTTACAGCCGCTTGTTCAAGTCCATGTCGTGTAGGAACTTCAACAGAGCTTTTGTCGCCTACTGTTGCAATGTCTTCTCTCAAGCACTTGATAGAATAGTGCCCACAGACATTTGGCCGTTGTCGATGCGCGCAAGAACGGACGCCAGTGACTGTCTCTGGATGTCATACAACGGACAATCGCACAGGATGTTGTGTAGCGTCTCTTCGCAACGACAGGCACCGCAGAGAGCGTTGTCGGCCATTCCTATGACAAAGGAATAAGATTTTGTAAATGCCACCCCTAGCCATAAGCAATGAAAAAGGGTGGCTTCTCTTGGGTCGAGCCCAGTGGGCATGCGGAGAGCCATCAAAGAGGACAGGTGGTGTCGACGATTCATCTCGTTGCTTGGTGGGCACCATAGTGAAAACGTGATTTCACGCGCAAGACGTCAAAGAATATTGCCACGGAATGGTCAATGTGCAGCACGATGTAGTCACAAAACACAGAATGCTGGCAAAAAATGATGCCTAGTAAAATGCAGTGTTATACAAAATCTTGCAACCTTCTGCGATAAATATTGCTGGAAAGGTTGTTGCCAGTAACTCCCGGCCCTCAACATGTAAAGAACTTTTGTAGGCTTGTTCGAATATTCGAATGCTTCGAATATTTGAACAAATGGTAGAATATTTGAATTTTCTTCGATTCGAATTTAAATTATTTAAAATTTCAAAGTATTCGCAATGAACAAATAGGTGTGTATTATACCCATGTAACTGCTTGTAAAGGTGGTTTCACTGCAGTGTAGGAATGTTAAGCCGTGAAAGGATCTATCCAGGAAAAATTTGCTATGCCGCGAAGCCTTACTTCAGTTTGAAAGCCTGCAAAACTTTTTGAGCATGGTAAGAAAACGCTGTCGATTGGTGGTCGAGGCTACCAGAAACACGCATGACAAATATTATAGCGCAGTGTGGGGCGTGAAATTCCCAACAAATTTTCAACGTCAGCTAAACATTGCTCTTTTCTTTGGGCAAATGACTCCACAAGCTCAAAAATCACTCTTCACAGCCATTGTATCAGCCGTTAGCTGATTAGAGCATGGCGCGCTGGGTCGTTACTGGGGCCGTTGCAGGAGGACGCCGCTTGTACACGCATATGTGCACGATCGCACTGAAAAGCCACGTATACGAAAAAAAAAAGGGCTCAAGGGTCATAATATGCGCAGGACGTATTTTCTTTTCCCATGCCATCTCTCCCTGCTTAGCTTCCAGCGCATTTGTTGGGACAAGAACAGAGAATGCAATTGCAGCGTGCGACAAATTTTTGCAACTCCGCTCGCACGGGACGGATTCAAAAAATTTTTGCGGCCGTGAATTTGTGGGGCACTAAGCTTTTTAGTGAATTAATCCCATAGCTACTTAAAAAGTGTTCCAGGGCTTCTTTAAATAAATATATTATCCTCAATTCGGCTCACCATTTTTTTCAAGCCTAAACGTTTGTTATGACAGCTTACATCTTTAAGTATAATAAATTTTAAAATGTTACATATTTTAGTGGTTATCACAGATATCCTACGAAAGTCAGATTCTGCTACTACTCAAAGTTGTTTTGAGTTTCTTTAAACGAAAAAAAAAGGCATTTGCATAGAAAATATTGTGCAGATTAGTTGAATCATGATAAATATGTGCATTTTTCTTTGCATGTTACATATGCTATTTAAATTCGATACGAAATTATTTGACTGAAACCCTTATTCACTTTGCATTCGCTTCAAACCTGAAAATCAGTGTTTGCACAAGCCTAAACTTGTTTCTTATTTCGTGCAGACATCCTCTGGTAGAGAGTGCAGGAAGCAGCTTCGTGCCAAATGCATTCTTCAGCGGTGGGCCTCACTCCAAGATCAAGATCATCACCGGCCCCAACAACTGTGGGAAAAGCATCTACCTCAAGCAGGTCTGTTTCCTTAATGCTTGCATGAAGGCAATTGAGTTCTAGACCTATAGGTTTTAATGTGACGCCGATGTGAGACAACAAACCAGTGTAAACTGATAAGTTGCTCTTTGAGGACTGTACTCTTTTTAACCATCTTGGGTTCTGAAGAGAAAATTGAAGTTATTGATGGAACTTTTTCTATTTTTCACTGAAACCTCTGAAACGGAATCTCAGTGAGAGGTCTGTTTTTTTTTTTCATATTTTAGCCATATTGGCTTGACTGCAACTTGTAATGTTAAAGGGACATTAAAGTCAAATAAAAATTTACGTCAGAGGGAAAGCTCAACGTCTGAATGACAAATTATCAACAGCAGTTCCCTACTTACTGAGAAATTAAGGTAAATTCACGAGAACACGTGCTCTACGCGTTGGACGTTCGCAACATAATTCCGATGACGTCAGAGTTACGGCCTACAACTAATCATTAGTAGTCGAACTAGATGCACTAAATAAAGAACCTTCCGTGCATCAAGGGATGTAATAAAATGCTGCTTGGTTGTTTGTTTGATTTATGGAAAAAATAACCGCCGGACGTTACTATCGGGAATGTTGCAAGTGATTGAAAAGTTCAATTTTTGCCTGGTTAAACTTGACAGGCGCCACCTAGTGGGGCCCAGTTGAACCAAGCATGTCTAACATCTAGGAGGCCATGGCAGGAAATTGTTCAATGGCCGTTGTTGCTGCTGTGACTCCCTCTACTTTCGTTCTGCTGCTACTAATGTCTGCGCCCGCGCATTTAAAGCCGGGCAATGCTCTGCGCGGCAACAGTGATGTTAGACGGTCCGCTTCTTGAGGCGGGTAATTTGAAGTGCGCTAACCCGATGCAGACTATGAAAATGTGATTTTATTTTAAAAAAAGCACTTCCTTGGCACAAAAGTAACACTACAAGGTTTCCGGAGCACTATTTCAACAATCATCGTCGACTTAATACTTGCCTTTAGTATCACTTTAAGCATGAGTGTAGTCAGAAAGGTGTTGAAGGAATTTAACCCCCCCCCCCCCTCCTCCCAAGCTTTTTTCAATTTTACTTGTGCATATATACACGTAAACATACAAATGCATGTACGAACATACATAAATTATAGTTGACCCCACCCCCTCTGAAAGAAAATCTCGCTGCACCCCTGATGTGAAGTCAATACAGTGTATTTCATATTTGCTTATGAAAAAATCATGTACTTCTAGATATTGTGTATGAAAAATCTGTAAAGAAGGATTGTGTGCTCAAGTCTATGTTTCAACTAGCGTACTTGTCTTCTTCAAGGGTGCAACTAGACAGCCTTGCAGCGAACTTGAAGATGACAAGTCCGCTTGCCCCAACATTGACTCCAGCACACACCTCCTGTTTACGAATTCATCGCAAACCTCCATCTTCCCCTTTCTGCCTTGTTTTTTTTTATATATTGTATAATACTCTAGTTATTTCACTTGATACTGTATACCATTTCTTATACTGCATATAAATAGTGATCTCATATGCACTTTTCTCTGTTTTGTTTGCACCTCCCTTTGTGTAATGTAATGCCCTAACTGGTCTCAACTCATGTGAATAATTCAACCAGTCAATCAGCGAATGAATGAATGTGTGGTGGTTCTAGAGGATACAATCAAAATTTCAAGTCATCAGGGTGTTTAGTGGGGCAACTTCATGAGGCATCACCAGATGTACTTTCCTTTTAGGCATTTTCTGGCCTATCAAGTGACCTCTTGCAGCGACCGTTGTGTTTTTGACACTGCACAAGAATGTACCTAATAGGAAAATTCAGGTTCAAAGCGAATTCCAAGAGGAATAGTGATTTCTGTTGACCAATCCTGAATTAAGTTTAAATAGCATATAATGCATATTATAAAGAAAAATGAGCATTGTTGTCATGACCCAAGTAACCTGCACGAGTTTTTTTAAAATTGAAACAAGGCATGTGCATCTTCTTCTTGGTTCTAAGGAAGTGGAAGCAACTTTGAATAGTAGCAGGATTTGTTTTTGTGTAGAAAGCAAGTGGTAACCTGTAGAATATGTTGCATTTTAAAATTCACAATAGTTAGAGCATATAGGCCGGTATAACAAGCTTTTAAAATAAAAAAAATTGGCCCGAATCTGCACGTTACACTGTAAGTGTCGTGGAAAGACGATAGTCTTGTGTCAGGAGACAGTGAACAAAATGCTTATTTGATGTTCTGCGCAAGAAAATCGGTGAATGGTATTCTGAAGGTGCTGTGTTAGAGTGCCTCGAGCGTGTAGCGGAGGCGAACAAGCGCATCTAGGCACGTTAGACACGAGCGCCATTGGCAGTTATCTTCGAAAACGAAGGCGTGCGCGACCGCGGAGAAAGATGCGCGCCAGTCTCGGAGGTGATAAGGTGTAGAATGCAAAGCGACGGGCAGGTGCCACCACCGTGTCGTTGTAGCAAAGCGTTGGAAACACCTTCTTGAGCATCACGTTGCACTGTCAGCGCACCGCGATAAACGCTACAGTCCTTAGAGTTACTTGTTTGTGCCTCTTCTAGTATAAAGGCAGACATACAAAACATAGACGTGTTGTTATGGCGCCTTTGATATGCGCAATATTTGCCTTTTTAATTGACAATTGCACAGTTATGAACGCTAAAGCTTGAGCAATAATTGTGGGCGCTGTGGATGGGGTTGGCCGTTTAGTGCCATTTGAGGTATCCTTAGGGCGGACAAACAGACAAATGTACAGACAGACAGGCAGACCAAAATTTTTTCGTCGGTAACAAACGGCAACATGTTCATTTAATCTTGAAGCGAAGCTTAGTGGTGGTGCGTATTTTGCTTGAAAGGGTGTATTTACGCTATAGCACATCTTCACTGCGGTAAAACCACCTTTATAGGAAGGGGGGTTATATGCTCATTGATATACACTTATTTGTTCATTTCGAACACTCCAAAATTTCTAATAATTTATCTTTGAATCTAAACAAGTTTGAATATTTTAAGTGCTCGAATATTCGCACAAGTTTAGTAACCAATTTACTAATATTATACAAGTTCTTTTTCTTGGTAGCTTTCCTTTAACCAAAAACGTGCTGTACTTGAGAGTCTATTTGATTACGGTGTCTGCTTCTCTGCGCAGGTTGCTTTAATAGTTTACATGGCCCACATCGGAAGCTTCGTGCCAGCCGAGTCCGCACAGATTGGAGCCGTGGATGCTATTCTGACTTGCATGTACTCGGAGGAGTCGCTGCTGCATGGGCTTTCATCCTTTGGGATGCAGCTCAATCAGGTATGAAGTGCAGTCTATAATTGCGACAAGGGTGGAGAAATAAGTAAAGTACCTCAGTAGGTTTTCTTAGAACAGGTCAAGGGGCATTTGAAACACGCCTGTGTGACATTTGTTAAATTGCAAGCATTTGTCACTAGACATATCTTTCTGCTTTGATATTGTATATTCTGGCAGCGAACTTGCACCAGGTGTATGAAACTTCGTTGAGACTTCAGGGAAAAAATTAAATGGGGCTGCTTGCGTTAGACGCCGATGGGATAACTGATAGTCTGTCAGAAATTAAAATTATTTAACACAGCTGTGATCAAAGTGAGCATAAGATTATGATACAGTGTGTTTAGAACAGGGTGATTCCAAATACTCGAGAAATGTTTGGATATGTGCATAGACCTGCCAAGGTGGTCCCGTAGCTGAGCCACTCAGCTGCGGACCTGTAGGTTGTGGGATGGAATCCCAGCTGCCGCGCACCACATTTTCGATGAAGGTGAATATGCTAGAGGCCCGTGTGCTTAGATTCAGGGTCAGGTTAAAGAACCCCGGGTGGCTAAAATTGTTGTAGCCCTCCAGTACGGCGTCTCTCATAATCATATGGTGGTTTTTTGACGTGAAACTTCAACAATTATTGTTATTATTATGAATATGTGCATACCTCTCTGGAGTGTTAGGTAGTAGTACAGATTGCACACTATCAGAAACCCCTGGGAAAAAGTTGCAATACATACATCAACCAGGCAGCTCTTACTCCACGAAGCAGGTTTTAAACGTCTTTTACAGTTAGATTGAGAAAACTGCTCAAAGTTCGCTGCTTTTTCTGTGTTGCTTGATACATTTACAAATCAAGAAGTGCACATGTATTTACATATCTGCATGCTATCTTAGTATTCTGAAAACATTTTGAATGCGCGCGTAATAAAAAATCCTGAATCATTTGATTTAGGGAGACAAGGCATGAAAGAGGCCCTTCTTGAGTTTTGTTGACTTCACTATTATATACCCTTATTGCTGAGACAGTGCACGCATGTGAAAGATTGTCTGCTGTTGGTTCCTACCATCTGGTCACAGTTAGCATACATTGGAGTTTGTGTCTGTTAGTTTTATTCATAATGGAAGCATTTTAGCTGCGCTGTTCACATACCTGCTATCACCATATTTTTTGTGGGCGTTTAATTGTGGGGCCGTGCCAGTTTGTATTAAACCTTCATTGCTTGCGCTGTCTTTGGAGTATGAGAGGGGGAATTGGGGGTACCATATTTACAGTTTACTGAGATTTTTCACGATTGCAGTAGTGCTGAAGATGCTGAAAATTCTGTCAACTCTTCACAGAATTCAGTACATGTTCAGTTTACTGTAAACGCGACATGAAAAAAGTTTTGTTAACTTTAGTTCTAACCACCCCATTAAAATGTCTACACTCAAACCTTATTATAACAAATTTTCATCTTTCACGAAATTAAGTTCGTTATATCTGAAAATTCGTTATAAAGGTCTGTTTCTAACACTATACCTATCGCAAGACTATTTTTTGTTCACTCCATTATAACTGATATTTCATTATGTCCAGGTTCGTTATATTGAGGTTGGAGTTTTGAAATGGTCCCAGAATTCATTTGCTTGTAGTATGTTGGGCCAAATTGGCGAAGCATGTGAAGGAAGCCGCTGGAAAGTCACAGTAAAAGTTAGTGTGACTTAAAGACAGTTTGCTTTCTTATTAGTACTTGGTCTCTACAGTTTGCTGTGGTTTGTATGCAGCTTCTGTATACAAGTCATTGATAACGAAGTTGTTGTATGCCTCACAAATGTTGTGTTCTTATTAAAAATGTCCACTTCATAAAATTTGTATCATCCCATCCCCTCACTTCTCTTGGGTTCGCCCCACCCCTCCCTATTTCCTTATGTCTACCCGTTTCTATTTGGAGACTCAGAGTAACTTAATTTGTTTCTATTTATTTATTAATTTATATATACTTCTTGTTCCTAAAATTGCTCTTAGATGTCCCACATCTTTCAAGAAAAAAGTGGGAAGTCACTTGTCATAATGGATGAATTCGGCAAGGGCACGAAAGTGGTAAGCAGTGTTGACAACATATATTTCAATTATTGTACCTGAAGTACCCAGTCTTGCATGGTAATTAATTACTAATAACTATTACCTTTATTATTTATATATTTACTATTAGTACTATTTAACTTGTTGCTATTACTACTCTGTCTAGTTCAGTGACTATCAATCTTGCATCTTTCTTTTGGAATTGGGAGGAAGTGTCTCTTCTAAGTGTTCACCACAGCTGCCTACACTGCTATGTCACTCTCCAAGTCGGCTCCCAGAAACTGAAACTAAACGTTGTCCACATAAATAAGGCAATATAAAAAAAATCATCGCCCAAGCACTAATTGGTTAAGCAGCAAAAGCTGAAGGGTTCGGCCCTGGTGTTTAGCACTTAGTTCCACTGGACGCCGCACTGATACCTTTCACCATTGTTGGTTACATGTTCATGCTTTTTAATACGTTTCACTTGGGTTTACCGCAGTGTTTATTTCACTTGCCACACATTGTGCCTCACATGATCACGATCATGGAAAAGCGTAATGAGCAGTTAAATGCGTTTTGCAATACATTAATAACCGTGGTTGCTCTCGAACCACAGGCGGTCACAGATGCAGTGATGGAAGTGCTGCTCCAATTGCTCCGGACTGCTCCAAAAGAGAAATGTTGCTCCATGCTGCTCCAAACAGTAATTTTTGTTAGTAATTGCTCTAAAGCTGCTCTGAAATGACACCGAGGGAATGAGAGTGGCAAACTTTTACTCTTTGATCTACCCACAAGTCCTTAATAAACTTCAAAGAATCGGTGTACTTTCACCCCACTGTGCTACTAGCGTGCAGAATTATAGGCTCTGATCCCATTTGTGTGACAGGACTGTCATATTGACCATATAAATCATTTGGCCGTTCTTTTTCCTCAGCTGGACATGCAGTCTAGTGTGGTGAAATGTAAAAATGAACCAGATTACTTATATCTCATACCTGTTATCTACTGCTCATTTGGCAACACATTTTTAGAACCTGCCATTATTTCTTTCATGAAATTTACTTTGATTATTGTCTGGTAAATATATATCATAATAAAAAATATTTACGAGTTGCTTCAACAATGCTCTGAACTCCAATTATTGCATGGAAAATTTAATATCTGTTTCTAAAGCACTAGTAGCTGCTCTAAACTAGTATTTTTTATGCTTCGAAAACTCCTACGGACGCTCCAAATTAGGACGTTTCCTTCTTCAAAGTATGCTGCGAAAAGTAAAATGTCACTTCCATCACTGCAGATGTTGCAGCCAAAGTCCAAGTGCTGCTGTAGAAACTCCCGCCGAAAGCGGACGTTTGCCCCAGCCGCAACTCCGCGTTGTTGCAAGCATTGTTTGACATCGGGAGCTATCTCACAATGCAGCCAGTGGTGCGTGCTTGGGTATGACGCTGCAAACGATGTAACTGATAACATAGCCCATGATGAACACTCGTGACATCGCTGCCGGATGGTTTTTCGTTTCTCCTAGTCGTATACAGATTTCGTTGTAATAATTAGCGAGAATACACGTGTCTTGGTGTGTGTATCATGCCTCCTGGAGCTATAAGAAATGCTTGCAGCTAAGAATACACAAGCTACGAATTTGATTAAAAATTGAGAAAAAAATGAGATACGATTAAAAATTGAGAAACAAATGCTGGCAGCAGAAGTTATCAATTATCACTGCAGAGAAAGCTGTCTAAGGCATCTTCTATGTTAACTAACGTCGTTTGTTGCTCAACCAAATCAGGTAAGCTATTCCACATTTCTATTGCACCTGGAAAAAAGGAGTTGCGGAAAGCATTCGTGCGTGCAAAGTAGGGTTGAATAGCTCTGCTTGTATTAAAACGATCACATCGCCTTCGGGAAGAAATGTCTCTTCTAAGCGTTCACCACAGCCGTCTACACTGCTATGTCACTCTAATAATGTGTAGTACTTAGTTTTCAATATGTCTGTTCAGCAGTTGGCTGTTTAAAATTCATTGTGGCGGGATGCAGCTCAAACACTGTTGCCGAACGGCAGAAAAACGGGGGGTTTGACTTTGCAGGCCAACGGCATTGGTCTCGTGGTTGGCACAATCGAGAGCTTCATTAGCAACTCGGCTACTTGTCCCCACACCCTGCTGGCAACTCACTTTCACACGGTGCACGACCACCTCCCAGTCACACCACATGTCACATATCTGGTGAGTGTTGTCACGTGAGCACGGCTTTCATTTTACACGAGAATCTGTGCACTTGCGGAAGGTTGCCCTTCTCCTAATTTATTTTGTGATAGTACTACAGTCGAACCCCGCTATAACGAAACTCACGGGACGCGACAAATATTTCGTTGAAGCGAGATTTTTGTTGCAGTGAAATAAAAAAAATAATGCTGAACTGAGCTAGCTAAACAAGGTAACGTCTGTTCTTAAAATTAAAAAAGTGTCCGCTGCTTCTTATTCTTTTCCAGCAGCGTCACGACACGATTCACAGTCATGCATAGCGAGGCCATGGTGAAAACCGCTGAAATAACGTCTACAACCACATTCGTAAACGTACCAAAGAGTTGCATTAACACGTTAGCACCAGCAGCCATCCGCCATCAAAGTGTATCCGACAATGCCGAAATGGAGGCATGGTATCGTGGAGCAGTGACGTTTGCCTTATTCTATGTCGTTCTTATCTTCCAAATCTCGCGGCTGGCTGATTTGGTTGATAATACAGACGAACAGCCTGCTATGAGTAGGTACCACACTGGCCAAGCGCGAATAAAATGATAAGCATTGGGATCGGAAAAGGCATCGCTCCGCGTTTGCACGCAGCAGCTGCGTGATAGAAACCATGAACTGAGTGACTGAGCTTCAGCTTCGGATTGTCTGCAGCTCGAAAACAAGCCAGTGGCAAAAGCAGGGCCATTCTCCATGAGTTGGGCAGTCTCATTGCCATCGCTATCGAGCAATGGCGGTGCCCATGTTTGCCATCGCTAAGAATGAGGAGGTGTGAAAAGCGGCCGCTGAAACCGGTCCCCAAAGCGCGCCGATGCCGCTTGGAGCGCTGCACGCAGAGGCGTGGGTACCCTTGCGCAGGCGACATACGAATGAGCGTGCGCTGCGCTCCGCAGAAATCTCTCTCATGCAGTTAGACGCAGGTCCGTAGCCGGGGGGGGGAGGAGCTAGGGGCCCCTTTCCCCCGAAAAAAATTTCTGGCTACGGGCCTGCTCTCACGCTATAAGGCGGTCACCTATTTTCGGGGAAAACCTTTTTTATTGAGTCAATGTACGACAATACTTAAGATTCTTAAGCCACGTAATGTCTTACGTGGCTTAAGTATCTGTATATTTTCTCGCCTCTGAAAACAATTTTCGAGAAGGCATATGAGCGAGACCCGACACCAGCTTTTGTGGATTTCGTAATATTGCGGTTACTCATGGCAGAACAGCAGGTGTGTTACGAGACGTTGCGATTACTGGAAGGCTTCATACTACTTAGAGCATGTTAAGTTCCTTCATCCATGAGCACAAACGTCGGTACAAGAGCCTCGTTTTGCTTTTCCACCGCGAACGCACAATCTTGTGCGAGTCGCAGTTTAAATTCTCACTTGGCGTTCAATTATCGGTTTCCGAACGTAGAAGCTTTAACAGCCTACAATTGCTCATTAACTTAGACGAGTAACGAATTAAGAGTGCTAAAACTTACGTATGTCGCGAAGCCTCTGACTCGAGAATCGTCCCCAGCAGCAGAAATAGAGCATACACTTTTTTAACAAAAACATAAACTTATTTCTATGCATGCCGAGGTATTCGTGCTCTGCCACTAGAGTACACATGGCTTAACTCTACACCCTTTCTTTTTGTCTTCTTTTTGGTTCATGCCTTTCAAAAAAAAAAAAGTGGACACGAGTGAGGCAATAAAATCGCACCACACTTTTGGTCAAGAGAGCACCATGCTTTGGGCAGCCAATTTGTTGTGTCTCGCCAATCCCCTTCAGCATCTCTATGGCCGACTTGGCGTGAAGACGTGCTGAGCTCAAGAAACGAGTGATTTTGTCCTCATGGTTCAGGATGAGGGTATAAAGGGAATGCGACGGATACGAAAGTCCACCCAGATCCCACAGCTTGCTTGCCTGGGCTGGGAGATTTCCTGGCACATTTTCTCTCGAGGCAAGACAGGCGTTCTTGCACTCCTCACAATTTTTGCTAAGTATGCGCTTTCTCGCAACGTAGCCTGCGACATAATATACAAGGCGGGAGTCACTTCGCTCAGCAGTGTTCGATGCATAATCTATCGACACTATCGGCACCCAGGCACAAAGCACCAACGCTGGGTCTTTTTTTTACCATTGACATCCTCGGGCATTTCAGAGGGACCTAGCGCAAACACTGACTGATCGCATTTGTGCAATGTAGCGACTGCTTGCGAAGAAAATCCCAGCGCACCTGCAGCAAACACAGGTAAGTGCGCCGCTCCTTACCCGCGCCGCTGCCATCAGCGCCCCTTGCGGCATCGGCGCGCCGAGTGACCCTCTCCGACAAGCAAAAAGCGCCCCTATCATCACACCTCCCCATTCCAGCCACCCTACCATAGCTATCGAGCAATGGCGGCGCCCATGCTTGCTGAAGAGCGGCTGTTTCTGGTGGTGCCTACGCGTGTTTTAGACTTCGTTGACGTATCTTTAGGTTTTCAAAATGCATCGAAGTGTTAAAGATTGAGTTTCCTGATTAGCAATAAATATTTGAGCCTGGAATTGCATCGGGAAATTTCGATGAAGTGGGACAGCAGAAGAAAAAGTGTTTGTTGTGGCGGCAATATTTATGCATTGACTCTTATGGATTGCCGACGGGGAACCGTGAATTTTTTATTGTAGCGGAAATTTCATTGAAGCGGGGTTCGACTGTAAATGCAGTACTATTATTATTCATGAAAATTAACTGCACTCATAGTATCTGGCACGTGAAACCTTTCAAATTACGTCTGCTTATTATATGAGAGAGTCAAAAATATAACTGAGCATGTTTAAAAAATATATTTCAAAAGCATTTAGTTTGCATGGATACACTGGCATTACTTAGTTCAAGAAAAGAACATTTACATCCATTATGTCTCTGTCAATAATCTGTTGGCTACAAAACTTATGAAATTTGTTTTTGCTATAATAATCCATTGTAAACTTATTTGGTATTTGTGTTTACTGTTTCATTTAGCTATGCCACAATTTTTTTTATTTTTTTCATAACTGCTGACATTTTGAAGTACTATACTTTACACTGCTTTTAACACTTGATACAACAAACCCAAAAATAACGAAATATCGGTTATAACGAAGCAAATGAAGAATAGTTTTGCACTAGACATGGTGTTAGGAATATACTTTCATAAGGAATTTTAGATAAAACTAGCTTATTTTTGTGTAAGATGCAACTGCGTTATAAAGACATTTAAGTGTAGTTTAATTGAAATTTTCGTCTTTCGAAACAAGCTGAAGCCACTTTTTGGCTTCTTGTTTTTCCCAACCACCTCTATGTGAGCAGCATGAAATCGCTTGGCATTTGCACCGGTATGTTTATGACTTTTCATAAATCGCTCCTCTTTGTGCGGAAGTTGTTGAATGTTTTTCGAGTGTAACCACAAAACTGTTAGTATGGGTGGTCGCCACATGAGTTTCTTCACACTCCCCGCAGACATTCGAAACCCTCCGTCATGAAGGTGAACTTGTATACCTGTATCAGCTGAAGGAAGGCCGTGCTTCCAGCAGCTATGCCAGCCTGGTCGGCCAAGCAGCGGGCCTCTCAACAGACATTGTTGGACGACAGCAGCAGGTCGAGCATCCTCAGGCAGTTACTGCGTAGTTATACTAATCACGTGTTACCAGTAGCCGGGTACTTCTCTTGGGTAACTTAGCCGCCATGGCGGTACAGTGGTTCGTTGCGGTGCTTGGCTGTTGATGTTGTTTCGACATGGGTAGATCATGATACCATGCAAGACTTGTGAAAAGAATGTAGTTTCTGCAACGCCGCAAAAAACTTAATCATGCTGCGTGAAATTATTGCTTTAAGAATTTATGTTTTAATCTCGAGAATCATCATGTGAAGTATTCTTTTCTACTTTGTATATTATCATCAAAAGGGTGGTGTAATTGCTTTCACTCATGTGTCGCAACTTTTAACACACTTGGCTGAAGTTGGCTGCCTTTGGTAGATTTTTCAATTCCTTGGCTAACTTATGTCTTTTTGACCTGGAAACCCTGATCCTAGCCATAGCGGCAACACATTAATGAAGTTTGAATGCTATACTTTGATTTAGGTGCATGTTAAAAACCCCAGGAGGTCAACATTTCCCGAACTCTTCACTAGAGCCTCATAGTCACATTGTGGTTTTGGCACTTGTAACTCTGGAACTTTCTTATTTTTATATTCTTTGGGTACCGCACGCGCCTAGTGCAACTAGCTGCTGGTTCGGGTTCCTCGTTCTTGTAATTAAAAAGGTGGCAGCAAATCTAACGCCTCTTTTTGACTATAAATATAGCAACACTGCTTATGTTGAATTCCAATGGCGGATTCGGAGTAAGTTTTTCTGCTCCTTTTGGAGCAAGTGTGTTCCAATGGCATAGTGGGGGTGGGAGTTGAGTGTTTCGATGAGAGAGTGGATTTAGAGCGGAAGTGACTCTGAGGAGCAGGAAAAGTCGCTCCACCGACTTTGGCGAACTGGACCATAATTCGGCGTGACGCGCTCCCCCTAGCAGCGGCGGCACCTGGGGGGTGTTCTGGCAATAATGGTAGATGACATGGCAGACTGGGCAAAATTGCTTCCTCTGCTCGATAGCGAGAGTTCTGAGTCAGAAAGCTCCAGTTCCTGCACGACAGGTTCATCGGATTGTGTCACCGACACTGAAACTACTACATACGAGCGGTAATTCAATAGAAGTCGACAGTGGAATTAGCGAAATGGAATAACTAGGTATTCTGGGCAACTGAAGCAGTTCCGCTTCCTCTTTGCTTCCATGCTTGCTCCGGCGACGCAGATTTTGTTCCAATCGCGGATTTAGAGGGGCTGCTCTATGCCAGGGTGCATCGGCTGCTCTGACTCTGCCAATTGAAATTCAGCATTAGTTAATGAGAAGGAAAACTCGCACAAGGAGTCTCTTCCCATCTTTGGCTTTCAACGAATGCTTTGATGCATAAGATGCTACTTACCTTCCTGGGCCTTTCTGACCCAGTTTTAGTAACGTGGGCATGATGTTTGCAATCTTGTCGATAATTTTTAGCCAAATTTGGCTATAAGGCATTCCTCAGTTGGCTATAAGGGGGTGGGAACTGGAAACCGGAATAAGTTAAAAGACCACCAGTCAAAGGTGGTAGTCTTTTAACATTGATTTTGAGACAAAATGCACTCGCTCATGTCATTTCCGTGATGAAACCCACATAGGTAAATTTTTAGTGACTGATGTTATTTCCTTGACGGAACCCACATAAGTAAATTTTCAGACCCAGATGTTTTTTCAGTAATTGATGTCATTTTCTTGACAGAACCCACATAGGTAAGTTTCCAGTGATTTCTCATTTCCGTGATGGAACCCACATAGATAAATTTTCAGTTGCGATGTCATTTTTGTGACAAAATCAGCATTAGTAAATTTTCACTGACTGGTGTCGTTTTCGTGATGGAACCCACAGGAAAATTTTCAGTGACTGATGTCATTTTAGTGACGGAACCCACTCTGGTAAATTTTGAGTGGCACTCACCAAGCAAAACTTTATTGTTAAACAGGCACTAAAGAAAGAAATTCTTTTTCTCAAATTAGTGAATAACCCTATCACAATACCTAGAATAACACACTTGCTGCAAGAAGTCAGTTGGTAAGTGAGAAAACAAGCAGAAAGAAAATGAGTCACTTGCAGGTCCTGCATAAGTTTCCGTGACATCTTAGATTGTGATAGTGTTTACTAGGGCCTACGTAGTTTCTAATCTGTAAAGGTAACATAAATCGTCTTCTCAGGTAGCCAAAGACAACCTACCAAAGTCCAGGAAATTTTGGTGAGCCAATATGTCCCAAATATGACGAACCACTTTGAAATTTGCGAAATCACGACCAGATATTTCGGCAGGAAATTCGAAAGTGAGATGTTTGACAGTGGTATTTACACCTATTCCTGAACTTATGGTGGTGAAACAGATAGCTGGGCAAGTTGATATGTATCCATATAACACATGAGTGCTCGTCTGTCTTTTTCTTGTGTGTTTTGTGCGCGCTAATAGAAGTTTTAGTATGGTGGTGAAATTAGCAACACGAGAGTTATTATACTAAACTAATTAATTGTATCACCCTAGTGTGGCTTTGAAGAGCAATTTTCGCCGCCTTGACCGTGAGGTACTTCCTTTGTTGTCGTTGCAGATCATGCACGCCTTCAGTTCGAAGAGGAAACTGCAGCCGCAGCCAATGACTCGGAAGGAGCCCGTGTGGAACAAGTCAGCGAAATTGCGTCAAAGCCTTTGTTCTGTGTTGGGCTCTTTGAAAATAGTCAAATTCAATCTTTGTTTTCTTCCTTTTGAAACCTATGTGCAGGGCATTGCCTCTGGTGCGGATGCTCCTGGAGGCCGACCTCTCCACTCAGGAGGGAGCCGAAGAACTCCTCAGGAATATGCCTGCAGCCCTCAAGTGACGTGAAGTTCAACGGAACCCGCATATAGGTTTACAAACTTGTCTCCGTAGCCTCTGACAGGATGCAGAGTCTTTTCACGTTTGCTTACAATAGCAGCTGCGCAAAGTATTCTTGTTTGTTATGTAGTTTTGGGACACATGCTCGTAAGTGCTTTAAGGGTTTCTGAATTGATATACTGGACTGCCTCACCTTGTGTAAAATACTATTTCTGGCAATAATCCTTCAATAAACTATTGGAAGAACAGCATCTGGATTATTTGCATGAATTTTCTTACATGTTACTTACGGTGTGCTTCAATGACTTTCACTCCTTCACGATATTGCTTACATGGGATATTAGTTTGAAAATTTTGCATAATCAACGGTTTTTTGTGGCTTTGCTTCTTTCAGGTCGACAAGGACCATTCTGCAAGTGTTATCTCATTTTGCTAGCTTTATCATTGTGTTGCTAATTTTTCTCTGCTTTGTATATGATAATAAAACACTGCACAGTAACATTGCATATTTTGGAGTGTTTTGTAGAGCTTAGACTATTCATTCGGCTGGGCAGTGTTCTTGAATACCAGTCATCCCTCAACTACTCAACTATTTTTATGAGGTTGCTTTTGAAATGAGTGGTCCACTAAGCTCTTCTACCGCCCTTCCGCAGTGGTTTAGTGGCTAAAGTGCTCGGCTGCTGACCTGCAAGTCGCGGGATCGAATCCCGGTTGCGGCGGCTGCATTTTCGAGGGAGGCGAAAATGCTGTAGGCCCATGTGCAAAGATTTGGGTGCACATTAAAAAACCCCAGGTGGTTGAAATTTTCGAAGCCCTCGACTATGAAGTCTCTCATAATCATATGGTGATTTTGGGACGTTAAACCCCACATATCAATCAAGCTCTTACCCTTCTCTCTTCCTGCAACTTTAGAAGACACCACTTTCGTATTGCAGTACCTTCTGTTTATAAAGTGGGCATTTTGACTACGGTATTTAGGCATTAGATGACCTTTCTGATTTGAAACATAAAACGTATGTCACATCAGAATTAAAACCCAACCTTGCAACACTTGTGCATTTCTGTTTTTTTTTTGTGTGTGTGTGTGTGTGTGCGTGTGTGTGTGTGTGCGTGTGTGCGTGCATGCATGTGGGTAAAAACGCCCCAAAGTCACGCAAATGCAGCAAACTCTGTTGTCTCGCTGACACTAATGACTGCTGTTCGGCTGCAAAATTTTAGAGAGGGAGTTAGGCATCAAATATTTCCTCTGTCATAATAAGCCCCTTTCTACCAGAGTACAGGGCTTAAACAAGTTTCAAGATTTGTCCCTCAGACTGAGTTGGCTCTGGTTGACTATAACAATCTTGTGTAATTCTTGGGAAAAGTACCATAGAGATAATGTGAAATGCTAGCAGAACACAGATGTCACACAGTGCACTTGCTTATTGCCCATTCGATTGGTCATGTCTGTGGTTACATTTCATTGGTATATTGAGACTGCTCAAACATCATGACCATGATTCACTTTATCTTATGCTGGAACTGCATATGCTAATGTGCGACTGACAGCAGCTGAAAATTGACTTGTTTATGATTATTTTAATGTCTTCATGTTCTGCTATTGCTAGGCGTGTGCTGATGTTGGAAAATTCGAAAATAGAATCGAATATTCTATTTATTTTGTACTTGAGTCGAATCAGAAAAACCAAACACTTTTAGATGCAGAAGCATCTTATACTCGCGCCTTGTAGTGAACCGTCCGCACCGCTTCTCGAACATTCGACAGCTGACGCGCGCGCATGCGCCGTCGCCCACCATCTGTGCCGCGCGCGCTTCTCCTTCGAGAACATTCGACAGCTGACAGCGCATGCGCCGTCGCCATCTGTGCCGCGCGTGCGCTTCTCCTTCGAGAACATTCGACAGCTGACAGCGCATGCGCCGTCGCGCTGTATATATACTCAAGGTCGGCGCTCGCTCGCTCAGTTGCCGCTCGTCCGTTGGTTTGTACGGCGCGTCGACGTCCGAAGTCGCCGTGAAATGAATGCCAACGAATCCACAAACAGAATGATCGACGTCCCTTCGACCAGCGCCGGCCAAACTGTTGGCGGAACCGCTTCCGCATCCTACTCAGTGTTCCCCCGAGGGAAGCTGCGGGCAATTTTTTGACTAGTTTTTAAACAATAAGTGCAAATGAAAAAGACATCATATGAATGAAGCATTGGAACAGAGAGGTGTAACATTTCTTATTTCTAGCGTAGAGTTACCAGAACATAGCCCAAGGTTTTACAGGACTATCGACGCTAGATTGATCGCAGAAGGAAGGAATTTTCACTTAAAAATCCAGTATCTATGAAGTGACATAGTAATCAATCTACTCTCTTCATCAAGACATTCATGATGATGATGACACATGAATAATGTTTAATGTTTATATGAGTTCTATTTAAACTTTTTTGACCAAGTGCCTCCGTGAACAATGCCCCGCCACGGTGGTCTAGTGGCTAAGGTACTTGGCTGCTGACCCGCATGTTGAGGGATCAAATCCTGGCTGTGGCGGCTGCATTTCCAATGGAGGTGGAAATGTTGTAGGCTGGTGTACTCAGATTTGGGTGCACGTTAAAGAACCCCAGGTGGTCAAAATTTCCGGAGCCCTCCACTGCGGCGTCTCTCATAATCAAATGGTGGTTTTGGGACGTTAAACCCCACAAATCAATGAATCAATCAATCAGCCTCCGTGAACACTGTAGTCACTTTAGTATTTAATCCTGCAGTTACAAAACACCTCTAAAGCTCTAGTTGCTGTATACGAGCCTGTGTTAGTTTATGCAATGATGGAATATATTTCCGGTTAAAAGTAATTATGTTATGTTCCTTTGTTAAATCTTTTGAATATCTGTTTCAAATAAAATGTGGAATTCTCGGGCTTTTTTTGAAAATGATTACATGGCCATTCTGGGGCTATATTGAATATGGTTGCTTCACTATTCGAAACTATTCGAGTGATAATGAATGTGGTGTCATCGCTGTGCAATTCGCTTTTAAAGTTTATCACTTGCACACCCCTAGCAACTGCTATTGTATTTGATGAGAGCCCACTTCATTTCTTTTCTTCCTTTCATGTTTTGTTTGTTTAGTTGCTGTGAAATGATGGCTTGGGGCAACGCAAGGATCTGTAGATGACTTAATCTTCTTCCTTTGTTTTTGGTTCGTGTGGCGGGCATCAGAACCTGACTAAAAGAATCTTTGAAGTATTTGTTATCTACAGTGGGAGGCCATCTAGAAATACAGAACGCAACTCCCTGCACAGAGTACAGGGAGAAATCAGTACGGCGCCCCGCCGCGGTGGTCTGGTGGCTAAGGTACTCGGCTACTGACCCGCAGGTCGCGGGTTCACATCCCGGCTGCGGCGGCTGCATTTCCGATGGAGGCGGAAATGTTGTAGGCCCCCTGGGCTCAGATTTGGGTGCACGTTAAAGAACCCCAGGTGGTCGAAATTTCCGGAGCCCTCCACTACGGCGTCTCTCATAATCATATGGTAATTTTGGGACGTTAAACCCCACATATCATCATCAGAAATCAGTATGGTGCTTTGCTTAGTTAAAAAGTTTTTTATATCAATGAAGCCACAGAAGGAGGTCTCGGAGTGCAGGACTTTAAAATGATCTATTAGTTCTTGCCCCCTTCCCTTATCCCCCAATGTAGGGTGGCCCTACCAGATGTTTCTCTTGGTAACCTTCCTGCCTTCTCCCTTTGTCTGCTTCCTTATTTCATTAGTTAGACTATAATGACTATAAAGAGACTATAATGACAGCAGGGTAAATGTTAAGGCAGCTTTGCACTAGTGATGCTAAGCCTGAAGGAACTTCGGGACTGGGCAGCCTTCTTTCCTCTCTGGCTTTTTCTCTTTTTTTTTTGCCTTCTTTCTGCCACTATGTAGCTACCTTGGAACATATGCACTGGCAGGACTCCGCGTTACGCTGTGGTGAAGTCATCACGCCGTCCGAATGGGAGGGTGCTATTGCAAGCTCCGGACTTGAACAGCAGCTATGGGCAGTTCACCGGGCCCTCGACGCAGCAGAGAGACTTGCTCTTTCTGTTTCAACGTGGGAGCGGCCCGCGACGTGCTAAAACACATTCCGAAGGACCAAATAAAGTTCATCCATTCATCCCCTCTTTCTCTTTGTATCGGCCTGTTCTTCGTCCTTTTCTCTCTAGTTTTATTTTTATTTCCCTTTCAGTTTCCTGTTTGCTTCTTTTTTAGTTTTTATATGCGGTCTTACTTAAAGTTATTCGCAGTTAATATCATCATGAAGACTCTCAAAGAACAAGATGGACACTTTGGCGCGAGCATGCTACAAATGGCTATGCTCTATGTGCCTGCATTACGCCAAGAGACGACGACAGCCTGTACCGCCGAAGTGTTCTTCTTTCAGTCCCCCCATCCCGTTCCCACGTGTAGGGCAGCAAACCGGTTATTTTAGACTGGTCGACCTCCCTGCCTTTCCTTCTGTACCATCATCTCTCATTAGTTTCTCGTCGGGGCGGACGAAGACAACTAAGAAGAGAGCTTTCGTGTTGTGCAGTTTTGGAACTCACGGAGCCAGTAGATACGGTCGAACCAAACAAAATATTTGTTGAACTACATTTACATCGACGATATCGCGCCAGCTGAATGAAACATATCCCCAGGGATCAACACGCTAAATACAGCCTTATAAAATATTGCAGTGCACTTATATCAAATAAAAAGTAACGTGAAGGCGCCGTCGCCTATATGTCCGACTCACCACTAGGAGCCCACGGCACACGACCCACGGTTGCTGCGGGACCTCGTCAAGAGACGACCATTTACATCAGTCGCTCACGTCTCATGTGCCGCCGTCAAGCGTCACTGCTGTCGCTACCGCGCTAACCATAATGATGATAATCATGAACCCCGCGCGAGCCTTGCGCCACCTACCGCTCGATGGTTGTTAGCCCTAAATGCAGCATATCCGCGACGTGTCTCGAGGTGTAGGATTGATATCATCCCTACACTGATGAAGTCTTCTTGGGTGACATGAATGAGGGATCCTGTGAGTTTTTATTTGCAGGTACCATTGCATAGACAGAAGCGTAGCAAGAAGCTTTTTTGGGGGGGTGGGGAGGGGGCATGTATTCTAGCACGCGCGTTTGTATCGCTGTGCGATACGCAAGAAAAAATTAACAATATCGGGTTTTATTTACATAGATTACCTGCGAAAACACTTTGGCAGCAATCTCTGGGTACCAGCCGGTTGAGAGATTGCGGGCTCTCTTACTTGAAAGTGCGCTGCAAAACACTGGCACGCTTCGGGCTGGGACACTAGCACGAGGCCTACTCGACATTAATAAAGTTATTCCGTCCATCCATCCATCAGATTAGAGCCGATGCTCCCGTATGGATGCTCCTCGTGTTTTATTGTGTTCACCCTTGGCGCTGCTGGAGAACCTGCTGGAGTGCCCTTCCTTGCACTGACACATTCTAATTAGATAAAAATGGGGGGCCCTTAAGCTTCGCCTTTAAGAGTTGAACAATATAGCGTTATTCTGTTCCTAGTGCGTATACTTCAAACACTTAGTGTATGAAGTCTCTCCGAACTAGCTATGAACCCACTACGTGGCTTTAAGGGTGCAGTAACATGCGTGCTTTTTTTTGTAGTGGTATAACTGACTTTAAACTATGAAGTCATTAGGATAATCCCATGTTTTGACGCTTGATGGCATTGTACGCTTGTACCACGCATTATTACGGCCATATTTCATGTTGTATTGTGAAGCACGTATACAGGACGCGTGTGTTTGTAAAGCATGAAAGTTACTTTCATTTCATTTCCAAGCAGACGAAGTTATTTTCGGGGTGTTCACGCAGAGGCGTGGCTGTGTGGTAGAACTCCCGCTTGACACGCAAACGGCACGGGTTCAATCGCCACTCGTGCATGGAAATATTTAATAATTAAAACATTTGCTCCTTTGTCGATTTTTCGCTCACAACCTACAACACCAACGCCGGAATTTCTGCGAAACAAACTCTTCAACGCTATCGCGTTAAAAAGTTGCAGCGGCCGCCATGGCTGCAGGTACCCGGCCCCGAGAACTTGGCGGCGGCGTCACGTGAACACTTTGATGGTTTGGAAATAAACTTCGATGGTTTGAAATGCTTCGATGGTTTGTCGTGCTATGAGTTTGTCGTTCTTAAAAAACTAGAAAATCGAAAGAAAATGAAGGCATACTTGCAAGGTGACAATAACTGTACGATTTTCCGCTACTGTTTAAGTCTCGTCATAAATAAAGCGGCATTTATTTCAGCAAGGTAAATAAAAACATTGTCATTAAGTTTAAGTGATACATTCTGGCTCTGTAGCAGGCATGTGCTTCAGCATTGTAGCTTCCGCAGTGCCTTAAAAAAAAAGAAGAACGTTGATGCGAGACACATTTTTGAAATGCGCGCGCTTACACATGATCGGTCAAAGCGAGATAAATTAACTTGTTGGCTCAACCAATCACCTTTTATTACCACCGCTAGTTCGAAGTGTGAGCGCTTACACATAATATGTTGAAGCAATATCAAGATGACCTCCGGACTCAGCCACTTGCGTTTCAATGGGCGTCATTTCATGCCGTGAAGCCTCTGCTAGATTTGAAATGCGCGCGCTTGCAACTGCTTGGTCAAAGTGACATCACGTGGCCTGCCGTCTTGGTCAATGCTTTTAACGTTTAAGCGAATTCCTCACGCAACCAAGAGGTGGGGGTGGGGGGGTTTGTGAATTCAAACCATGCCCCGATAATTTTCAACCTTACATGCGTAAACACGCAGTCGCGCATGTACTTCATACAAACACGCATTTCAAAGAAACCCATTCAAAGAGGCATATGATGCGTCGCGCGGGACTGTCGCCATAAGCGCGCGCAAATGAAGGTGAGACTGCACTTTTGTTATCACACTCGAGCTTCGCCTGGCGCTGGGCAGCTGGAAAGAAAGCCACGGCCTTCCTTCCCATTTGACAAGTGAAGTCACGTGGCTTTACTCACTCGCGATATCTCTTTTGCGTGTGTGTTAATTGGACCAGTTACAAAAGAAATAGAGGGTGCGCTGTTGTCACCGCATCACCTTATAGCCAGCAGTAGCTCATCGTAGCCTCTCAGTTTGCTGCCAGTTTCTTCGTTGCTTGGACGCTGTGACAAGCAGTGGTGCACCTTGCCCGCGGCCACGCCGCACTGCTGCTCCGTTAAGAGTGAGTTTTGGGGCCTGCTTCTGTCAGTAGCGTAGTTTTTGTTCCGTAGTTATGAATGCAGTGGTGCATAAAGTTTATCCGTGCTCGAAAGCTCTTGTTCGATGCCTTCGCAGTGCTTCGTTTCGGTAATGAACGGAACCCTACCCCTGCCCCGCGGTTTTTATGAGGCGTTGTGCTACTTTAGACTGTGTCCAGGGCAGGAACGGCAGTTAAAATATTCAAGTGAATGTTGACGAGTCGCGCGTGCCATCGAATTAAAGACAACTGTGACTTGATGCGTACACTGCCGTGGTAGCCTAGTTGGCAAGGTATTTCCAGCTGCTGCGGAATCGTGCCCACTCATTCCATTGCCGGCCTTGACAACCGCGTGGCCGTTGGAGGCACCCGTGACGTCCAGTGCTTTAGATACGGGTAACTAAACGTTATCATGCAGCCAGTACTTCGTGGCGGGACCTGTGGACGCGATTGCATTGACCCTGGGTTGACATGGTTCATTGTGCTCGTTTTAGCACATTTGATCCAGCACCGTGCATGTTAAGCTTATTGTATATTCAGTGCAGTGCCGGATGAACGCTCCTACTAATGTCACGTTTACCCCTTCTTGCCAGGGGCGTTGCCAGGGGGTGGCACACCGGTCACAACCTCCCCCCCCCCCGAAAATTTTCGCCATGACATGAAGTGCAAAAAATGGTCATCTTAAGGGGGTGCCCCTGCCGAAATCAAAGTAGTGATCCCTCCCCCCGATACGAAATTCTGGCTACTTGCCTGCACCTTGCGCAAGCTTATCTCGCTTTGTGGTGGTTAACTTCACCAATCCACTATGGGCGTTCTCGGCTCTCTCTGATCCCATACCCGCCACGCAGGTCCGTAGCCATGGGCTGGCACACCGGCCCCGTGCCCCCCTTCTCCACGCCCCCCCCGCCCTCCAATATCAGGGTCCCCCCCCCCCTACAATATTTCTGCCTACGCCCCTGCCGCTACGGTACTTACTTATTCAGTGGTGTAAATCCGGAAAAATCGTACCGTTCTAGCTGCTACACTCTTACTCTTTCGTTCTTCACCTTTGAAACAAAGTTGAACTCGATCAGCTCCTTTAGTTCTGGCTTCTGAACCGAGACTTCTGATCTCCTCAAAACTTCTCGAGCATAGTCTGCGCCGTTTCAGCTGTCACATTTCGAGCCTTTCGTTCCTGTCACAATGTCCCCAGCCTTATATGCGGAGGCATGGCTTTCCCAGCACCAAGGTCGTATCGGGCGTCAATTTGTTTGACGCGATGACTGAGATCGAACGCGTCTGTGGCGTCGAGCTCCCAACTCCAGAGATTGAATTATATAAGATGCGAACTAGCACGGTGCGCTGTGTTTTCAAGGTCTCGTTCCCGTGGTTTGGAGACGACTGCGAACGGAAAAGTTGCTTCTTTATAGCGTTAAACCCGAGCTCGGAATACAGGCACCATGCATACGTTAGAAAGCGTCAGTCTCTCCCATATCCTTCCAGAACTGCTGCTGTGGTTGCTTTGGCGCCCACGGCAGATTTGGCGGGACACGCGCGTATGAACGCAAGCGGCGACAAGTCCTTGAACTGGTATAGCGCATTACGGGGAAGAAGCAACGGCCGAGCAGACCGACACAAGAGGACAGAGCGCTAACTTCCAACTGAGCTTTATTGTCAAACTGCATCATATATGTAGACCGGCGCAAGCATACAGACAAAATAACACACATCACACCGTCACATATCACAGATTCATAGGCGGTTATCCTGATTAAGGAAGGCCACTTTATGTTCAGATAAAACCAAAGAAGGGGCGCTAATACACGTGCTGCCAGCTCTTGCTATACAATGCCCTTCTATAATTTCTCGAGTTAATTGTGACGGGTGCTTTTTTCCCACTTCGCCTTGATCAAACATGGGGGGTACATCCACAATCGCGGCAGTGAATTCCAATGTGGCCTTGGATTGCTTTGTGCACATTATAATGGTGCTCTTTTAGCCTTCCATTAAGGCATCGCCACGTTTGGCCGAAATACCGCATACCACATGAGAATGGAATCGCGTAAACCCCCGCTACACACGGCACAAACCGAGTTTTGTGCTTAGTTCCGCAACCAGTGGTACGTGATTTGAGAGGGTTGACTGCTTTGCAAAGCCGCTGTAACTAGCCCAATCTTCAACACTCGCGGCGACAAGTCACTGTGTCGTCTTTCGGTGCTTCGCTTGAGGCGTTTTAGTTCCCGTTTTCTTTCAAAGACGGCAAATTGTTGGCAGTCATGCGAACCGTAGTCTTGTCGCGATTTTTTTTTCGCTAGAAATCGTGCTCACTCAGGGGGACGCGGTCACATCAAATTCTTGCGCCGACGGCCCCATTTAGCGATACTGCCTGCCTGCATCGTGCGCCGTTTCGCTCCCTAATCCCTCCGAGCTTATCATCCTCTGGCTAACGTCTGACGCGTGCTCACGCGGCATCAGTCGGCTGCAGCTTCCAATAAACGACGCCAACAATATACTGTCACGGCCGCTGCAGCCCCGTACATTGACATATTAGGCGGGGGGGAGGAGCTGTGACGAATCTTCGCCTCCCCCCTGAAGGGGATTCCTGCGCACGCCAATGATCTTGCTCGTGAGCAATACGCGTATCTACGATGTAAGAATAGTCTGGAAGTAACCACGTGTCCATTTCGTGCTCCCACACTCCAATGGCGCCAACGATCTGCAGGTGACGGAACCGGCCCCCTCAGCGTGTACTGCCCGCAATGTTCCAAAAGGACCTTGCACATTATGACAACCTTCGCAAAACAATCTACGTCTTTATTTACGAGTCCGCAAAGTGAACTGTCTGAATACGTGCTTGCCCGGTCGAGTGACGAGGAAGCAGATGACCATACGTTGACAATGGGTATATGTGGCTGTGGAGAAAGAATCGATTAGCCTATGAAGGATAAAATGGAAGTGCTCTCAAATAAGTAACAAAGATAGCAAGGTTATGCTGAAATGACATATTAAAGCTGGGTAAAGAACTTGTCATACCCCGCAGAAGTCCTAAAAACATCGTCTGTGCTCTGGTCTGCCACATCTTTTGATTGCGATAGCAATTGTATGGACACTCTCGGCTGGTTTTCTGCCGTCATCGCCGCCCCCGTCATTCACCGTATATGTATGCGAATCTATATACATGAAAACTAAAAAAAACCGCCCCCGCTCGACGCGCCCAGCTTGTCACGATTCGTGGACGCGCTTATCTCCCACGCGTACTTTGTTCCGCGAATGGGGGAGTTCGGTGCGCGTGCTTATCCTACTGAGGCGAGCATCGTGTGCCTTCTGCTTTCACCTGAGCGATTGCGTTGTTTGCCGGGCCCACAAAGGTCACTTAGCTCCGCTGCACAGGCCCCGTTTACGAAAAGAGCGCGCTTTTCATACCCAGCGAAGAATCGAAACTGGGATAGTTTGCACTCATCTGTACTTGTGATTACGTTTCGTGCGTCGTTTTTCTTTAAACAGCGCGGCAAGTGTCGAGCGGTAAACGTTGTTACTTCGCTCTCGTCCTTTGTATGTCATGCATCATTTGCGCATGAGCATCGCGCTACACGTTTCGATCAGCACGCCATTCTCAGTATGACATTGAAGGTTGTTGCTGTTGCATTCATTGCATCGCCCGACGCTTGCGTCATATTTTACGTTTAAGCTGAATCGTATTGCAGTTAGTCCAAAGCTTGCACTACTTCGCTGTCCTGGCTCGTTTCGGCACGTACTTATCCAATTTACTTGCCATATTCTGCATCTATTCCGCAAGGTCTTTCCGTCAGTCACCCCATCTCAAGAATGAGAACTCTGTAGCCCAAAATCCTAACATCTGCATTACAATCATCTTTTTAAACAGTACGCTTCTTCGATCGTTGATCAGGAGGTCTTCCGGAACAGAGCACAACCAAATTATGTGATAATCGGTCTTCCACTACATTTAAGTTACATTGCTTCATATGAGTACAAGTTCACGTAACGACTGAGGACGGTGAACTTGTGTTATCCCAAACATTTAGTGTGAGATCGTAACTGAAAAAAATTATCAAGATAACACCAGTTCAACCCACTGAAAGATCAGCCAGATCTACTCACGACAAATTAAAATCTCCCGCAACATTACACGGGTGCCACAAGGTACCTTTTCCACATGTAATCTTGAAGCCTTTGTAAAAAAAATTGCAGCATGTCCGCAGAGTGAATATTGGGTGGGGCTTCTGTCCGTGTGTCCGCATGAACTAAAGTGCGAACGGACGCAATCGTGAATGTATAGACGCATGGACGGACGTACAGACGGACGGACGCTTCGCCCCCGCTTATCATCATTGTGGGGTCTCGAACTGGCGAGCGCCACCACCACGTTATTAGAGTGAACTGACACAGCACACGCGGTCGGAACAAACCAAGCAAGACGCGTTTATTTCACTGCTTATTGATCGAAGATATCGCCAGCCGAATTATTATACCATCAACTGTGATCCACACGCTAAACAACCTTACGCAAAATTACCATACACTCGCACAACATAACACAAAAGGCGGCGTCACAATCGCTTCACTTACCATGTGAGCCTACCGCAGGCAGCCCGCGGTGCCGTCCACGGCAGACCCACCGCGACAGACAACCGTTTTCGCCAAACGCCACCTGCCGAAGAGACTCGCTCAACTCTCTCGCCCGCCACCAAGGCTTGCCCTCCGCCGGCGTCGCCGCTCTGCGAACCATGATGATGATAGTGGCGATCACCACTCGCGAACACAACGCCACCTATCGCTCAATAGTTGACACCACCTGTGAAGTTGTTTGGGCGTGACAACATCCCCCCCCCCCCCCCATCATTCACTCCCTGCATGGATATGCTGTGAAAACCACTACGCCATCTTTAGTTACATTATTCCCGATGGATGGATGGATTGATATGGCTGTAGCATTTAGATCGGGTGGTGGCTAACGCCGCCAAGCCGTACTGCTTCGTGAACCAAAAACTCCTCATAACCTCCTCATAGTTAATTCTACCCGCTTAAAGTCTCTTTTGCCCTCCTTGCCCAATGCTTTGAAAAACTCTGCGCCGTCATCCTGAAGTATAGGGTGAAGCCCTTTACAGAACATTATGAAGTGTTAGGCAGTTTCCTCCTGCTCTCCGCATGCACTGCATACCGTGTCTACCCCTTGGTATTTGGCCCGATATGTCTTGGTTCGCAATACTCCTGTCCTGGCCTCAAACAGCAGAGAACTACCCCGAGTATTCTAATAGATCCTTTCTTTGGCAATTTCCTGCTTAATGGTTCGATCAATCTCTATTGCAGACTTCTTAATCATGCCGATTCTCCACATGTCAGTCTCCGTTTCCTTCACCTTGTTCTTAACGGATAATTCTTTTTGGCCCTCTGCTGTTTTCTAAGTATTTACCCGTGAATTTTATGGTGAGGCTTCCTGCATTTTGTATCGACATTCTTCATGTACCAGTAGCTGAAAACCTTACCAGCCCAACGCTCCTCCCCCATTCCTCTCAATCGCTTCTCAAAATTTTCTCTTGCTGCTAGCTTCCCTGCCCTCAAATGATGTCCATCCCATGTCACCTTGTACTCCCTGATTTGGTGTATTCCCGTGAGCTCCTAAAGCAAGCCTATCTATTCCGCGTTGCTTAATTTCTAATCTTGCTTGACCTTCTGATCTCATGCACAAGACCGCATTACCGAAAGTTAGACCAAGAATTATGACCCCTTTCCATATTCCTCTCACAACATCATACCTATTGTAATTCCACAGTGCCCTATTATTCTTCATTGCTGCATTCCTGTTGCCTTTAGTCGTCACATATTTCGTGTTCCCTTATTTACTCGGTCCCATTGCTTATCCATACGCCCAGATATTTGCATTTATCTGTTATCTCTAGCGTGACCTCCTGTATCCTAAGCTCACTACCTCCGATATCATGACTGCTGATTTTTTTCCTTACTGAATTTCAAATCTAACCTATCTCCCTCAAAAATGCTAGCCGCAGGGGCCTGTGTTCCTTTTCCGCTATTTCGATGCACTGCGTCAGTGAGAACAGATTGTCTTCCAACCCCCTGTGTTTCCGAAACCCATTCTGCAGTTCCCCCAACACCCCCTCATCCTCTATCCACGCCTGCAGTCTTTCTTTTATAATCTACATCGCCAGCCTGTAGACCACTGATGTCACGGTTATAGGACGGCAGTTGTTTATGTCGGCTTTGTCCCCCTTTTCTTTATAGATCATGCTCATTCTGCTAAGCTTCCATCCATCGGGAACTTCTCCATCAATTCTTCTGCTCACTGCCTCTCTCAAAGCCTGCTTAGGCTTCGGACCTAATGTCTTTATCAGCCTAATTGGAATGCCATCTGGGCCTGTTGACGTACTACTAGGAGCCCTTTTCTCAGCCCTTTCCCACTCTTGTTGTGAAAATGGAGCCATTGCTCCACTTGATTCGTCCTTGTCTATTGTGGTGCATAAAGTACTTCTTTGTTGAAATTTTTCTGTCACTCTTGTTCTTATATATTCAATAGCTTCGTCCCCTTCTAGCCTAGCACGTTGGGCTGTAGTTATAGAACTCTGCTCTAGGCTCGTCTCATTTCTTAGGGAGTTTAGATGGTTCCGAAATTTCGCAGCTGCCTTTCTATCTTTTTTATGTACTTCTGCCAGCCACTGAGCTCCCTTCCTTCTAATCTTTTCATTGATCAGAAGGGATGCATCCCTTCTACAGCTTAGAAAGGTTGCCCATTTTCTTTCAACATCATCTGTCGATTCACCCCGCTGCTTAGCATGTCTGTGTTCCCTAGAGGCTTCCTGACGTTTTGCTATGGCTCTCTTAACTTCCTCATCCCACCAACTTTTGGGTTTGTCTTCTTTTCCGGGGTGACTTGTCACGCGTCTTAGTGAGCTCTAGCTCAAAGATTCTAATTATATTCGTGTATGTCCACACTGTCTTATTATCCTCCGTGATTACTTTCTCAATTTGTTTAGTGGCTATTTCTATTTGCCTTTCTGAATAAAAATTTTCCTGTAGTTGCTCCTCTTGTCTCCTTCCCACTTTCACTGCTCTTCCAAAACTTAGCTTGATACGTTTGTGATCACTACCCAGACCAAGGAGTGTCATTTGCCCTGCCACTTTCCCTTTTAGCCCTAAATGTTCCTTGCACTCCGGCTTGACCCCTTGCCAGTCTGTACTTTTATAAACGAATGCCTTAATACCCCCCCCCCCCATTTCTTCTACCTTCTGTTCTATTACAATATTCCCACGCGTAGTCCGAATTGTTAGGCGGTTGTTCCATGTCCCTAAGATGTGTATATCAAAACCGTATATCATCGGCCTCTCCTCCCTTAGCTGTTCTTCCATATCTTCCCACTTCAGCCTGTTCCTACCACCCTGCATGTTAATAGAGGAGGCCCACGCCGAGGGAGGCGCTTCGGAGCGTGGCGCTGTCAATCAATGTGGGGAGCAAACTGGTTACTCGAGTGTTGGCCCCTCCGCTGTCCCATTCAACCTGCTTGAAAACGCGTTGCTTTGCTCGCACGCTGCACGCGTTCTGCACATGTTTTTGAGTCTCGCGTCGCGCGCGGTTATAATGTATGCGCTCTGTCCACATTTATTAGGATGCCGCAATTGAGGATTTTTTATCGTGGCAGCAATTTGGTAAAAGGGCAGCGAAGCAAGTTGTAGCAGACGACGCCGTCCTCGTCAGAGCGAAGTGCGTTTCGCAAGTGAAAGACGACGCTGTTTATGACTTTAGAGGTGAATAAAACTTTCTGTACGTTCATAATTATATACCTGTTTTATTTGGTTTACTCTGTGTACTATGCACTATGTTTGTTACTGGATGCATGGGTAAGGCCGCTTCTCGTGCTTTAGGTTAAGCGGTTCTTGCGCTGTGACTGCTATTAGTTGGGATACCTTAATTTACTAGCACCCACCCAAGTTATCGTGCGGTATATACACAGCACTTAAAAAATAAATGGTCTATTTGGGGCTTCTTTCTGACCCACAACAATAGACATCTATCTCGCGTGTCTTATCAACGTTCTCATCGCGGGTACCTTGAGTTCACGAACAGCGTGCGTACCATCATGATTAGCGCCCAGCTTTCAGAGAACCTTTTGTGTGTGTCTATTCTGCAGGGGAAGAGCGCATTGCTATAAAGGCATTTATCTTGGTCGCTGTTACAAGCTGCCACTCTAGCGTCGCCAGCGCGAAGTCGGCGACGGGAATGACAGCAGGTTGGTTCGTTCCGTACGCAAGCAGGGACAGTGAAGACATCAGAGACGTGAGAAAACAAAACAAACTTTACTCTAGTTATATTGCAGCACACGGGATCTAACACAACACTTCAATACAACGAACAAAATACATCAACACTTGATACAACTGGAAAATACATATAAAACACTAAATCAGCTTACGCGAGAGAACTATTACAAACTACACAAACTAACACCAATAGAGTACGGAGGAGAAAGTTCGAAGATATAAACAGGTGAAGGCATACGTGTGATGACCGGCAGCGTTGTGTCCCCGACGATCGGATGTGAGAAGTCGAAGAGAGTTCTGGCACGACTGCGATGTCGGCGGTGTTGCAAGGCTGGTGGCTCCGGGAGGCTAGTGCTTGCAGGTGACTTCGAGCAGGTTGAGCTAACTCGAGGCGAAGTCCCGATGTCTACGTTGCAGACGTTAATATCCCGTCACAACTAGACGAACGGCTAAGTTTAGGTGGCCAGCCGATACAGAACCACACTAAAAACTTCTAGAAGAGATGCTTGTTGATCTGTTTCTACACCATGTTGGTCAGCGACTAGTCTGCTTAGCAGGGCACAATCCTGCGCTTAAATCCCCCTCGTGTCTCCTTGCTCTCTTCCTTGGGGACAAGAGACCTCTACATGGGTCCAATCATGCGCGTTTAATTGATGGAAACTCCGCCCCAAATTGCCCCCACCCCTTTTTAATTGGGAGAGGGCCCTCAATTAGCGAGAGTGACAACCTGTCGGGTTTTTGTCATACGGCTTGGCCACCAGAGCGTTTCCCACGCTTTTCCCCGTCGGAACGGTCAACAGTTTGGCTCTCAGCCGGTGCGTCTCGTAGTCTAATCCTTGTTCGGGGTATACCGTGGCCTTCTACGACCTTGCAGACGCCGCCGCAGTTACAAAAGTATCAACCGTCGGCGGCGACGTTCTAAGCAGAGCACCCCATTCTGCACTTTTCGGCTCCCTTTCATGCGCTCGCCGTTCTCACGGTCAGTGGGGGCGTACGGCGCCCGTTAATTGCCGTGACGCGGTGTCGCCAAAAATGGCCGTCCGTGACAGTCGCGTATCAAAAATGCAGTGTTGCTCGGGCTACCCCTGTACACTCGGTAACAACTAGTTCACTGTATCTGCCAACGGACGTGAAACAACGGTTTATGCATTTTTTTTTCATAGTTGTCCAAGCTTTTGGCAACCACACACTTCCGTTGGCGCTGCGTAGATTTAAAAATATATAACACATTACCGATACCGCATGTACACACAGCTTCAACTACTGCGTCCCCAACAATATCGAATAATAGTAGCAGCATAAAATATTTCTTCGCTATTTTTAACAGTGCTCTAAAGACGGGCGTTGAAAATTTATACTTTTAAGATGGGGACGTGCATCTCCCAGTGACTCGATGGATTAGAGGAACGGTGACGCAGGCATTAGCACTCGTAATTTTGAATGCATTGTGCGCGTGCACAATGTATGAAAACATTGTTTACATACTTTTTCTCGGCGCACTGCTTTAATCCATTTCTGTCGTCTGCTTGTTTCGTACCATCGGTTTGGGAATCGGTAGAATTTCACTGTTGGTGTCGACCTCTTCGTGTTTGCATGGTTATTGTGCCAGTTGACGACGCAGCAATGTCACCCCCTTTTCTGTTGGGGTGACATCGCGGAACGAGGGACGTTTTACGTGCAGCGCGTGCTTCGCAAATGCGTGAAAGCCAAAGGGAGCGGAAGGGTCGGAAGACTCTACTGTTGTGCGCTTTTTCTGGCAGGGGAAAGGCAAGCGCTGGCGTCGCCGGGCAAACTTGAGCGGGTCTCCCTTATATTCCCTACGTCTGAATTGGCTCGGCCCTCGTGGCTTCGTCTATTTCTGCCCCGGACTCTCCCAGTCTTAGACATTGGTGCTACTTTGGAATCGTATTTGTCCATACCACCTGTCAAAGTGTCTCCCTTGTTGTTTTCCTCGTTACTAGCTATCCTGCCCTTCTCCCCCCCCCCCCCCAAAAAAAAAAGCTACTGCGCGTCCTGCAAGTCGCCAACCCACCTCATGACCTAGCCGCCCATCAAAGTGAATTCTGTCTCGTTGAAAACCACCCCTCCTGTGCACCTCTCTGTGTATTTCCACCACCTCAAAGCCTTTCTCTTGACCTATCCGCCATATCTCTTGGTTTGCGTTGACAACCGCTCTTTGCAGGTTTCCGTTATCTACTGTTACCTCCGGTATCGCGCATATCACTACCTGTGTCTGAGAAGTCGCGCGCATGTCATCGACCCCTTTCGCCAGTGTGGGCGCTAGTCCTGCCGCATCTTCATTTAAGACATCGTTTAAACCGCTTCAAATTTGCGCTCGCTTGCCTCATGACTGCTTCCAGCTTCCGTCCTGGGAACGTCCCTACTGCAACCCTCTTGTCACCTTACCCTCTTCAATTGCTTCTGCGCATCGATGTAAATTGGATTAGCCGGCGATTATCACATGAGCTGACTTTTCAGCTGGAGCGTCCTGCACCACGGCGCGCTGTCATACGGCCTTCGCAAGAGGCCTAGTTCCTGCCTGCAGGCGCTGCTAGGAGCTGGCGCAGCGGGCCAACTATGCGGACGCGCTCGTCTCCCACTCCGCGCGCGGGCGAGCTATGCTCGGACTCTGCTCTTCTTTTCTTTATTTTTCACTACAATACCTCTACTGGCGCACGCAGAAGGGGGGGGGGGTTAAAGGGGGCCGGCTAGGCAGAACCAGACTCCGTGCCCATCACCCAATAATGGTTTCTGATCTTCGGCTGATTATTTGTGTCGAACGCTACGCGACTTCGATGTATGTTCTCAATGCGAAGGTGAGCCATTTTGCAATTTCTCTAAAGAAATTAATGAAATAATTACATTACAAAATTTAATAACGTGGAGTAGTCCTAAATTTTTAGTGTATCGTGAATAAATGACAAGCTTTGGCTTTTTTTGTTGTGTGGTTTATTTTTGTGTACTTTTGGTCTTTCCCGCTGCCCTCCCTGCCCCCCCACCCTCTTTTCTGAACTGAAATCCTAAGTACTCCGCTGTCGTGGGCGCCCGCCATCGGGTGCAACAAACAGAATTGCGGCAAAATTTTGCTCTCAGCGCAGCGCGATTGATTTGCCTCGGCTAGTTCCAATTTTTCGGTTTCATATGCACGTTGAAGTACTTAGCGGCGTACACTAATTGTCATAGGTTGTCATCAACCTATCAAATGTCATCAAAGGCACCAGGCAAACTGGAAACGAGTTTGTTTGTAGAGAACCAATGAGACCTTACTGTATTATGCACAACAGCACAGGAACTTGTCAGAAGCTGGCAAGTAAACATTCGGTAATTACGCCTAAAAAGTTTGCAATACATTGAAGTAAACAATAAAAAGCACAATTGCATCATTTGAACACATAAAATAATAATGGCGTTCCCCAGTTCGAGCACCAGAAAAATAATCTTCGGCGTGACGAAACAGTCTTGCACTAAAGAAACGTTGTTCGAGCTGGAGAAGCTTCACAGTCGGAAGTGCTTCCTCGACGGCTTCTGTGTATAGTTCATGCGCTTTTCATTGTCGTCGGTGACTCGAGTGGAGTGATTGAGTAAAAGGATCCTGAAGAATATGTGCGCAATCAAACTTGCTGACCCGTCTTCCGTGACTATTGTCAACACTTTCGGGGCAGTTCAGCAGAGGTACGTCCAGATGCGGTTTACGAGCAGCTGTAGAACTTCGAGAACATGCGTGCGTGGCAGGTGTTTTGCTATTTTCTCGAATGTGACGATCCCATTTAAAAGTGCAAGGCACTCTGGCCTCGGGTAGGCAAGCCCGCTTCTGTCCTGGTCTCTCAAAAGCGCGTACAGTGGCTGATCTTTGTCGCTTGTAGTGAGAAGCATGGCGCAAGATTCGCACCCGAAGTCCGTGATAAGTTTCACAATGTAACAGCCGACGTAGGCCAAACCAGAGCATGTCACAGACAGCGGGGGAGCGGAAGTACATTCCCAAAGCTCTTTCGGGTCGTCAGAGAATGTCACTGACAGGCTACTGACCAAGTTGTCAACATCAGTGCCGCACGTCACGACTTCAGGTGGCCTTGCGAACTTGGATTTTACAATTTGGTCCAAAGCAGCCGTCACAGCCCGGGCGTCGAGCATGTCGTTTCCACCGCACATGTACCTGACTGTGCCGAATACTGCTTCTATGGGGTCGCTGCTTAGCTTCCTTGTTAGCACGTAGTTGATGCCTTGGGCATCAACTACGTGCCCACGTGCAACTACGTGGGCATCAACAATTGTCCTTATCGAGTCGTTTCCACTGTTTGTAGTGAAAAGCAGGGCCTCGATTGTTTCGCCGGTGAAACCGCCGCTCCCAGAGGCGACTGAGCTTGCTTGTACTTTCTTTACATAGCACGTGAAGTCCTTTTCTAGCCACATCAGCCGGCCATCGTCCACGTCTGCAATGGGTGCTTTCTGCCCCGCTCCCCCGGACGAGGTTTCATGCATATCAAACCGTTTTCCCGGCACGCGATTTGCAGTACGGGACATCACAGTACGCCATCACGGCACCGGTCGAAGCATATACAATTAATTCAATTTACTATGTTGAACAACATGCAGCACACTGCGATGAATTTCTGAAAACTCGCGCATTCAGCCTTCCCCAGACCGAAGAAAAGTAAGACGATGCGATTGCTGTTGAATCGCAGAAGCACAAACGCTGCGAAAACAGTCTGCACGCGCGTCGAAAGCAGCCTGCAAATGCAATCGCGCAAGTGCCAGGCAAGGGTTGGCTCGCGTAGCCCCTGTGCAGAGAGCGGCAGAACTGTACGTCGAGACTCCTCCCCTTTGTTTTCGCCACCGCAGCGAACGCCGTATGACAACGCGCGCCGCTCTCTAGCCCGGCCTTGCCTGCACCTGGGGGTTACTCGCACCTGTGCCGCTGGCTGCTTTGTCTCCTCCCATTCGTTGAAGCTGGGTCTTGCGACCATTGAACCGGCTGAACCTGTTTTCTTTTCCGCCGTTCTGGTTGCCGTTGCCCTACCGTTCTCTCCGTCGGCCGCTCCTTTGTTCACCTTCGCTAGTGTCGCCTCGGCGGACTGCAGCCTTTCTCCCATAGCCCTCGTTTTCTCTTGCTCTGTCTGCAACGCAGTCTCCAGCTCGGTGATTCTCATCAGCAAATCACTCTGGGCAACCATCGTTTTCTCCATTTTTTTCCTCCACCTCAAATAGTCTGCACTTAGCGTTAGCCTCCTCTCTATTCGCTTCTGCACTTGTGTCCATTTTCAAACCCACCCCACATCTTTAACACTTTACAGCCTTTTCAACCATGTCTTTCTGACACCAATTGTCCTTATGAATTGTCTCACTTGATAATTGCAAAACACGAACCCTGCCCTACGAAAAAGAGTCTAAGCTATACTTCCAAAATTTGTGTTCAATGTGCGTGCACCTCCCCCATGGGGCGGCACGAGAATAAACACACAAAAACACACACAAACTAGTAAATACTTAATGACGGACATCCGAAAAAGCCGCACAATTTAATAAGTGCTAAAACGGTTTTAACTGCTGCCTTATTAATTAGACAGGCTTGGAACATGCAAAACCACTTATCTGCGCAGTCGATCGGGAGCGCTCAAAAAACTCGTCCATCTACCGTGCCGGTCTGAACTGAAGCGCGGACGGACGGCAATGGATGGATGGAAACCTTTTTTCTTTTTTGATGTTGGCCTAATGCCTCTACTTCGATAATTTCTATCTTAATGGAAAAAAGGTAAATTTTCAGCTTAAGTTCTCTGCCATTTACGGCACACTGTCCATATTTTATTTTTCCAATATTTCTTTTTGTCCTTTCTCTCTAATTTTCTGCCACCAATACTCTAACCGTCTCTTACTTATTTCAATCGCGGGTGTGTTCAGCTTTCCATTGTTGTCCCTAAAACCCAAGGCTTCCTGTAGGCTCGTGCCCAAACCTACACCTGGGTGGATATCTCCACATTCAATCAGAACATGCTCCGCCGTTTCCTTATCTTTCCCGCAGCATGTGCATTGTTCTTCTTCTTTACTGAATCTTGCTTTATAACTACGCGTTCTAAGGCAACCCGATCTCGCTTCAAACAGTAAAGCGCTTCCCCTTGAATTATCGTAAAATGCCTCCCTCCTTATTTCATTTTTGCCCTTTCGGTAGTTACTCAAAGCCGGTTTTTTCTCCATAGCTGCCATCCAGTAAATCCTCTCCGCCTCCCTGACTTTTCCCTTAACGCTCTTTGTTGACATATGGCTTACAATACCAGCCGTATATTTACTAGTGAGTCTTCTAGTTCTTTTTCTCCACTGTGTGTCCACGCTCTTCCTATACAAATAACGGAACACCTTCTCTGCCCATCTACTCTCCTTCATATTTCTTAGCCTTTCTTCGAACCTTATTTTGCTCTGCGCTTCCCTCGCCTCAAAACCTGCCCACCCCATATCGCCCTTTACAGCCTCGTTTGTAGTCTTCCCGTGAGCACCCAACGCGAGGCGTCCCACAGTCCTTTGATTTACATCCATTCCCGATTGCACCTCTGCCCTCATGCACACCACTGAGTTCCCAAAAGTAAGCCCTGGAACCATTACACCCTTCCACAGACCTCGAAGCACCTCATACCTATTGTATCCCCACAACGCTCTGTGCTTCATTATTGCCGCATTCCTCTTTCCTTTTGCTGCCGAGGCTTTTTCCTGTACCTCCATGTATCTATCACTCTCATTTACCCATACTCCAAGGTACTTGTATTCGCTTACCCTCGGTATTTCTTGGCCTTGTATGGACACCGTCTGATCACAGGGATCATTGAATACCATCAATCCACACTTCGTTACACTGAATCCTAGTCCAAGAGCTTCACCTTCCCTTCCGCATATATTCGCCAGCTGCTGTATATCATCTCGACTGTCCGCAAATAAGACGATATCGTCCGCATAAAATAAACCTGGAAGCTTCTGATCAATCATCATGCCGCCCTGTTTGTGTGACAGATTAAAACCAATGTTGCTACCTTCTAGCGCTTTTTCCATACTCACCATGTACAGCATGAATAACAGCGGGGACAAAGGACATCCCTGTCTCAGACCCTTGCTAACCTCAACGTTCTCTTTGCTACGCATTCCTTCCCACTCTATGCAAACTGTATTTTCTCGGTATATCTCCCTCAAAAGCTGTATACAGTCGTCGCCCATGCCCATTCCTTTCAATATATCTCACAAAATTTCCTGATTAACGTTGTCGTATGCCCCAGTGATGTCTAGAAAAGCCACGTACAAGGGCCTATTCTCTATTTTAGATATTTCTATACACTGAGTGAGAACAAACAGGTTATCGTCTAACCGCCTGTCGACTCGAAATCCGTTCTGAAGTTCTCCCAAAATATCGTTATGTTCGGCCCATGTTTCTATTTTCATTTTTACTGCTTGCATCGCCAACCTGTATAGTACCGATGTAATGGTTAGTGGTCTATACGAGCGAATCTTGTCCTTTTCTCCCTTACCTTTATAGATTAAGTTCATTCTACTTTGTCGCCAACTGTCCGGTATTTGTCCGTCCTTTAAGCTTTTTTCTACTGCTTTTAACAATGCTTCTTTAGTGTTATGTCCTAGTTCGTTAATGAGGCTAACGGGAATCCCATCTAAACCCGCGGCAGTGCGCTTTGGAATTTTTCCTTCGGCCTTTTTCCAGTTGAAATTATCAAGTACTAGCTCTTCCTCTGTTGCTTTCTCCGCCACACTTTTACTCACCGGGGAGATCCCCTGGACGCTCTTTTGAAACGAATCGGCTGTTACCTTTTGGATGTAACCTAGCGCTTCGTACCCTTCCAATTGATTTCCTCCTTCATCTAGAATATGTTGTTGCGTTGTGACAGACTTCCTACCTAGCGCCTTTATGTGGTTCCAAAAAATCCTAGGCGCAGCCTCCTTTTTTTCGTGCATCTCTGTCATCCAGCGTTCACTTTCACCTTTAATTTTTGCCTCTACCAATTTCTGTACAAGGGATTTTTTCTCTAAATATATTTCCCATATTTTTTTGACTTCGTCCTGCGGCCGCTTCTCCTTTTTTGCCTTTCTATGCTCCCGTGATGCTTCGCGTCGCTTCTCGATTGCCTCCCGGATTTCCTTGTTCCACCAACTTTTTGGCTTCCTTTTTCCTTTCCAGCAAACAGTTTTCTTCTCTTTCCCTATCTCCTTCGTCATTAGATGTAACAGCTCACTATACTCCCAGTCCTTGCCTGGTATTTCGCCTACTTCTTCCTCGACTCTTGCGGCTATATTTATTATTTGTTTGTCATTTAAATACGAGCTGCCAGACTTTGATTCCATGCTCATATTTTCAGTTTCGTATCCCATTTGTAATGTTATTCGTTTATGATCACTACCCAAGCTGTTAATGCCTTCCTCGTCTATCCTCATTTCTGTCAGTTTGTGGTAAATTCCTTCAGTAATGAGACAATAATC
Organism: Rhipicephalus annulatus; assembly: GCA_013436015.1. Taxonomy (NCBI): domain Eukaryota; kingdom Metazoa; phylum Arthropoda; class Arachnida; order Ixodida; family Ixodidae; genus Rhipicephalus; species Rhipicephalus annulatus. The sequence continues at coordinate 61,244 of WOVY01003405.1, forward strand.
AATACTTGATTGCTTGTTTCCGACTTCCCATGTGATCTGGCCGTCACATTTAGGCCCCGTGTTAACTATCTCCAGACTATGTTGCTCGCAAAGATCTGGTAATAACTTCCCATTGGTGTCTGAATATCCGTCAAGGTCATGTATGTGGGCATTCATGTCCCCTAGAAGGATGATTTCGGCCCCATTACCAAATTCCTTAATATCCGCACTCATGCAATCCACTATCTCCTGATTCTTTTCTCTGCAGTTATTCTCCGTCCACAAGTAGGCTACCCCTAGCCACGTTTCCTTTCCACCTACTGTGCCCAGAACCCAGAGGTGCTCTGAACACGTCTGTTTCACTCTAACCCATTTGGCTCCGCGATGAATTAGCATTCCTACACCCCCACCTTTCCTTTCCGATATGGTCCTGTTACACCATTCCCAAACATAATTTTCAATATGTGGTGGCTCTTCCAAGTCTCTAAGGTGTGTTTCTGTAACCGCATACACGCCTATCTGTTCTTTGTTTAACTGCTCCTCAATCTCTAACCATTTTGCCTTCTTTCTGCCACCCTGCATGTTTATGTAACTAATTGCAACACGCGCCTTTTTCCTTTTTCTTTTACCTTTTTTCTGGTTTTTCGCAATTCTACCTGTCAAAGCGTCCTCCTGGTTGTTTTCCTTGTTACGAGCTACCCCGGACTCCGAAGGGCCCGTGAGCCCCCCAAAAAAGCTACTGCGCGTCCTGCCAGTCGCCAGCCCACCTCGTGTCCAAGCCTCTTATCGAAATGAATCTTGTCTCTTTGGAATCCACCCCACCTGTGCACTTCCCTGTTTAAATCCACTACCTCGAAACCCTTCTCTCGACTAATTCGCCATATCTCTTTGTTTGCGTCGACAACCGCTCTTTGCAGGTTGACGTTGCGTACTGGTACTTCCGGTACTGTGCATACTACAATTTGCACCTGGGGGGACACGGCGCGCATGTCATCCACCCCTTTCGCCAAGGTCGTCGCTAGTCCTGACGATTCTTTTTTCAGGACGTCATTTAGCCCTCCCGCAATTACAACGAGGTTACGATTGTTAGCTTTAGCTGCGAGTTGTTCACCCGCTTGACTCATTACTGTCCCCAGCGTTTGTCCTGGGAACGTCCCTATCGCAACTCTCTTGTCGCCTTTCACCCTTTCTTTGATTGCCGCTGCGCATCGGACTAAATTTGAGTCGCCGGCGATGATGACCTGTTCAGACATTCCTTCTAAAACCTGCACCTGGCTGCTGACTAGGTGACTAGCGTGAGTCACGGCTGCTGGTTTGCTCCCTCCCTCCCTCAAGACTACTTCCCGGTAGCTGGGCCCTGTGGCCAATGTATCTGCCTTTGTCATGCCTGTTTCCTTCATCTCTCCCGCACGGGGGGTCGTCGCCATAATGCTTCCGCCGTCACCTGCGTCTTCGTTCCCTTTCACGACCTTCGATAGGCCCTTCTCGGCTGACCGGAGCCTTTCTTCCATGGCTGACGTTTTCTCTCGCTCCTTCGCCAATGCATTCTCCAGCTCTGCGATTTTCTCCATGAGCCCACTCTGGACCGCCATCATATTTTTCATTTTCTCCTCGAACTCGCACTGTCTACACTTGGCGTCATCTTCTGCTTTCTCCTCCGCACTAACTTCCACCTTCCAACCTACCCCGCACTCTGAACACTTTACGGTCTTTTTGACCATGGCTAGCTCAGTTTACCGATGCCCACGTGTTAGAAAACTGTACTAAAATACACTGGTCTAAGCCAAAAAGAACCACAATAATAAATAAATACGCTACACTTCACAGCACCTGCGCATGCACGTGGTCGGTCTACGCGCAGACCTCAGCCACGTGGTGGCTGGAGAAAAAAGACACAGTACAAAATACTAAAAAAACGTACACCGTAATAGACCTAATCAAGCTTTACGCTAGCGCCTTACGTTCTCATAACGCTACAGACAGAGGCAAGCTGGAAACATGCAAAAACACTTATCTGTAGCTGTCATTCCGGAGCTCTCCAAAAACACGTCCGACCTCTACCACACTCCACTTGAACTTTTTTTCAAACGGACATGTACAAACGACATGTACACACGCAAACGGACATGTACACACGCCATCTATTGAGGAACCTATAAACTAGTGGTGGCTACTCGCTACTACAGAAGCTTCGCCCCTAATATGTAATGTGGGCGTTTGGATGTTGATGGGCAGCTCGAAAAGATCACCGCAAAACGCAGTTTTGTGCGAAATACTTTCGGTGTTAGTACATTCGTCCATAACAAGAAGACGCGTATTCCTATCCTTGCTGATCTCGGTAAAAGCAGGGAGGCAGAGAGTTTCGTCATATGTAGATGTAGTTTCGCCGTGTTCAGCAGTTTCTTTCTTGGCTTAGCCAAGTTTCTGTCACGACGTCAGAGTACTACTGCATTCGTGTTCGAATTTGACGGCTTTCTTGGCCCTGCTGCGAATGTTAATATTTATCAACCTTCTTCGCAAAGACTCCTTCTTGGTTTGCAAGGACTCTCTCTTGAAGTCTCTCTGCCACGAGATTCCTGCAAAACGTTTATCCTTAGCTATGTCTTACTCAGACTATCATGACGGTCATTTCACGCGCATTGCCACGTCAACGGCCCAAATTAGTCATGCGCATTTCGCAGCAGAGGCGCTTGCATGCGGGCTCTGATGCCTGCCTTGCATCGCGATGCCTTGCTCACGCAGCGTCTAGCACGCGCACGGCTTCTGCGTCCAATCATTGCTTCCTTGTCAGCTCCATGCCTCCTCACGGAGGAGGCGATAGTTCCCGGCATGGTGGCACTCAGGGCTGACCTGCAGCGAGCACATCCGGCATCGCTTGGCTGGCGTCTCGTCCCAGCTGTAACAGGGACGCACAAAATCTACACTTACTTGTCTTTCCTCTGGATCATTCAGACAACTGTGGATACTGACGTCGGCTCCGCTCTTGATTATTGTACATACTTACAAACTATGCATACTAACGTCCTCCGTCACACCCGATCACCGCATCCACGGGGATCGCAAGAGGCAATCGAACCACCCTCACATCATTTCGCATACGCCGGACAAATTGCAGCGCTCGATCGCTCTCGATGCGATCACAACTTTCATGACCTCGCATATAACGTCACAAACTTTCATGTGACGTCACAGCTTTCAGCGAAGCTGAATTCAAAAAAGTCGTAACACTGTACATTGCAATTATGCTGCCATGCAGATAGCTGGAGATCAAAATATCCTTGAAAAATTCCTCGCATGTTTTCTGGCTACGACGTGGAGCGAGCGTTCACACTGCATGTCAAGGAATCCATTTTGCAACACTGCAAAATTTGCAACACTGCAACATTTTGCAATTGTGCAAGTTTCCCTTTCAAACGGTTAGCTTGTAGGTGCTCCACAGACCCGTGGCCTGATAGAGGAGTGTGCGTGTAGGGTGTCGGGGCTTGTTCGTCTTGGCCGGAGCAGCAAACAAGGCAGCAGCAAGGGCATGGGCTGCAGGTCCCAGCTCATCTGTAGGCAGCTATACCCGTCTCGTCCAGGAACTCTGCCAGGCTCCTAAGCGCTGGCAGGTGATGACAGGATGGGAAGAGCAGGTGTTTCAGTGTCCACGCCGGCAGGCCCCGTCTTTGATTGGCCATCGTGACATTCGAACGTTTCTGTACCGGGCCAGGGCAGGCACGGAGGTGTTCGAGGGTCTCGGGATGCCCACATCGACTGCACGTAGGGGGAGGCACAGCGTCCTTTGGCGTGGCGGCAGGCAGCAGTACAAACACAGCGTCCGCAGGCGCAGTCAGCACAGTCCCTTGAGGCCCGTCGTGGGCAACAGCTCAGGAGCTCTTCCGTTGGCCACCCTGGGGTCTGGGTGAACCATGAGAAGAAGCCGCTTGATGCCGTTGTCAGATAGGAAGGAGACGCGGCGCTGAAACGCTTTGTCCCAGAGTCACACTTAACTCATCAACCCATCATCATCCTACGTCTGTCCCGGCACCACCTCCCCCCAGGGTTGTGTGGGGGGAAGATTTGTTTCGGGCAGACGGCCATGCCCTGGCAAGGGGGCCACCGTTCGGCGCCAGGCGCCAAACAGACGCGGCCTGCCTCCCGGCATACAAGCCAGGGAGGCCCGACAAAGGGACTACCTTCCGGCGGAGCAACTTCAGTCGCAACGCGCAAAGTGAACGTACCCTGGCAGGTTGGGCTATCGCAGCGCGTGGGGTGCACTGCGGTCATGGCCCGTCTCCTGACCGCTAGGGCCCACCGAGACTTGACACAGGGGCTACCCTTCGGCACGGTAGCTCTCGCCACCACTCGCAAAGCGGACGTACACAAAAACATGGCAGCGGTGCTGCCCTCGGTCGCGGTAACTTCAGTCACCACAACCAAAGTGCCCGTGCCCTCACACTGTCGCGCGGCTGAGAGCCTGCGACTACACCCCCTCAAGGCGGATGGGCTATCGCTCGGCGCGAGGCGCTTTGCGGTCATGGCCCGTCTCCTCACCACAAGGGCGCAGTGATTTTCTTCGTTCAGCGAACTGGGAGCGCAGAGAAAACACAAAGGACGAAGCGAGGAACCACACAACACGAGCGCTCAAATCAACTGATTTATTTTCCACATCGGAAGGACATATATAAACACAAAATGCGCATGTTAAAAAAGATTATGACGAAATCAAGGGCAGCATGCGAAGCGTGTAATCAAGGCACTTGTCTAAGGGTTATCTAGGTAGCTGAATTCACAGTCAAGTAGTGAGAAGGAAGGATGACTTATACATTGGTCCGTATTCCTGGAAATGTGATAGGCTTCAGAAATTTCGCGCGTAGTTTGATGAGGATGCCGGAACAGAACAATTGTATTCTCAAACAGAGGTTGGCACTTGCACGAAACGCAATGTGACGCTAAATGGGAGTAAGGTGTATTTTTCAACGAGCTTCTGTGTTCCCTGAGACGCACGTTCACACATCGGCCGGTCTGGCCAATGTACATACGTCCACAAGAAAGGGGTATCTTATATACTACTCCGGTGTTGCACTCAACAAACTTAGTTACGTGCTTCTGGAGGCATCCTCTACCTTTAGATGCATTATGTGCCCTCCTGTGCACCATTGAACATATACTGGCCAATTTATTGGGTGCCGAGAAAACCACGCGCACACCGAACCGGTTTCCCACGTTTTTTAACCCATGGGCCATTTTATGAATGTAGGGGATTACTGCCGCGCGCTTCTTATTCTCTTCCTTGTTCTCTGACGAAGTACATGTGCGTTTTTCATTATTTTTGACCGTACGCAAGAGCTTTTCACAGACTGAGGCTATTACATAGGAAGGGTATCCCGCACCTATCAGCCGTTCCAACTGTGCTACGAAACCACTTTGCAAGGTATGCAGGCAACATTTTTCGAGGGCTGAACGTAAGCATGACATTACGATTCCGCGTTTAACAAGCTTGGAATGTCCGGAAGAGTAGTCTAGAACTGGTTTTGCAGAACGAGGATTATATCGCCAGCAAAGGTGCTTATCACCAAAAAACAGGGAAAGGTCTAGGAACTGTAATTTGTTATCTTTTGGAAGCTCGGAGGTGAACCGTAGGCCCATGCCTTCCTTCTCGAAGCATGCCTTCATACTTTCAACGTCCACTGCTGAACACTTTTCGATGATAATCAGATAATCGTCAACATAACGGAATACTTTTGTGCCAGGTTGAAGTTTAGTGCTTAAGGCTGCATCCACCTTCCCAAGAAAAATTTGGCTTAAAACAGGGGCCACACTTGAACCTATACAAACACCTGATTTTTGCATGTACAGGTTCCCAAGCCATACGACGAAGGTGGACTTCAAATAGAACGTCAAAATTTCTAGAAAAGACTGAGTCGAAATTCCCGTGCTATTCCTGAACGATATCTCATCATTGTCTTCCACAATGCACTGCTCTACGCTGTTTAACAGTTGATCATGCGGCAAAGAATAATATAAGTCGACTACATCAAGACTAAAAGCTGTAACACCGGAGCATTCACATTTGTTGAGGTATTCAACCACGACACCAGAGTTTTTTGCGTGAAAAGGGTCATTTACGCGCAACGCAGAAAGATGTTCTTGCAGATACTGAGATACTACCAACTGCCACGTATCCCTTTCTGAAACAATCGCGCGCAGCGGCATTTCCGGTTTGTGTGTTTTAATGGAGTAAAAAAGTTCTAGCTCTACACCTTTCGCCTTTTCTACTGAAGAGCCAAGTTTTTCCAGGTTAAGCCTTTTCAGCAGCGATATCGCTCTAGTCTTTACTTCCTTGCTTTTTACAGAGAGTGGTTTAAAATTTCTTTCTATGGCTTCCTCAGCCTTCTTGAGAAAATCTAGTTCATTAATGATAACGAAGAACCCTTCTTTGTCAGAAATGAGTACCCTTAGCTGATTGTTCAAACAAAACTTAACAACTGGTTGAACGCGCAGTTTTCTACTCACATCGCTAACATTGCTCGAAACTGCTCGAACACATTCTGTTACACACCTATAACGCTCTTCCTCCTTGGCCAGCAGGTACCTCCGGGCGCAGTGAGGCACAATCCGTCCTGTGGGGTCTACGGGACTACTATTTGGTGCAGAGACCAGTGCCGCTGCACGCAAACCAAACGTACCCACGGAAACCGGCACGGCTGAAAGCCGGCTTAGTCCTTCTCGAAGAAGGGAACCACCTTCCGCTTCGACGAGTAAAGTAGCCGAGCCTACAGAAGCGGCCAACACGGACCTTGCGGGTAAAGCCCGACAAGGTGACAGGATCACCTTAGCACATGCAAAACTCGGGTGAAAGACCATACAGACCAAACTCGGGGGCGACTGGCTCACTAGGCCTAGTCGTGGAGCCTTAGAGAAAGCCATCATTAAATGTTGATGGTTATCTGCCTTCCTGCCTCACTGAAATCACTGCCGGACGGTGCCATGTCTCATACAACTTTTTTGCACCTAGGCGCTGCCACTTTCGGTGGAGAACGAACCAGACCTCCTTCCGTACTTTTGCAAGCACTTCGTGAAGCCCGGGTCGCTTGCCATCAAAGACGGCACAGCACCGTGCCACCCACACTTGGTAGGAGCACTCAACAAGCAGAAGCACGTATTGCTTAGCCGCTTGTCGCGACAGGGAATGAAGAAAACGAACGGTGTTGAAAGGAACACCTGGGTGGCCAAACAAGCTAGCTATCCTTCGATGGAGGGCAGCTGGTAGTGCGCACTGAGAGAACACGTGAACCAGGTCCTCCATAGTGCCACAAAAAGGGCACGCTCCTCGTTGAGCAATTCTTGTGAAAGGCCTGAACCTTAGAGGCAGGCGATCTCTGGCCAGGCGATACATGAATGTAGCGCGCTTGGCGTCCAGGAAACTGGCAGTAATTAACCGCCAGTTAGGACTGTGTTGGGACAGGTCGTGTTCTCTATAGCGTTCAGGTACCTCCGGAGCGAGTCTATCGACTAACTCACGGAGTTCGATCGAAACTAAATCTATCTCGGGGTCGACCTCTTGGAGACGGGCCAAAGTAGAAGCGGCCCCTGCATAAAAGGCAGAAGGCGTTCCCGCCCGAGGCACGGAATTCGAAAATGCCCCAGGCGAGAACAACCTCAGCCTGGTGCTCAGGAAATACGACGCGAAGCTTCTAGTAAGGAGCATATCTGACTCAAGAGCTACCCGTGTCCATTTAACATGTAATGCCGTGGTCACAACGCTAAGGTCGGGAATACCTAGTCCTCCTTCGTCCCTGCGCAACTTCAACACGGGGCGCGCCACAAAAGGAGAGGCACGACCCCAAAAGAATTCGAAAACTTTCTTTTCCAAGATAACTTTGGTGTGGGGTTTCACTGGCACAACCGAACCTATGTACGTAAGGAAACTGAACAACAGTGATCGAATTATCGTGGCCCTAGCTGTAAGCGGACAAGACAAGGCACCGAGTTCCTTAATCCTGTCAGTCAGCTCTTGCCTTGCTAACCGCCAGTTTTCGGTAGTCAGGCCATCTGGCTCGAAATGGAAGCCTAATATACGTAGGCGCTTCTGTATGGGAAGCCCATGTACAGGACATGGACTGGAGGGAGCGCAGTTCAGTTACATGACTGCGCTCTTCGACTTATTCTGGCGCCGCTCGCCGAGCAGTACCCCTCCATAACGTCCAAGACGGTGCAAACAGTTGCCTCGTCCGGGACGACAATAGAGAGGTCATCTGCATAGGCAAACATTGCCACCGGGGGGGGGGAACCTGGCGGAAGGGGAAATCTACCTATGCTGGTGTACACTGCCTATGCTGGTGTCTACCTATGCTGGTGTACACGAGTACACTGTGGTTAAACATTAACGAACACTCGCAATTGCCTGGTCCACAGTTAGGGCAAGAACTGTTGTTCAACTCACCCGTGGTACCGTCCGTGACAGTCGACGAGGTGGACTCCTCGTCAGACTCTGTCACTGCGGCTCGCTTCGGAACCGGCAGGTCGTCCCTAGGGCTGCCGGAGCCGCCGCTCCGAGCCGCCGCCAGCCTCTCCTTGGAGGGCCGTGGTGATTGGCTGGCGCGCCGCTTCTTGCCCCGAACAGCGTCCGACCAGCTCATGGGTTCCTCTTTCAGCAGCCGCGTCAGCAGGGCTGGTCCCGGGCGCACCGGCAAACGAGGCCGGCGACGGCTCGGCGGCAGCAGAAAGGGTGGGGGCCTCAGCTAATTCCGACCCCGCCTCCTGCTCTTCCCCTCCTGGAGCCCGTTCGCTAATGGGCTCCGGCTGTGGCTGGGTCGAGCCCTCGGCGTCCCCTGGAGCAGCCTCCCGATCCTTCCCAACGCCGCTCACCTGCTCCTGGGAAGAAGAGGCTACAGGCGGGGCGGCCGACGAATTCGTCCGCGCCTTGCACTGTGAGGGGCCATGATCGCCGCCGCATTGCTTGCATTTGACCGCGCACTGGTCGTGACCAAAAGCCCCACAGCGCATACACTGTGGTACAGTGCACTTCGCTGCGTGGCGTCCGGTTCTATCCAACACCTTTCCATACATCGCCAACAGTTGTACTATGATGCGCACATCTGCGTCCGCCGGGAAGCCAATGACGCGCACCACCTTGACCCGAACACCTCGGTACTGAAACCTGATCCTCGCATCGCGATTAACGAGGACTGGATCGTCGGAGAACCGCCGACTCGCCTCGTCGTTCGCGAATGTCACCTCACACTTCCCCAAGCCATAATCCTGAACACACTTCAACTCGCTGAGCGTGAAGCGCTTCACGAGCTCCCTGCAAATGTCGGCACTGCCGACGCCCTTAGGCACGCGTGCATAGTGCACCCGCGGCCTAATCTGCGAGAGCAGATTGGTAGTCATCGTGGTACAACCACCACGAGGCTACCAAGTCAGTTAGGAGCTAGCCTAACCTGGAAGGAGGAGGAGGAGGAAGGGAAGAAATGAAAGGCAGGGAGGTCAACCAGACGCACGTCCGGTTTGCTACCCTGCACTGGGGGAAGGGGTGAGGGGATTAAAGGAGAAGAGAGAGAGAGAAGTGAAGGGCAACGTGTATGTTGGTGGGACCTTGTCCATTGCACGCTTATAAGCGGTCGCGTAGTCCGGTCGTCTTCAGAAAACTTAGCAGTGCCCGCGTCGCTTTGCTGGCCAGCGACGCGTAGAGCCATGAGCCAAGTATCTTCTCTTCGGAAAGAGGTCTACTGTCTAGTGTCTCCAACGTTTCGCGTAGCAAATTGCGTTCGCTCGCAAAACGTTCACATGAACACAGTAGATGTTCTATTGTCTCGTCAGTGTCGCACGAATCACATCGGGAGCTATCCGCCATTCCTATGCGAAAGGAGTACGCCTTTGTAAAAGCTACTCCTAACCACAGGCGGCACAGTAAAGTTGCATCCTGGCGGGAGAGGTCCGATGGAACTTGAAGCTTTTTCGATGGGTCCAATTTGTGTAGGCGGCGGTTCCTGACACTGGGGTCACTCAGCCAAGTTTCCGACATGTTGTTAGCGAACGAGTGAAGGCCCCTTGCAGCGTCGGTTCTCGACAATGGAATTGGGGTTGTCTGGGCGTCCGCGTGGGCGGATCGGGCAGCATTATCAGCAAGGTCATTACCGACAATACCACAATGTCCCGGTAACCACTGGAACACCAAGTCATGTCCTTTCGATAAAACTTCGTGAATCACTTCTCTTATTTCATTCACTAGCTGTTGATGCTCCCGCTGTCGTAAAGCTGATTGTAAGCTCTGAAGGGATGCCTTGGAGTCACAGAACACAGCCCATTTTTGAGGTCGGGCTTCCGCGATATAAAGTATAGCAGCACGTAAGGCGGCAAGCTCCGCTGCTGTGGATGTTGTCCTATGCGACAGTTTGAGCTTTATAGTGACCTGGTACGCCGGGATGACAACAGCACCTGTGGAGCTGTCAGCCGAGACCGATCCATCGGTGTAAATGTGGGTCCTCTGGCCGTATTTTTCGTTGAGTAGCGACAATGTCACCTGTCGTAGGACCACTGTTGAATGATGGCTCTTGTTCGTTATTCCCGGAATAGTGAGCCACACCTGTGGTTGTTGTAGGCACCACGGGGGTGACGCTGGTCTTGTTGCGGGAGTGAAGCCAAAAGGGAGGCATTCTCTATGGGCAGAAATAATCTTTGAAAAGATCGCGTGTGGTCTTTGAAGTGGCAACACTGCAACATGGTGACCAGGAACTCGGCAGAGGTGTCTTATGTGGGCTCTCAAATTGTCAGTGGTGATGTATGTTCGAATTGGATGCTCTCTTGCGATCATAATTGCCCCGTAGGTTGAGGTGCATCGCGGCAATCCTAAGCACACGCGTAGTGCTTGTCCTTGCAGACTTTCGAGAGTGCGGATGTTCGTCTTGCACGTACTTTCCAGTAACGGCAAGCTGTAGCGCAAAAATCCCAGAAACAGTGCTCTGTATAGCTGCATCATTGACCTTATCGATGCGCCCCAAGATTTTCCGCAGAGTAACCGCATTATATGGACAATGGAAGTCAGCCTTCTCTTCAGGTAATTGCAGTGGGCACTCCACGAAAGGTCCCTGTCAATAATCACACCCAGGAAGCGATGGTTCTTCTGGTATGGAATATTTTGTCCATTGATGGTAACGGGGTATTGTGTCATGGCTCTGCGGGTAAACGCAACCAATGCACATTTCTCCGTTGAGACGGAAAGACCTTGCTTGCGGAGATATGAGCATGTCAAGGTGGCAGCCTGCTGGACTCTTGCACGTACTTGTAGACGAGTTACAGCCGAAGTCCATAGACAAATATCGTCAGCATATATGGATATGAGGATGGTACTTGGCAAAATTTCACGAAGTCCTACCATCACGAGGTTAAATAAAGTGGGACTTAATACGGCGTCCTGAGGGACGCCACGGGAGATATAGTAATTGGTGGTAGGTCCATCTGAGGTTTGTACAAAAAAGGACCTTCTTGTCAAATAATCCTGGATCCATTGGAACATCCGACCACCGATTCCAACAGCTTCCAACGAGTCTAGGATGGCTTTATGTGTTACGTTATCATAAGCCCCTTTGACGTCGAGGAAGAGTGCCAGTGGTATGCGCTTGAGGCTCTTCTGTTGCTGGATAAATGTTGAGATCAATCACGTTGTCAAGAGATGACCTACCTCGCCGAAAACCCGTCATGCAGTTTGGGTATACGTTGTAGCGCTCAAGGTACCATTCTAGGCGTGTAAGTATCATCCTTTCCATGACTTTTCCTACGCAACTTGCGAGGGCAACAGGGCGAAATGATGTCAGATCAAATGGTGACTTTCCTGCTTTGAGCAGTGGCACAAGTCGACTTATCTTCCAATCCTGGGGAACATTGCCCGCCAGCCATGAGTGGTTGTAATAGCTTAACAACTGTCCCCTTGCCTCCTGTTGAAGGTTGGCTAGAGCGGCGTAGGTGATGCCATCGGGTCCTGGTGAAGATGATCGTCGGGAAGCCGCCAAAGATGCGTCAAGTTCTTCTATAGTGAAAAGATTGTCCATTTCGTAGATGCGGGGTTCAGGGATAACACTCCTAATGGTGCCAGCAGACAAGGCGGACACACCGGCGATTCGCGTACAAAACTCATTTGCCACTTCAAGTTGGGTGTGGCCTGAATGTAGGGCTAAAGCCATGAGAGGGTGTCTTTGTTCGGGAGCCGAGCGCAGGCCACGAATAGTGCTCCAGATGCGTGACAACGGCTTTCGGGGATCCAATGAATCGCAGAATGATTTCCAGCGTTCCTGTGCAAGTTTGTCTAAACGTCGTTGGACTTTTTTCTGTATGCGTCGTGCCAGCCTCAAGTCGCATATTGCTTTCGTCCGCCTGTATCTTCTTTCCGCCCTGCGGCGAAGCGCGCACAGTTTTTCCAGTTCAACGTCGAAATCTGAGCGCTTGCCGGTGAACGGGAGGAGACAGGAAGCTTCCCTCATTGCCTCTTTGATGACATCCTCCAAGTTCTGGTCAGGGTCTTCACGGCATGTATTTTCCATGAGTCGCTGAAACTTGGACCAATCAATTCTTCGTATTGTGGTCTTAGGAAAGGAGTTATTAAGACCCCTTATTCGCATATAAGTTGGAATGTGGTCACTCCCATGCGTTTCGATGTCTGAAAACCAGTGCACTTGCGACCGGAAGTTTCTGGATACCAGAGTCAAATCGAGGCAACTGCTGTACGTAAGGCCCCGCAGGTATGTAGGACTGCCATCATTTAAGAAACATAGGTCATGCTTGGAAGCGAATGACACGAGGTTTCTTCCTTTAGCATTGATCGTCGAACTACCCCAGATTAAGTGATGTGCGTTGAAGTCTCCAGTTATAACCCACGGGCCCGTAGTTGTTGTCAGTATGTCTCGTAGTCGCTCTTGTTCAAATCGTCCGGATGGTGATATGTAGACACCAATGAGTGTGAATGACACTTTTTCCTTGTTAACACGTAAGCAGACATATTGATTGTCATCATGCGGTTCAACTGCATGATGCACATATGTGAAATCTGTGCGAATGTAAACAACCACCTTGCTGCGTTCCTCGCACGTTGAAGAAACGAAAGATTCATACCCTGATAGTTTAGGAGGTTGTTGCACGTTTGGTTCACATATAACTATCACAGGAATACGATTCATGAATATATACTGACGGAACGAAGAGATGCGGGATCTCAGGCCTCTCGCGTTCCACTGCATTATCGACGCTTGTCGGACCTCGTTGCGGAAGGAGAAAATTGGTCGAGCCATGGTTGCTACTCGAGACTTGCAAATACTGGACTTAGAGCATCCAGTACTTGTAGTGCACTCTGAGCGAGTGGAGACTTCAGGCTGCTGCACAGCTTTCGCATGGCATCCAGCAGTGTTCGGAACATTCTGATGACTTCTGTGTCCTCCTCAGGCAGCTTGTCAGCGGCTGGCTGGAGTGATGTGACTGTCGATGTGCGCTTGGGATTTGCAGGTGGCTGTGATTTCGGCAATGAAGGCCAAACTGATTCATCTGCAACAGTGCTGCTCGTTGGTTTGTTGACCGCGCTGGCCGCCTTAGGTCTGGGAGGCAAGGGCGGTGGAAGAGAAGGGTGGTGGAGTGGTGCTTTCGATGTAGCGTCTGCGGCATTCTTTGATGAACTGCGGCGACGGTGACGCCTCTTTCGGACGGTCCTGGCAGCCTCTCGATGCGACGAATTGTCTCTGACCATTTGTTTCAATACCGCTATTTCTCTTCGGATTTTGGGGCATTGTTTTGACGAAGCTTCATGTGACCCATGACAATTCGAGCATTTGAGGGTAGTTGCTTCGCAGTCATCCACAGAATGGGCTTCCGCGCAACGAGGACACACAGTCCTATTTTCGCATACGCTTCTCACGTGGCCCATCTTCATGCACTTATAACACTGTAAGGGCTTCGGTATGAAAGGTCGCACTGAATGCCGAAAATGGCCCACCTTTACGTGTGAAGGAAGAGTGTCGCCCTTGAACATGATCTTCAAGCAGCGTGAGTTTCCCAAACGGACAACTTTTGCGATGACGCTGGCTTCATTTACCGGTTTGACCAGAACATCGAAGTCGGAGCTGGGAATGGCAGTATCCACATCGTAGATGACTCCAGTGACGACGTTAGAGCTCACAGGAATGTAGGAGCGAACTTTCATTCCCCCCAACTCGTTGACGTTGCGCAGTACATTAAGTGCCGCAGCATGCAAAACGTCGATGGCCAATACGTTCTTACGCGTGTTCACTCTGATGTCTGTGATCTCGTTTGGCACGAGTCCTTCCAGCATCACCGAAACAGATTGCCTGTTGAGGCGCTTCATGTTACCATCCGGTACCTCAGAGACAAAAAGGATAGTGTTTGTCACGGGTCTCCTTGGCACTCTGTCATTCAACGTACCCGATGACGAAGATGTTCTGACGTTCCGCCTCTTCGCTTTACGGCTCAGCACCAGCTTAAAATCGTCGTCGTCAGAAGGCTCTTCGCTGCTCATTGAGTAACCAAGAGTGCCCTCGCTGTCGTAGTCGCTGTAGAGTCCCGTACGCTTCCTGGATGCGGCCACCGCCGACGCCGCCGTAACTGGCGGACGTCCGTGGGGGTCCACGTCCATCACCGACGGACACGGATGTGATAATCGCGAAGTTCACTTAAAATTAGGTGAAAAAAGAGAGCACCTACTGAAACTGCGATCTGCTAAGCAATCACTTCGTCGTCGTCCCCTAACCTGGAAAAAAAAAAGACAGAGAAAAGGGGACAAAGAAACCTCGCCAAAAACTTGCGAAAACCGACGAAAACCTGTGCAGAAGTCCGCCGGGTCACCGCATGCGAACAGCGGGTCTCGTCCCACTCGAACAAACCAACACCTCCTTCAGACGAAGACGAGAGGGCGGCGCTAGTCCCACCGGGAGCGGGCCATGGTGCGACGGCCGGATTGTGGCCGGCATGGGGGACGCACAGGACGCACACGTGTCCATTTTCTGCGTTCCCCTAACGGCGAATGCCGGACTTTGAGACGGGACAGTGTGTAGGGTTCCTCGATGCGCTCCCCCTCCGCCAGGGGCGCGCATCGAGAAATTCTAGCATCGGCCGTGCTAGACTGCACCTGCGCGCTCCCTTCTTACACCCCTCACAACAGGGGTAGTACATGCCTCTTTCTTCTTTCACACTTCGCGAACTAAGTGTTCGCCGCAGCAGCATTGACACTCTTTCAGTGATTGTGTGCCACCGAGAAACATTTTCGTAAGGGTTAAGAGAAGAACTTCTTCAAGGATACTTTTATCATGGGAAGGCGAGTAGCGACGCCATGCTGGTAGCAGGCCTCGAAGTTGCAATCTTGTTCTTTTACGTTTCTGTTAGGCTCGACTTGACTCGGCTCTAAGGAAAGGAAAGGGAAGCCGGTAATGGCAACCTTGGAAGCATCTCGGGCGTTTGGGCGTGTCCGATAAACGCCCGTAAGGCACGCGCATGCGCAGTTCAGACCTGGTAAACCGGTATCCGCAAACTTTTTTTCCGTATAGAGGAGACCCACGCCGAGGGAGGCACTGCGGAGCGTGGCGCTGTCAGTCAATGTGGGGAGAAAACTGGTGATCGAGTGTGGTTACTCGACTGCTTGAAAACGCGTTGCTTTGCTCGCACGCAGCGCGTTTTCTGCACGTACTTTTGAGTCTCGCGTCGCGCGCGGTTATGATGTATGCGCTCTGTCCACATTTAATAGGATGCCGGAATTGAGGATTTTTTTTCGTGGCAGCAATTTGGTGAAAGGGCAGCGAAGCAAGTTGTAGCAGACGACGCCGTCCTCGTCAGAGCAAAGTGCGTTTCGCAAGTGAGACGACGCCGTTTACGACGTTAGAGGCGAATAAAACTTTCTTTACGTTCATAATTATATACCTGTTTTATTTCGTTTACTCTGTGCACTATGCACTATGTTTGTTACTGGATGCATGGGTCAGGCCGCTTCTCGTGCTTCAGGTTAAGCGGTTCTTGCGCTGTGACTGCTATTAGTTGGGATACCTTAATTTACTACCTCCCACCCAAGTTATCGTGCGGTATATACACAGCACTTCAAAAATAAATGGTCTATTTGGGGCTTCTTTCTGACCCACAACGAAAATTGACATCTATCTTGCGTGTCTTTCCTTGTGTTATCATCGTTCTCATCGCGGGTACCTTGACTTCACGATCAGCGTGCGTGCCATCATGATGAGCGCCCAGCTTTCAGAGACACTTTTTTGTGTGTCTAATCTGCAGGGGAAGAGCGCATTGCTATAAAGGCATTTTATCTTGGTCACGTATCAAAAATGCACCGTGTTGCTCGGGCTACCCCTGTACACTCGGTAACAACTAGTTCACTGTATCTGCCAACGGACGTGAAACAACGGTTTATGCATTTTTTTTCATAGTTGTCCAAGCTTTTGGCAACCACACACTTCCGTCGGCGCCGCGTAGATTTAAAAATATATAACACATTACCAATACCACATGTGCACACAGCTTCAACTACTACGTCCCCAACAATATCGAATAATAGTAGCAGCATAAAATATTTCTTGCTATTTTTAACAGAGCTCTAAATACGGGCGTTGAAAATTTATACTTTTAAGGTGGGGACGTGCATCTCCCAGTAACTCGATAGATTAGAGGAACGATGACGCAGGAATTAACACCCGTAATTTTGAATGCATTGTGCGCGTGCTAATTTTTATGGAAAAAAATTGTTTACATACTTTTTTTTCGGCGCACTGCTTTAATCCATTTCTGTCGTCTGCTTGTTTCGTACCATCGGTTTGGGAATCGGTAGAATTTCACTGTTGGAGTCGACCTCTTCGTGTTTGCATGGTTATTGTGCCAGTTGACGACGCAGCAATGTCACCCCCTTTTCTGCTGGGGTGACATCGCGGAACGAGGGACGTTTTACGTGCAGCGCGTGCTTCGCAAATGCGTGGAAGCCAAAGGGAGCGGAAGGGTCCGAAGACTCTACTGTTGTGCGCTTTTTCTGGCAGGGGAAAGGCAAGCGCTGGCGTCGCCGGGCAAACTTGAGCGGGTCTCCCCTATAACGGTGCGCCAGACAGACTAAAATCCTCTAGTACGTACCGCCCAAAAAAAAACGCCTTCGCGGCCGTGGCCGCCGTATCGGCGTCTGCGCAAAGTAGAAAGTCTTCACAATTACTGACTAAATCTGAAAAGAAAAAAAAAGGAAAATGCCAATAAATTTTTCGTTACCAAACGGAAATTTATCTTTGTTTTCTTTACTTGCGCTATGATTTAAGCCTAACAATGAAGAAAACATCAGCATCACAGTGATCGGCATCAGAATCGGCATCACGAGAGAGAGAGAGAGAGAGAGAGAGAGAGAGAACTTTATTAAAAAGTCAGTCAATTGTTCGGGCATGGCCCGTCGCCCCTAGCTGTCGGCCGGAATCCCTTGGGACGCGGCAGCAAAAATGGCTTGACTGATGATGTCGCGCTGGACGTTGGGATCTGGGCTGCAGAGCAGGACCTCCCAGGATTCTACAGTGTGAGCACCATCGTTTTGACTTCGACATGTCCACACCATGTGGAACAAATTCGCTACCTCATCACAAAATTTACACTGAGACTGGAAAACTGCGGGGTGCCACTTGCTGTAAAGTGCGGGGTTTGGGAAAACCCTGGTCTGTAACTTTCGCCACAAAACCTCGTTTTTCTTACTTAGTGAGTTGTCCGCTCTCGGGTATACTTGCCGATTCAGCCTGTAGTGTGCGACGATTTCATGGTATGTGCGCATATACTCGCTTCTTTGTTCGGTAACTTGGGAGGTTCCAGGGGTCGACCGGTAGGTGAGATCTCGGGCGACATAATAAGCCTCCTCGTTCCCTCCAAGTCCTTGGTGAGTGTCCGTCGCAGTAGCATTGACAATGTTTCATGATTGTGTGCCACCGCGAAGCATTCTCGAAAGGGTTCAGAGCAAGAACTTCTTCGAGTATGATTTTGTCGTCGCAAGGCGAGTAGCGTGTCCATGGCGCCATGCTGGTAGCGGGCATCGAAGTAGCTATTTTTTTACGTTTTTGTTTGGCCTCACTTGACTTCGCTCGGGACGGAGGGAGCGGTGCGCCGGACAGACTAAAATTCTCTATTCCTTTCAGGTAGGACGTTGCGACCCTGCCATCTTCCGCCGCCCCGTGCAGCTCGCAAACACGAGTTCGGGCGTGTTTCTCCACTCGCCACGCGTGGAAAGACAAGTTGCCTAATTGTTGAAGGCACAGAAATTGTTTTTGTTTGGACTTTTTATTTGCGCTAGGTGCATCGAGCTTAAGTACAGCTCTCCGCCATCAAACGTTTAGACATTCTGAGGTCTGAAAATAAATGTTCATTGCTCATAAGCAATAGCAATAGTCTAACGCTTTCAAGTGAAAAACTTTGCCGGACTTCACAAATATCTTCTTCACAGCCTAAAATGATTCTTAGTCGGCTTGTGTGTGTAGGTGGAAGGCTTGTCATTTGCGTCAGTTGCTTTGTGTGGTTGACAAATTCTTAGAAATTTTTCGGCTATGAGATCTGCGGATCGTCGGGAGAGGCTGTCGTCAACGCTTTCAGGGCAGCTTAAGATCGGAGCGCGTTTGCAAGTCGGACTGGATTGGTGTTTGCAAAACTTCTAGCACATTTATGCGTGGCAGGAGTTTAGAGGCCTTGTAAAAAAAAACACTATCTTGTCCAAAAGAGCTAGAAACTCAAGCATCGAGTAGTGTAGTCCCCCCTTTTTGTCATCGCAGCAGCTTGTACAGTGGATAATGCTTTTTGTTGATCGTCAGCAGCGCAGGGAAAGAGTCGCATCCGAGGTCTTAATAAGCTTGGCGATGTAACCGCCGAAGTATGCTAAGCCGGAGAAGGTGACAGATCAAGTATTTTTGATACCATCGCAGCCTCTTCACCTTCCACATCTTTCGGTCCTCGGATGTGCAACTTAACGATGTGGTTCAGAGCAGTGGCGACGGCTCTAGCATCCAGCATGCCATTCCCGCCGCACATTGACCGCACCCTTCCAAAGATTGCTTCCATGGAGTCACTGTTCAGTTTCTTTGTCGGGACATAACTGACGCCTTGTTCCAGGAGGAATTCTATTGTTTCCAACGTCGACCTTGTAAAAAGCAAAGCTTCGTACTCTCGTTGGTGAAACCAGCCCACGCTGAGCCGATGGCACTCTTCTGTATTTTTTTTTTCGCATATGAGATAAATTTGTCCTTCGGCCACAGTAGGGGATTGTCATAGCTCTTAAAAATGGTAGCTTTGTGGCCGCTTCCATTGAATGAAGTGTCATGGCCGTCGAACAATTGCTTCGTGAACTTCATGAAGAAGGCAGTTGCACATGCTCCCTTGAAATCGCTGGCAGCACCCGTAGAATCTTGCTGAACGTGCTCTACGGCTGCAGACACTTGAGTTGCGAAAACTTGAACTGCCCGCAGCATATTTATTTTTTTTCAAATTGAAAGGGTAGACGTGTTTCCTCGTCATATTTCGGGCCAGCTTCAGTGTCTTGTGTTTTTCATGCCCGTATAATTTCTGCATAAGCACACCACTAATCGCTCCTGTGCGATCTGTACGTTCACGTTCGAGATTCTGGTTTCTAACGTTTTGGAGCACGTGGCACGGGTGAAAACTCGGAAAGATAACGTGGTTGGCGTCGTGTGGATGACGTATAACTGTGTTGAAGTTGCTGTTACACATGTGCACGTTTGCACATCGTAGTTGCACATCGTTTGCACATCGGTTACACATGTGCACGTTTGCACATCGATGCATGTGCATCGTTTGCACATCGTGCATCGTTGCACGTTGCAAACATCGTCACGTTTGCTGAATAATTGTCAGTGACAATGCGAATGATAAAGCCACATGATTCCACAGCAGCAATGACCTCCTTCGTCCATGCAAAAAAAGGTCTCTACCGCTCAGTAGCTTCCTGAGGTAGTAAGAGCATGGAATCTTGCACTGACTAGTACCATGCAGCACAAAGCAGAGGACTCTGTTCGCAAGGGTTTGTTTCGCGGTATTCGCCATGCTGCTCTCTAGCTTGCCCTTGAGGCCAAAGACTGCATCAGCCTTCCTATCATAGATGAACTATCATAGATGTTTTATGCTAGCTTCATCTATTAGTAATGAGGTCACATGTTGTTTGCTGCTGAGTAGCGAGGCCTTGTGAACCAGACGATCCTTCATAGCATTACTCATACCCGGTGATGTTGGGCTTGGACCTGTATACCTCTGAAGAGTGCACTTTGCTGGCAGTGTCAGAATCGCCGAAGAGCGAGCGTGATCGTAGCCTTTTTTGGGGCAGAGGGCCATAACACACACTCCCTAACAACTTCTGGGTACGCTTCAATGCTTATCTCCGTAACATTCTATTCAATTCGAAAGAAACATGGCCTTTTTCTCTCCTTTGTGCATATGTTACGATTTCCCTAACACACGCGTGGTGCTTGCTCTCGCTGTAGTAGCCAGGTGCGCTGAGCATTGTTGTCCATTGCCTGCGTACAAGCACTTACTGCTTCTTCAGCGAAAGCAGCTTGTGAAGTCGAAACATCGAGGTACGGTTCGTTGGTTTTCGCTTCCTTGGTGTTTGGCGTCAGGGCGAAGCTCGTGAAGCAGGGTTTTTGCGGGGCTTTTTTGCACTAGTCTCACGTAGCAAGGCTAGTCCTCCAAGAGACAACGGCGTAGAGTCAGGAAGTTTTCTGATGCGGCACGCAGGCACATAGTTTACAACGTAGAAGTGTCTGCTGCATACGACAGTCGATGCAGACTTGTCATTGATGGTGGGGTTCTCTCTCGCAATATTCTTTTGCCATTTACTGGGTGTTTTCCACGAACAGGACTTGCAATACGGAACACAACAGTACACCGTCGCACATCTAATATATATCCATACGTACTGCTCGTACTGAAGGATGTACGACCGTCTTCCCGAGTCCTTAAGTCACCACTGCAGTACAGCGCTCGTACTTTGGATTTCGGTTGTTCTGCGTCCCGTTCGCACAGATCTTTTCTTTTTCGCACGACTTCGACGGTATTTCGGTAAAATACTCCGCTTAATCACACCTATTGCGAGCCATCAAGATCTTTCATGCACGCTCACAAACTTCAGTGGAAGTTTCCTAAAATTTGAGCACAGCACTTAGGTTCTAAATCTTGTGCAGTATCGAGAACACTTGTGCGACATTCTATCCTGTGATTTATACGGAAAGAACTTGCCTGCCTTTTTCTACGAGCAGCTCTCGGATACGTCGAGTATCGCCTGTCCTAGTTCAGACCATCCGGAATAAAAGGAACGAACATTTGACATGACATATAGCTGTTACCTTCGAAGCGGGTGGCCGATTGTCTACTGTGGCCCAGCCAGGTTATAAGCAAAGCGAGAAAAGATGATTCGATCCCTAGCGAACAGCACACGTCAGTGTTTTGCATTCTAAATGTGTCGCGACTGACCGGTCTGACCTCGGTTCACCGTTGTCCTCCGCTACATTTTCAGAAGAGCTTTGGTGTTCGACACGGCAGCAGCATCATAGTCTTCCTCTTCTGTTGCAAATCCCAGCGTCAGTGGTAGAGTGGTGTTTACTGCTGCACGTAAGAGCGACGGACAGAACCCAGTGCAATGTTCTGAATTAAGAAAATTATCAGCTCAAACACATAACACTCCCCACAAAGAAGATACAGACACACACGAGTGCAGCTACTTAAGTGTCCCAGTACTAATTAAGTGTTCGGCTACAGTTCAGCCGAGATTCGAGGAAACTAGCGCTATCGTTCACAATGTCAAAAGCTTCAATCGGCGCGCTGTTCAAACTTCGATATGCGGGAATCACCCGCTTAAATATCGAAAAATAAAATAGAAATGTGGATAAGTGAAGGTTATGCAATATATAAGGACATGGCTACGCTCAACAAAGCTAAAAGAAACATCACAGGAGAACAAGGTACCCGTTAAGGTACAATATTTCCCGCAGCTGCACGACTGCAGAAGGGCTCATACATATTTTCTTTTCCCTTACAAACATTTTCATAGAGTTGAAAGTAAAGTTTAATTGATCTTTTTCTATAGAATGTACGGAGATTTTATTAACAGTCTATTGAGGTTTTCTATCGAATAACGCAAGGAAATTGGCCACCGAGTTTCAATTAAAAGGCTCCTTTCGTGTGTCAATTGACCGTCTATAGAGTTGGCCTATTGAGTTTCAATAAAGGATTTATTGTGTAATTTAAATTGCATGTTTTCAATTGCCTGTAAATTAACCCTGTGCATAGTCCAGTCAGTGAGTGCATCCGGGCTAGCATAAATGCCGTGTCTGTATTAGACATATGTCATGCGAATTTAGTTCAGTCAGTGTGTAACTCTTCCCGTGTGTTTAAACGTGAAATGAAATGAAAGTTAAAGATCGTCAATTCGTGGAAGCATATTGCCCTTACACAAATATGTTGTTGGTAAACAAGCAGTTAGTCACATGAAAAGAATATGAATTCTGTTACAAATTTATTTCATCAATTGAAACCCATCTTAACAACATGCCCGCTCTTCTTGGGCACTTTCAAGTGTGCTGTACTGTCCCGGTAGGCAAACCTGGTTCTTATCTGGTGACTTCTTGAAGAACCTGTGCTGGTCCCAGCTCTCTAGACAGCATAGTGGACAGCTTTTGGGTTGGTCACGGTGTACCCTGCATTGCAATAAAATTGCCATTATTATATTCAGTAGTACAAACTTCATTAAATCTTAAACTAATTCGTGCGGCACTCACACACTCTCACAAAACCCTATGCAGCTGAGGTATAGGGAAAGCTACTTTAACAACAGTGCACACTTACCTATCATTGCTTTGACCCTGACAGGGTCCTGACAGGGTCCAGTGGCTCTTTCGCTTCCTGGTCCTTTTTCGCATTGCATTTTTCCCAAATAGGGATATCTCTTTCAACTCCTCCGGCGGAAACGAAATCCGCAGTAGCCCTCGGGCAAATTTGCAAGGATTGCCTGGGCACCCCCTCTTTCGGTTGTCGAGCTGCAGTTCTTCAACCATCTCACCACTTCCAATGTCCACCTGTATCGGGATTCTTCATTAACACCCGGAAAGCTTGCACACGTACAAGTGTTGCAAGTACAAAGCAAGAATCCCAAAACTGAAAAAATCAGGAATTTAATGGGACAGCTGGAACATTGAAGCCTATAGTGAGAACTTTCAATACTTCTTAAGTCCAAGACGTTTTCATGAAAACATGAAACATGCTGTTAAACTGAGCCTCTGAGGTTACACACGTGCCCATTTTGTAATACCATATTTGATACATCCTTTCCTTCAAAAAATTGTATGTCAGCAAAAGGATGCATTCATATGGCTTATTCCACTCAAACTTCATCAATATGCCCAATTTTCAGAAAGAAGTTATGAGTGCTATTGCTAATTGGGAAGCCCAATATAAAAAAATTCTAAATAATTGCCAAGGTTTTCATGAAGGCTAGTCGCACATATATGCTGCAAGTAATTTGCAGCATTCTTGTAAAATTGTCTCATTCTAATTTGTGTGAACAAGTTTGCTATCACTCTTCAGCTTAGGGCAAGTTTGATCCAATCTCGCCGAAATACTATTGCCAATCGGAGCAATAAGCACTACAGTCGAACATTGCTACAACGAAACTGATGGGGCGCAAAAAGAAATTCGTTGTAGTAAATTCGAAAAAAATATAGCTGATTTGAGCTAGCAAAACAAAGAAACGTTCATTCTCATAATTCGAAAAGTGTCCGCTGCTTCCTATTCTTTCCCAGCAGCGTCGCGACACGATTCTCACCCATGCATAGCAAACCGATGATAAAAAGCACGCCAAAACAACGCCTACAACCGCTTTCGTGAACGAACAAAAGTTGCACTTACACGTACATTAACACCAGCAGCTTTCTGCCATCAAAGTGTATCCAACAACGTCGAGATTGTGGAGCGGTGACCTTTGCCTTGTTCTATGCCATTCTTACCATTCGTCACTCGTGGCTAGCCGATCTTTTTTTTATAATGCAGACGAACACTCGCTCTGAATAGTGACCACACTGTCCAAGCGCGAACAAAATGATAAGCATTGCCATTGGAAAAGGCATCGTTCCGCAGTGACACCCAGCGGCTGCGTGAAGGAAACCGAGAACTGAGCTTCAGCTTCAAA
This sequence comes from Rhipicephalus annulatus, assembly GCA_013436015.1. NCBI lineage: Eukaryota > Metazoa > Arthropoda > Arachnida > Ixodida > Ixodidae > Rhipicephalus > Rhipicephalus annulatus. The sequence goes on from WOVY01003405.1 coordinate 85,395, forward strand.
TCGTCTGCGGCTCAAAAGCAAGCCAGTGGCAAAAGCAGTGCAGTCTCATTGCCATCGCTATCGAGCAATGGCGACGCCCATGTTTGTTGCACAGCGGTTGTTTCTGGTGGTGCCAACACGTGTTTTACACTTTGTCGACGTATTTTCATATTCTGGAAATGCAACAAAATGTTAAATATTGTGTTTACTGTATAGCAACAAATATCTGAGCCCGGAATCGCATCGTCAGAACAAAAAATGTTCGTTGTGGTGACAATATTTAGGCATCGACTCATATTGAGTCATATATAGACTGCTGACGAGGAACCATGAACTTTTCGTTGAATCAGCGTTCATTGTAGTTGGGTTCAACTGTACATATAACACCTTTACTTGTGCCAGCAACACTACCTTTACTTGTGCCAGCAACACTACCTTTACTTGTGCCAGCAACACTAGCAAGCGGTAGTGGGACACTTGTCACTCTAATAGGAGCAAGAACATTTTTTTTTGCTTAGATTTCATAACTTATGACTAATCTGAGAGTTACTTTGTGAGTCGTATGGTACCTCTTCCCAAGGCAAGTAAAGTGCTTTTGTGGTGCGGGGTGGCCACGGCATGACTTAGTGTAGGGACGTTTGGCAAGGACCAGTTAGGGAATGGGATTGCTCCCAGCCAACGTTAGCCCTTGCTGTCCCCACTGGCCTTACCAAGGACGTCATGTATGTGAACTATCCGAGGAAAGCTATTGTGTAGTTGTTTTGGAATACTTGGAATAAAAAAAAAGGAACGCGAAAAAGAAGGAAAAGAAAAACTAAAAAAATTAAGGCTAAGGCTAAACTCTGTTGCGAAATCTATTGAGACAGATCAGACTCCCCCTTAAAACAGACGTACTTAAAAAGGCCAAATCATGCCGACTAAATCCCAACGCCGACCCGAGCTCCACTGTTTCCCTGCACACCATGCTCCTAGCTCTAACGACCATGCCGCACTACGAGAAACCTTTCTGCGGATCGAAAAGATACGTCAGAATACTGTACTTAGCACCCTTCTCGCGCGCCTTGTGCTTGAGGACACCTTCATTAGCGTCCCAGACGATCGCTAGGTCGATCACCATCACCTGGTCGTCAGACTCGACAACCAAGTCAGGTTTGAGTCTGACGCCCTCCTTCGTCGTAAATCGCGGCTCCTCACGAACCGTGAGAGCCAGATTACGTTTCCGGATCAACCTGGCGACCTGTCTGGAGACGTAATGCTTTTGCGTTATCACATGCCATGCTTTTATCACATGCAATGCAATCTACGTTATCGCTTGCAATGCTTATCACATGCAATGCTTTTGGGCAGTGGCTTGGTACTGCGCCTATCGGCGGCGGTTTTCTTTAGGAAGTCCCATTGTCGAAATAGCCAAGCCTCGGTGGGTCGCAAGCCCAGCGCTGTGCTTTGCGCACTACCGCCAACAACGACAGGCGACCCTGAGTTCCACCCCAGCGTGGCAGTGCCGCGCCAGCGGGGACCACTACACCAGAACCGTGGGGCGAGGTGGGCTTCCCGCTGTTCCCTCCCTCTTAGCCGTATGAGCATCCGACTCCACTCGTACGTTGCCCGTGGCGGACCTCTAGGAGGTGGGGAGGGCATGATCCGAGGTCGCGGCTCCAACTAAGCTCGTTAACGTGGGCGCGCCACCACCCATACCGTCCGAGCACCTGGATCGTGGAATGGACCGGAAACTTCTCTGCTAGGTGTGCTAGGACCGACTCCTGCTGGATCAGCGGCATCCACATTCGCTGGATTAGAGGGACGCAAGCACCTCCTGCCAAAGCTGCCTAGTCTGTCAGGTCCTGTCTCAAGGAATGCGTTCCCAATGCCAGCGCTTCTGAGTCGTCAGATTACAGGAGCTTACCAGTCTCCCAGCCATTCCGGCATTGTTCTGTTCGCAAAGCGAACTATGGTGTTAGCCTTCCTTGGAAACACACCTTGGCAGAGTGGACCAGTGTCCACTCGTGTGAGCTTCATTCTGTAATGTACCTCGCCCCCAGATAGTGGGTTACAGAGGCTCTCCACCACCTCCGGCGTGGTTATAACCGGGTACCCGTCCAAAGAACACACCCGCTTCAATGCCCTGCTGACCCAGAGTTTATTATAGAATCTGAATAATTTCATGCTTGCCGCGTGAATTATTTCTTGGGCCCAAAAAATACAGTATGTTCAGCTCACTATTCTGGTTGCTTGGAATGCCAAACACGACTAAAATAAGAAATTGCTATCTGTAGAAAAGTACGGAGGGAATTTAGTGCAATTTTATGGTCATTTGGTCATTCAATTTACAGAAGTCTCGCAATTTAGCCTCGCTGATGGCTTGCATACTGTCTTGTGCACCAGAAGGAAAACGCAGAAATTTCATCACAGCTAGGAAATCTTTTTGTTTAGAAAAAATTCGTTTTTCTTTGATGTCCCGGACGACTACTGCGACCACCCAAAAGCACTGTCGGCACTCGGGGAGTCGTCCAATAATACGTTTTCCAGCGCCATCGCATACACTCTCACTCCCACCGAACATGCAGACCTGCTGGATCTTCTGCATGAGTTCGTTCGATGTGTCACAACCTCAACTGGGTCGCACATCACAAGTCAAACATCATGTTGACTCCGGCCTACACCAGCCACTGCGTCAAAGACCATACCGTGTCTCCGCTGAAGAGCGCCGCGTCATCAACGATCAAGTCGAAGATATGCTTCGTAGAGACGCCATTCGACCATCTCACAGTCCCTGGGCGTCTCCCGTCGTCCTGGTGCCTAAGAAAGACGGATCTATCCAATTTTTCGTGGACTATCGTCGTTTGAATAAGATAACCTGCAAGGACGTCTATCCTTTGCCGCGCATTGATGACGCCATTGACACCCTTCACGGAGCGGAATTTTTCTCGTCGCTAGATTTGCGGTGTGGCTACTGACAGGTCACAATGGCAGAAGCCGATCGCCAAAAAACGGCGTTTATTACACCAGACGGACTATATGAATTTAACGTCATGCCCTTTGGGCTTTGTAACGCGCCTGTCACGTTTGAACGTCTTATGGATAATACGGTACTTGGCCTCAAATGAAATATGTGCCTCTGTTACCTCGACGATGTCGTGGTTTTCTCCCATGACTTTCCTACGCACCTTTTTTGCCTCAGGCACGTTTTGAGTTGTCTGACCAACGCTGGTCTGCAGCTTAACCTGAAAAAATGCCGCTTCGCTGCACGCGAGCTCGTCATCCTAGGCCACATCGTGCCCAAGCACGGCGTATTACCAGACCCAGCAAAACTTCGAGCAGTCGCAGAATTTCCCAAGCCGACGACCATGAAACAACTTCGCAGTTTTGTAGGCCTATGCTCCTATTTCCGGCGCTTTGTTCGCAATTTTGCATCTATCATGTCACCGTTAACCCAGCTTCTTCGCGGTGACGTGAACCTCACCTCCTGGTCCTCTGCATGTGACGTTGCCTTCACTACTCTGCGCCGTCTGCTCACTTCCCCACCTATTCTTCGCCACTTCGACCGAAGTGCACACCGACACCAGCGGCGTCGGGGTAGGCGCGGTCCTCGCTCAACGAAAGCCCGGCTATTCAGAATACGTTGTAGCCTACGCTAGCCGCACTCTGACGAAAGCCGAAACTAATTACAGCGTGACAGAAAAAGAGTGTTTGGCTCTGGTGTGGGCGCTTGGAAAGTTCCGGCCGTACTTATACGGCCACCCGTTCGATCTAGTAACTGATAACCACGCGCTTTGCTGGCTCTCCACGTTGAAAGACCCTTCTGGCCGCCTTGCGCGATGGGCACTCCGCATCCAGGAGTAAGACATTCGCGTCGTATACCGCTGCGGACGGAAACACTCTGACGCTGATGCCCTGTCCCGCTCACCTTTACCACCAGATCAGACGTGCGGAAACACTTGCCTCCAGACCTTGTCATCGCTAAATATCGACTCGATTGCCACCGAACAACGTCGTGACCCGTGGATCGCCTCTCTTATCGAATATTTATCTGGCACGCCCAACCTTCCAGTATCTCGATCCCTCCGACGACAAGCTTTCCATTTCGCCATCCGCGATCAACTTCTTCATCGACGCAACTACGCTCCCGATGGCCGCCGGTGGTTGCTGGTCATTCCACGGACTTTACGATCGCAAGTATGCGCCTCCCTTCACGACGATCCGCAATGTGGCCACGCCGGAGTGTTCAAAACATATGAACGCCATCGCTATTACTGGCGCGGCATGTATAATTTTGTATGCAAATTCGTGCAGTGCTGTCCTGACTGCCAGCGACGTAAATCAACACTGCCACGTGCGACTGGCGCATTGCAGCCACTTCCATGCCCTGCCAAGCCATTTGATCGCGTCGGCGTTGACCTCTACGGTCCCCTTCCATTGACACCAGACGGTAATCGGTGGATTATAGTGGCGGTTGACCACCTGACACGCTACGCCGAAACAGCTGCTTTGCCGAGCGCTACAGCTCAGAATGTCGCCTCTTTCATTTTGCAACGCTTTATCCTTCGACATGGTGCACCTCGAGAGCTCCTTAGTGACAGAGGCCGCGCTTTCCTTTCCGAGGTCGTCGAAACTCTGCTTTCGGAATGCCACGTCATTCATCTGAAAACGACAGCATACCACCCGCAGACTAACGCACTAACGGAACGGTTCAACCGCACGCTAGGTGATATGCTCTCAATGTACGTGGCATCTGATCATAGCAACTGGGACCGTGTTCTCCCATACGTCACGTTCGCATATTACACCGCAATGCAAACCACCACGGGATTCTCACCTTTCTTTCTTTACGGACGTGAGCCTTCCCATACAATTGATACCCTACTTCCTTACCGTCCTGCCCCGCCGCGGTGGTCTAGTGGCTAAGGTACTCGGCTACTGACCCGCAGGTCGCGGGTTCGAATCCCGGCTGCGGCGGCTGCATTTCCGATGGAGGCGGAAATGTTGTAGGCCCGTGTGCTCAGATTTCGGTGCACGTTAAAGAACCCCAGGTGGTCGAAATTTCCGGGTTGCTTCACTACGGCGTCTCTCATAGCCATATGGTGGTTTTGGGACGTTAAACCCCACATATCAATCAATTCCTTACCGTCCTGATGCTTCCGAGTATCCACCTATCTCCGATGCTGCTAGACAAGCCGAAGAGTGCCGCCAGCTCGCCCGTGCGTTCACCTCGGAAGAGCAACAACGCCAGAAAGAAACCCGTAGCACCTCTCTTCCGGATCCCAGCTATGCCCCAGGGTCTCTTGTGTGGCTTGCCATCCCATACCAAACACCGGGACTCTCCTCGAAACTTGTCCCCTGGTACGAGGGGCCTTACACCGTTTTGGAGAAAACCTCTCCGGTGAATTTCCTAATTGAACCAGTTTCCCGATCGGACGACATGCGCCGGCGTGCACGTGACATCGTCCATGTTTCCCGACTTAAACCGATTGTAAAGATGTGCCTGCAGCGAGCAGCATCGCCAACGCCCGGCTCTCTCGGCTCGTGCTTCGGTTCGTTGCTGTGCCGATCGCTGGACGGTTCATCACGCTGTCTCGTCGCTGTCTTTAACGGCTAATGAACCTCCTCGCACAGCTTTGATCTGCTTCAGTAAAGTGCCAATAAACAATGGCATTATTACATAATTTACCGATTCCTAGCTTGAGCTTTCTACTTTGAAAATTATGCATAAATATAAGAATAACACGTGATTTTCTACTCGTATATTACATGGTCACATGATGTTAAACAAGTTTGCCACTGTACAGAAAAACAATGGCTTGGCTTCAATTCGTTCAAGAGAGTACGAAGCCTGTATGTGCTCAATAGTTTTTTTCTATTTTACAGTCAGACTTTAGTAAAAACTTTACAGCATTCCACAACTGGCCAGAATGTGTATTTAGATCCCAATGTAAATGAAAGGGCATTATAGAGACAAATTCAAGCATCCTTTAAGAGATTTCAGTGGGGTATTTTTAAAATGCAGAAATGTTGCAAAAGATTTGTTATGTCACATTGCCTTGTGAAAGAGGCTCAATGTTTTACTATGGAGTCATCCCATTAGGAATATATAGACGATGCTTTCAATTTACACACTGCAACTGGTGTTCAAAATTAGAGTATCAGTATTATCCATCTCAACTTTATCCTGTGCTGTTTAGAGATTCAACAAGTCGATGCTGAAAAGCAGCGCTCTCTTCATGACAAGTAGTGGAACATTATGCCGTGACACACGTGCAAGAAGTGCATGCGTGCACAATGAACCACAGAGCACAAACATAAAGCACTGTAGTGCTCACCTCCCACTGTTTGCAACACAGAATTGCACAGTTGCCACATAGAAAATGATTACAAATGTTTCACAGTATTTTCCACAATACTATTCCACAATTGGTCACCGAGTATGAACTTTTGTTCTAGTAAGAACAGATACCCTCAAAATTGGTTGTTGATTACTGAAGCATTACAATGGAATGCAAAAATTTGTCCAAGTTAGAGCCAACATTTTTTCATAATGGCAATAACACCAGCTTGAGAAAACCCCTTGTACAGTTTTTTGATGAATTTAAGCCAGCATATTCCTGTGAGCCTGCCTTGTTGAAGTTAGCATAAAGCTACACATTTTTGTGCTTAATAATGGTTCACCACCAGCGGTCTTAAGAATCGAGTTACATTTTGTCTTCATGAGAACTGAACAATACTAACGAATTCAAATACAAATGAGGTACTTACCATAACAGGACTCACGACTTGCCCCTTCGAGCTTTAATCCTTTTCAATTATGGATTTTAGTTTTTTCACCATGCGGTACAACTCTGAAACATGCAAGCATACATGTACCCAAACTCTGCACTATGGCATAAGAAAGCAAACTGAACTTTTATCTCAATGCAAATTATTCCTGTGACCTTATGTAGCAAAATGAAGATATGATCACAAGGTACACAGTAACCACTTGGAGAGCTCTAGAGTAATAAATCTGACAACCTGAAGTTTTTAAGACGATAGCCTTTCTTGCAGAACTTCCAACGCAAAAAATTTGGCCTGTCCATCTTTCTGTCTGTCGACTTGCTGTATGTCATCCAAAACGGCTAAAATACAACCGCAGCGCCCACCAATATTGATCTGGTTTTGGCATTCATACTTGTGCGTATTGTCAATCAAAAGGGAATATGAATGATTTAGTCTGCAAAATTGGTCTTGAGGGCATAAATTAGTCAGAAAATAGGCAAAATAAGTCCACTCTCTGTGCACATGAGAGGTAATGTGTTGAACAACTGTCCTGCATGTAGCCATTCACAAATAAACCCACTTGTTCAAAGTTACCATTTTTGTTGCATTCTTCCCATTGTCCTTGTCCTTCAGGCACTTTGACGTTAATATTGTTACGTGGAAAATAACAGTTGTCAGTCCGTAGCCACAACGCAGCTCACCGACAACGTCCACTTCTTCACTCTCAGTCTGAGGCACCTTTCTTGGGTATGCCCCACTATACCCTCTTTCAGTCAGACGAAATCGCGTAACACGACCCCCGGCGGCCAAAGCGCCGACCCGGCGAGTTTACGGGGCCACAGCAGGAGCAGTGTGGTAACGCTTGGGCCTTGATACATGGACGATGTCCCTTGACAGCAGAGCGGAAGAGGTTGATGAATTATCAGGGACAATTTCATATGTATTGTCGGTCACTCGTCTAAGCACGCGGTATGGGCCTGTGAAACGAGAGGGAAGTTTTTCTGAAAGGCCTGCATGTCGCGTAGGGGACCAGAGAAGAACGAGGGAGCCTGTTGGAAAGTGTTCGTCGCGATGCCACTCGTCGTAACGATGCTTCTGCGAGTCTTAGGACGCCATTAATCTGCTGCGGGCAAGCTGACGAGCGTGGTCAGCTCGGGTAATAGCGTCGCGTGCATATTCAGAAGTAGACTGCGCAGCGGCTGGCAGGAAGGTATCCAACGGCAATGTTGGTTCGCGTCCAAACAGAAGGTAAAATGGCCAGTACCCAGCAGTGTCACGCCGGGAGGAATTGTATGCGAACGTCACGTAGGGTAGTGCAAGGTCCCAATCACGATGGTCGGCCGAGACGTATTTCGATAGCATGTCTGTCAGGGTGCGGTTTAAACGTTCTGTAAGCCCGTTTGTCTGGGGGTGGTACGATGTCGTGAGCTTATGTTGGGTAGAGCAGGAACGCAGGACATCGTCCACCACTTTCGAAAGGAACGTACGGCCTCGGTCTGTCAGCAGTTGACGAGGGGCTCCATGCACTAAAATGAGATCGCGTAGTAGAAAATCGGCGACGTCTGTAGCGCAGCTTGTTGGCATGGCTCGCGTAACTGCATAAAGGGTCGCGTAATCCGTAGCCACCGCGACCCACTTGTTTCCGGAGGCGGATGTTGGGAAGGGACCGAGAAGAAGAAAAGCTCCAATGGGATGTCGATGGGCTGAAGATATCCGGAAGGTAGTCTCGACGGCTTTTTGCGACGCTGGCAAATTTCACAAGCGTTGACATAGCGACGTACAGAACGTGAAAGGCCAGGCCAGTAGAAGCGGCGGCGCACACGGTCATATGTGTGAGACACCAAGGTGACCCGCGGTTGGCGCGTCATGGAGCTCGCGTAGGACTGTAGAACGCAGGTGCTTTGGTATGACCAGAAGTAGGTCGTGACCATGGGGCGATAAATTACGCCGATATAAGGTGTGGTCCTTTAAGGTAAACATGCGAACGGAAGCGTCTTGCGGTGAAGATTCGAGCTGTTGTATTAGGCGGCTGACATCCGGATCGCGACGCTGCTCGTCCCCGAGATGAAGCAGCTGGGAGATGGAAAGGACGCAGCCCACACAATCAGTGCTCGTAGGATCGCAGTCGGCCACAGGGTAGCGTGACAGACAATCCAGATCTTTGTGCAGTTTTCCCGATTTATACACTACGGTGTAAGAATACTCCTGGAGGCGGAGTGCCCAGCGGGCGAGACGACCTATGGGATCTTTGAGGGAGGCGAGCCAGCAGAGAGCGTGGTGGTCGGTGAGAACTATAAATGGTCGGCCGTATAAGTAAGGGCGAAATTTCGCGACTGCCCACACCAACGCTAGGCATTCGCGCTCTGTGATGGAATAATTACGCTCCGAGGTGGACAGCAGCCTGCTGGCATAAGCTATCACGCGATGCTGCCCATGTTGTCGATGAGCCAACACAGCGGCTATTCCCCAACCGCTGGCATCGGTGCGCACTTCGGTCGGTGCCGTAGGGTCGAAGTGGGCCAGCACAGGAAGTGGGCAAAGTGGTCAGGTCAGAAAATGCTGCTGCTTGCGAGGGACCCCAGGTAAACGTCTCATCTGGTTTGAGTAAATCTGTTAGGAGCCGAGCTATTTCCGCGAAGTTCTTGATGAACCGCCGAAAATAGGAGCAGAGCCCCACAAAGCTGCGGACATCTTTGGCGGTTTTTGGCACAGGAAAGTCCTTCACAGCTCGAACTTTTTCTGGGTCAGGCTGTACGCCGTAAGCGTCAAAAATATGTCCAAGTATTGTAATGTGACGGCGACCAAACCGGCACTTGGATGAATTCAGCTGAAGGCCGGCGAGATGGCATACATCAAGAATTTTCGACAGTCTCTCAAGGTGCGCTTCAAAAGTGGGAGCAAACACAATCACGCGTCATCCAGATAACACACACGTAGACCACTTCAATCCATGGAGCAGGGAGTCCATCATTCGTTCAAAAGTGGCGGGGGAATTGCATAAGCCGAAAGGCATGACTTTGAATTGGTAGAGGCCATCGGGTGTTACAAAAGCCGTCTTCTCTCGGTCCATGGGGTCCACGGCAATCTGCCAATAACCAGAACGAAGATCGATGGAAGAAAAGTAGGCGGCACCATGGAGGCAATCAAGGACGTCGTCAATGCGGGGCAGAGGGTATGCGTCTTTCTTGATGTTGTTAAGGTGGCGATAGTCCACACAAAATCGCCACGATCCGTCCTTCTTTTAACTAATACCACCGGGGATTCCCAGGGACTGGAGGATGGTTCAATAATGTCCTTCGCTAGCATCTTGTTCACCTCCTTCTGAATTATGCTCCGCTCAAAAGCAGACACTCTGTAGGGACGGCGGTGAACAGGGTTGGCATCACCTGTGTGTATGCGATGCTGGACAAAGGACGTCTGCCAAAGAGGTCGGTCACCAAAATCGAAAATATCCTGGCTAGCCTCGAGAAGATTTTGTAAAGCTTCAACTTGCGGAGGCGGAAGATCAGTGGCGATCATGTCTACAATTTGACGGCTACCCGAATGTGTTGCGAGTGATGTGCGTTGCGGTGAAACAAGTGTGTCTAAAGCAAGCATTTGTGAATCGAGCAACGGACACAGGTGGGCCACAGAAATGCCTTGTGGAAGCACGTGATTCATGTAGCCGAAATTGACAAGAGGTAGACAAGTTTTGTTATCTGTGATGCTGAGCACCGTATAGGGCACTGCAACATTGTGCGCAAAAAGTACGTCGGTGAGAGGCGTAGCGTAATAGTCACCGTCGGGCACAGCTGGTGAGCACAGAAAATCGACGTACGTCACAGTTTTGGAGGGCAGGCGAACAAAGTCGCTGCATTGTAATCGGCATGTAGGTTGGTACGGAGCGGCACTGCTTTGTGGCAGTTCAAGGCGGAGCACACCAGCGGAGCAATCAATCGGAGCAGAATTGACGGCAAGAAAATCGAGGCCTAGTATGAGGTCGTGGGGACATGTTGCAAGCACGGTAAAAAGGACGACCACTTGATGACCGGCTACGGTAAGTTGAGCTGTGCACATACCGACGACAGGGACTGTTGCACCATCTGCAACTTGGACGACACTGGTCAAGGGGGTCGTGAGGACCTTCTTCATGCGACGACGAAAAACGCGAACTCGTAATACAGACGTGAGCACCCGTATCCATCAAAGCTTCAACAAGTGTGCCATCAACATATAGGGTGTTCCGGTTCAAACGTAAGGGCAACAGAGGATTTTTGGGTAAGGTCGAAAGGGCAGCTTCACCCCCAGAAGCTGCGCAGCCTAGTTTTCCGGGGACATGCGGCGGTTAAACGATGGTGAGGGAGAGCGGCGACGCGTATTTGAACGAGAAGGGCGGCTTTGAGGTGGTGGCGACGATGAGACAGGGTGGCCGTAGTCCTCAGGGGCCGTAAATGCTGTAGACTCAGTGCGGGTTGGATAACGGTGGTTTGGTGGACAGAATGAGTTACTGTAAGCGGGGTACGAGCCAGAAGACATAGATGGCCATTGGCTGCGGCAGTAACGAGCGATGTGTTCAGCGCGACCACAGCGGAAGCAGATTGGCTTATCATCAGCTGTTCTCCATTCAGACGGGTTCCTGGTTCAAATAGAGTACGGACGGCGACGTCTCATGTCCACAGAAGCTATCGAGGGACCAGTATTATCCAGGGTGGGTGCAGTGGACAGGATACCAAGGTTAGCGAATTCCTGGCGGACAACAGCCTGGATCAAGGCGACAGCTGGCGTTGAGGCGTCGGGCAACGTCTGTTTGTTGGCAGCCGGGTAAGCGGCCTCGAGTTCACGTCGGACGATGCGCGTCACGTCTTCGGTTGTAGACGGATGACAAGGAGTGGCTTCGCAAGACGACGTTGCCGCGGTGTTGGGTAGGCGCTGAAACTGCTGCAAAATGCGTCGACTCTTCGCCTGCTCGATACGGCGGCACTCTTTGATCACGGCGTCGATGGTTGTTACGTTGGTAAATACAAGCAGGCTGAACGCATCGTCGGCGATTCCTTTTAAAACGTGCAAAATCTTGTCGGCCTCAGTCATGTTGGGATCGGCCCTTTGACACAACGCTAAGACGTCTTGAATATAAGTCAAGTAGGGCTCGGTGAACGTCCGTGTCCGTACAGCCAATTGCTTTCGGGCATCAAGCTGTTGACCAAAGGGGTTGCCAAAGAGGTCGCGGAGCTGTTGTTTAAACATTTCCCAGCTTGTGATTTCGTGCTCGTGGGTCTCAAACCAGATGCGAAGGGTCTTGTCAAGATATAAAATGACATTCGCAAGCATATCGGTTGGGTCCCAGCCATAGTGCTTGCTGACGCGCTCGTACATGCTAAGCCATTTGTCCACATTCGCGTTGTCCTCTCCAGTAAAGGTACCGAAATCACGGGGTTGCCTTAGGGTGACGTACCGGTTTGCTGTCGTTGCTGAGGTAGGTGGCGAAGCCGTATCTTCACCCGGAGCCATGGTATTAGACTTAAGGAGGCGTCCACTGCGTAGCTCCGTTGTCAGAAGAGTACCCAGCACTTCCACCATTAAAATGTTACGTGGAAAATAACAGTTGTCAGTCCGCAGCCACAACGCAGCTCACCGACAACATCCACTTCTTCACTCTGTCTGAGGCACCTTTCTTGGGTATGCCCCACTGTGCCCTCTTTCAGTCAGACGAAATCACGTAACAATATGTCACACCAAAAAAGGCTTAACATAAGCAATGGGTTTCCATAGTCTTTTGGTTTGTGCGACATTAACATAATGGCTCGCACTCCGATTTCAGAGCCACGGGGACACATGATTATATCAAAGTGGGGCCCACAAAGCAGTGCGCAGAAAAGTTTAACATGTTTTGATCTACGAGCATTTTACATTGACAATGTCTGCTGTTTTCGTGGCTTAATTTCTCTATCAGTAGCATGGGCTTCACTCTTCTATAGGAATACAAAGACTACCGTGAAATGGAGAATAATTTGACTAAATTTGGAGAGAGGGCTCTTGCTCAGTCACTGATGCGAATTCAAGATGGTGTCAGAAGAGCCGCTATGTGAGGGATGTACACGCATGCTTTCAATGAAATGGTTTATGGAATCTGCATGCGCTCTTTGCATTTGTTCGCCTTTGCTAGGTGGCTAAATACTGTGAACTAAACAGTGAAAATGTTGGGAAGAGACCTCATATTCGAAATCTCCCAAAGAAGAGAGAGGGGCAACTTGCTCAGGGTAGGGGCACATGCTCGGGACTTTATGGCATATGTGATACATGTTTGGCACCCAGATGCATGAATGTCTTTAACCAAACTAACTTTTTCACTTTGAAAAATTCCTAAAGACAAACTATAATGGCTTACCACGATAGTTCTGCATCTCTTCAAGGTCTCGCTTGAGCCTTTCATTTGCTTCTTTGATTTCTTTTTTCTAATTTGCTCAACTCTGCCTTGTAATCAATGACTTTGTCAGCATGAGCATTCTAAAAAAAGGGGAATTTCATATGAAGCAATGGCAAGGCCACATCAACAGAGCAGAAATGCCTGAAAAGTTATATAAACAGCCAATTAAGTTGTCACTTAATATGGCTGATTGGGCAAGTTGGTAACTAACAATTACTTGCAATACGAGTGCTTACCTAGTCCTGTCTATGTTACATGCTCGTATTTTAAGTAATCATGTTACTTGCAGCTTCGTGACAACCTTAGCTAACTGTTCCCTTAAGCTTATGTTACAATATAAGCAAAGCTGACAAAAGCATTGAGTTAATAACAAAGAAATTTAAAGAGTCAAAAGAGTAGATTAGACACAGTGCTGCTGTTCTGCACAAGCTGTAACATGTAAGATGGATGAGACATGGCACCAGGAATATGATAACTTGAAACACTTCAGTTAGTGTGGTTTGAACTTCAATGTAACACATTGTTAGCTTCAACACATGTCGTGTACTGAAGAAAAGCTTTAGAGCAAGTTTTTAAGTGTCAGAATTGTTATTTTTCTTTACCAATAGCATATGCACCCAGTGAACAAATTTAGGTTGATAGTGTGAAATGAAAGAGGGGGCCTATTGTCGCTATACAACATATGCAATGATGGGAACGGCTACTAGCATGTTGTAACAGACTGTGTAGCATAAAAAATGGTTTTTGATAGCTGTCCTGATAGCTGTGGTTTTTGAAGTGTGTTGCAAAGAACAAATGTATAAAACCAGCTGTTGCTTTTGTTTTAGATAGAGCACAAGTATAAATAGTGACCAGGAGCTTCATAATTGAATCAGAATGCTCCGAGGAAAAGGGCCAAACAGCAAGACATCAATTCAATACCATAAAATAAATGACACACTGCCGCACTGGCATAAATGTAACCTCAAGTCAGCAACAAAGAAGTCAGAAAAAAAGGCTTAGCATATGAACAGAGTTCAATGCCTTCATAGCACAAATTGCTTTGCTGTCGAATCACAGCTCACCATGTAAATAGAATAACATTTTATGATATGTACATTGAAAAAAAAATGCAGCCCCCAAGAGACTCGCGAAGAACTGCAAATGCATTTTTTTTTGCGCTGAAAGAGGGTGCCGTTGCCGTCAGACATTCGCCTTCACCGACTTCTGCCATCGCCTTGAGCTGGCGCCCAGCCAGCGAACGGTTGAGAGTGAGGAGCGAGCGGGCGGAAGAGTAGGGTGCCAGCGTTCTCCCCTCGGCGTTGGCGTTTCACAGTGGCGTCTCGAGCACACATTTACGGTTATCGGTGAACCCCTGCACCTAACCTCTCTTACACTCTTTCGGACTACATGCTCTGGTTGCTAGGGGCAGGTATAAGCGCACACGCTCGCAGCTGTTGCCCTGGACCCTGGACGAATCGTGGCGGACGCCTGACATTGCCCAACTAAGAATGCATTCCCATTTAATACATATTTTAAAGGGGTACTGACACAAAAACTTTGGCCTCGCGTTTTTCTGCAGCAATGTGTTGCTGGGGGCCCGTTAGTCATGACACGACACACCGTTTGCTGCAGCACGCGACAGATGATTACTTACAGGCCCCTTATTATCGATCAGTTTCGGTTTGAGAGAGCTCCAAAAACTGGGTGCAACTGGCGCCACCTAGCGTGCGCAGCTTTTGACCACGTCAGCACACAGAATTGTGACAAACTTCCCCACCGTCCGCATCAAGAATTTCATTCGACTAGGAAACGGGACTGCAATGTCGCCATACACTCGCAACCAGCCGCCGAGAAATATAGACTGCTGTAACAAACGCGGCAACAGAAAAACCCTTCGATGGTGTCAATGGCACAATGAACTCGAGGGCTCGCGCGAACATCAAAATTCTTTTAAAATACCTTCCCAGCTATATTCGCAGTTGATATTTTGCAGACTATATACGAATTTCCTGGGAATGAACCCTACAGGCTGTCTCGGCCGCAAAATTTTGTCGGTGCCCCTTTACCCTGAACATAACGGAACATTCACCCATAATCTCGCTGAAGTGCACCTTTAGCTTGAATGCTCACTTGTTAAATATGAATTGCAGGTGCTTCAACTTGTTGCTTAAGCTAATGATATTTAGTTATCGGGCACCTGCAGTCAAATGGGTAAACCCCTGAATGTCGTTTCTTTTGCTGACACACTTCTCAAATCATGTACTAGAGAGCAGAGTGTCACAACCGCTGTGCCACTGGACAATTGTGGCAGTAAAAAAATGTATTTTTTTCTCAGTTATGCTGCAAGCAATTGCCAGAAGGAAGAAATAAGGTATTTCCACTTGTTTTGGGGTGCCACATAATAGAAACTATACTGAACATGTTAATGAAATGATATAATTTAATGCTTTTTCTACAAGTAAGTGCTGTGAGCACAGTGCTTACTCCTCTAACAATTTTTGGACTTGAACAGCTGACAAGTTTCTCGAAGTTCATCACACTGACCTACAGCACAACGATGAAGTCATGTAGGTGTTGTCACAGAGCAAGCTCACAAGTGAATGCATAGAGTTGAGTGCGAAATGGGGTGTTGTTAGATTCTTCAGACATAACGCATGCAAGATCTTGTAAAACAGACAATTACGAAAGCTGCCACAATAGAAGCTGTTGTTTCTCTTCCACAATAGCTCTATGCACTTCTGCCGTGGGAATAGCTTCAGTATGACTCCTGTACTCGATAGACGTTATGCAAAATTGCTGCCATCTGTCGGTCGTTGTGTGCACAACCACCATGTTAGAGGCTTCAAGTGGGGCAGTACACACAGGTACGCGTGTGTTTATGTACACCTATATGCTCGGCATATAGACCTGAGGCGTGTATTAGATGATGCAATGCCGCCGTATTGCTGCGTTTCTGGCAGTACACAGAAAGGAACTCTGGATGCTGAAGAAAAAAAGGCAAGTCGAAAACATTGTCCTCTGTATTGTTTTTTCCCCATGCTGATGGCGTTTTCAGCATGGGTTCGGCTAATGCTCCAGAAATACGCGTTTGCGTTCTCCTTTCCATGCAAGTAAGACGAGCAATAGCTTTTGTATTCGCGTTCATTGCGAAATTTTCCAATGTGCCTTGCCTTGCCTTGATCAATTATACTTGCCGAGTTGTCTTGCTATTTCTCGAAATAATTTTATGTTAAAATTCACCTGTGGCAGGGAACATTTTTTTACATCCCTTTTACATGCAAATTTCTTTTACATGCAGTTGTCAAACAGTGTTCTTTTGTTCGCGAGCTACGGAGCTTATACGGATAGCTACGGATTGTAACTCGCCTGCGCGAGTTATAATCCCGAATATCCGATGTATCTTCGTTGTTGTACAAATACGTAAATACGGGCTGCACGTTTGCAAGAAAACAAAATTTGATAAAAACTGCTGTGCAAGCCCACTTTGTCAACATCGCCTTCTTCCAAACTAACCCCCAAGTTCATGTGTGCACTCAAACGACACGGACTTCAACAAGCGGCTGTAACAGCAATGTCACACACCACGAATAACAAGACAGGACTGCTTAATGTGCTTAATGCGACTCTGCTTAATGTGCTCCGGTTCTCTCTTTCCCCTCTATCCTCTCTTTCATCTCCCCCGCCCATGCGCAGGGTAGCAAACAGGCTGCCCATAGGCTGGCTATCCTCTCTGTCGTTCTCTTCCTCTTGTTTTCCTTCTTTCCAAGCTGTGGGGGGCTAGCATTCATTTGTGCTACATTACAAAACGGATTCCTGCTTCACTGCTCTTTGTGTTAACTAAAAACACGTTCGGAACCACCAATATGGGTTATACCATAACCGGGGCAATGGTCCTGTTGCTGACCACCTGCAAAGGCAGAAGCGCTTGAGCCGATTTGCGCTCGATGGACAACACTGTGATCATGCCTAATCTTTATTACATAATCTACATTACTTGCACACAACTTCATCTTGCTTGAGGCGCACAGCACACTGCTCTTCTCCACTTCCTTAGCAGACAGCACGATATGTTCATGCGTTTCGCAATCAGTCACAAGCTCAACGGGCTTCCAACCAACTATGCAACAAAGCGCAATGTCATTACCAAATATCAAATTACCAGACAATAGGTCTGAAGACCTCCACATTTGTTTCCCCTTCCACAGAGGGCCGCAAATTCATTTTCACGCACAAATATTTATGAGGGCGCAACCCTTAAGTGAAGACATTAAAAATGGTTGAAGGTCCTCACTGTTACAAATGAAGGATCAAGGCGCTGGCGTTCCTTTCGTGTGCAATCCAACAATTACAAGATTATCAATGTTGTCTCAGAACAAGGTGTTCAAGCAGTGCACCGTGACTTTTGGTTCTGGCTTTTGTTCTCCTTTCGAGGTGCCTGTTTTTTTTCGCTTCATGTATAAGGGCCTTCAGGTACAAATGAAACGCTCCAACTCGACATATATTCAGGGCCTCTGTCGTGAAAAAAAAAACACCCTGGCGGAAACTTTTGCTGTTGATAGTGCGTGCTTTGTTCATTGTGACTGATACAGAGATGTGCAAGATGACGGTCATAAACAACTCTGCTGCGCTTGTTGCTGGTGGTGCTGCGCCACGTCATAAAGGTGGTAGTGGTGCATCCGCGGCTGGTACCTGCAGCTCTTAGAGCGATCACTACAAATGAAAAAAAAACAGTCGCTTGAATGAGACAGCCGCTTCGATTAACTCAAGAGGACATACATGTTAGCTATGTTTGTTTTGTTGATATTATAATGTATTGTTAATGTGTCTACAACAAGTACAATTGCTAAGCATACATTCGCAAGAAACTGCTGGGACATCATCTTTCTTTACATGCCATTCAATATTTGCGGTGTGTCTTGCGGATGGTGTTGGTGGTGGTGCATTTGCGGCACTCGCTCACTGGATTTCATGCCGACCGGTTGTGGTAGTGGTTTTTTACCTTCCGAAAGATGGTATAGTGGATGCCTCCGGTGGTCCCATAGCTGTAACATGAGGGCTTCTTGCTTGAGGCCTGCTGAAGGCACTCGGGATTTCTGGAGCCCCAGGATGGTGTGGCTGGGGGCTATTAAACCACAGGAGGGACCACGGCAGCTTTACATAGCCCGCCTATGCTTGACTAAAATGAGAAACAATAGATGAAAAAACGAAAAGGAAGACATGCAAAAAAAAACCTAGGGATGACATAAGTGGGCTTCTTTGCCATATGAGTGAACCCTCAGGCACGTTTGGCTGAGGGCCGAATAAACCATTGTTTCCCGAAGTTGCCCTGTGCAGGCCGTATGCCGGCCAGCAAAATTGTTTGACATGTAGTCATGATAAAGAAATAAAGACGCATCAAGAATGTCACCGTGCGAACGCGAAGTCCCATAAGACATACACAAGTTATTCGTGTTACATATGCGAAAGATGAAGGAGGCAGCATAAAGAGGGCATTATTGTCAGAGTCGGTTCATTAGTTGTTTAGAAAATGTATTTAGGCACGTTAAACTGCCCACTAATGACCGCGCCCCAAGCCAAGCAGATTCCCATTCCTTTAATCCAATTTCCTTAGCTGCCTTCTTGGTCACATTTCCACTATCACATTACCACTACCACATGTGCACACAGCTTCAACTACTACGTCCCCAACAATATCGAATAATAGTTGCAGCATAAAATATTTCTTCGCTATTTTTTAACAGTGCTCTAAATACGGGCGTTGAAAATTTATACTTTTAATATGGGGACGTGCATCTCCCAGTAACTCGATAGATTAGAGAAACGGTGACGCAGGAATAAACACCTGTAATATTGAATGCATTGTGCGCGTGCTAACTTTTATGAAAAAATTGTTTACATACTTTAGGCGCATTGCTTCAATCCATTTCTGTCGTCTGCTTGTTTCGTACCATCGGGTTGGGAATCGGTAAAATTTCACTGTTGGAGTCGACCTCTTCGTGTTTGCATGGTTATTGTGACAGTTGACGACGCAGCAATGTCACGCCGTTTTCTGTTGGGGTGACATCGCGGAACGAGGGACGTTTTACGTGCAGCGCGTGCTTCGCAAATGCGTGGAAGCCAAAGGGAGCGGAAGGGTCGGGAGACTCTACTGTTGTGCGCTCTTTCTGGCAGGGGAAAGGCAAGCGCTGGCGTCGCCGGGCAAACTTGAGCAGGTCTTCCCTATACTATGCTTTTCCGCTCACAGTTCACAACGCCATCCCCGACGCGAACTCCGGAATTTCTGTGAAAAGAGCAATTGTCACAGATCCCCAAACATCAAAGTAACTGATTGCAGTTACTAATTACTAAAAACGCTCACTAGTTGTCGGTAACACCCGCCTAGTAACTAATTACTACCGAAGACTAATACCAAGATCTGACTTCTCGTCCCACTGTGATCAATGTGTAACTATACTTGATGTGATGTCATGTAGGTCATCTTGAAATGAACCATATCACATATTATGAAGTAATTTTCAATTGTTAGGGACAATATTGACACGAGTATGGAATCGCTCTGCGCGGCTTTCGATAGACCCGGTGTCGCCGAATAATGCTTGCCCGTAATATCAAATTGAACTTTTACAAGGTATGAATTGTCATGAATCGGGATAATATCGTATATGCTAACCGTTAAGAGCGTGCACTACATTTTGAACACATAAAATTAATGGGGTATGGAATTGCGGCCACCTAGGAAACGTGAAATAATTCCGCAGTGCAATTGAAAGCTGCGTCTGATTCTCGACATGATGACACCAAAGGTCTTAAATATGTCTGAACAGTGAAAAGGTGAAACCTGCTGGAAAGAGAAGGAACGCTCGATTCTGTAGGTACAACACACTGTTAGCGACGATCTTAGAAGCATTGCGATTATGACTTGACCTGCCTGTTTCTAAAAGAATTCGTTCGAGCCCCAGAAAAAAAAGTACACAAATCAAATTTTATAGTGGGACGAACACGCATGCGGTCGGGGCAATCCTCCGACTGGAGGTGCATCTTACAGCGAATGCGGCAGCCTCCGCAGTTGGACACAGGCCCCTCGACGATTTTTGGTCGAAGTACCCCTGCATAACTAGAGGGCCATCAAGCGTAAATTAACATCACTCGCTTGCAGCAACTCAACTGCTGGCACATTTTCTTCCTTCACGGCAACACTGAAATCTGGGAAGACATAAGCTCTGAGCTCACCTTCAGGACATTAGGGATTACGAGTGTTTCGCAATGCTGCAAGTAAGACCGCCACAAGTATGACCGCATGCGAGGAGTGGGTTCTCTGCGATACCTCATTGCTTCGGCAAATCTAAAGTAAGGGCAACATGCATAGGCACTGAGCTCACCTTCTGGAGGATTAGTATTACTGGTGGTTCGCCATGTTGAAACTAATAGACCGCCATAAGTATGACCGCATACGAGGATAGGATTCCTCGAGATGCGTCATTGATTCCGCAAGTCTTCCAATAGGGTCAGAAACATGCATAGGCACTGAGCTCGCCTTCTGGAGGATTGGGATGACGGGTGGATCGCACCGCTGCAGGTGATATACCACCATGAGTATGACCGCATACGAGGATAGGATTCCTCGAGATGCGTCATTGATTCCGCAAGTCTTCCAATAGGGACAGAAACATGCATAGGCACAAAGCTCGCCTTCTGGAGGATTGGGATGACGGGTGGATCGCACTGCTGCAGTTGATATTCCACCATAAGTATGACCGCATGCGAGGACAGGATTCCTCGAGATGCGTCAGTGATTCCGCAAGTCTTCAAATAGGGACAGAAACATGCATAGGCACTGAGCTCGCCTTCTGGAGGATTGGGATGACGGGTGGATCGCACTGCTGCAGGTGATATACCACCATAAGTATGACCGCATGCGAGGATAGGATTCCTCGAGATGCGTCATTGATTCCGCAAGTCTTCAAGTAGGGACAGCAACATGCATAGGCACTGAGCTCGCCTTCTGGATGATTGGGATGACGGGTGGATCGCACCGCTACATGTGATATACCACCATAAGTATGACCGCATGCGAGGATAGGATTCCTCGAGATGCGTCATTGATTCCGCAAGTCTTCAAATAGGGACAGAAACATGCATAGGCACTGAGCTCGCCTTCTGGAGGATTGGGATGACGGGTGGATCGCACCGCTACGTGTGATATACCATCATACGTATGACCGCATGCGAGGATAGGATTCCTCGAGATGCGTCATTGATTCCGCAAGTCTTCAAATAGGGACAGAAACATCCATAGGCACTGAGCTCGCCTTCTGGAGGATTGAGATGACGGGTGGATCGCACCGGTGCAAGTGATATACCATCATAAGTATGACCGCATACGAGGATAGGATTCCTCGCGATGCGTCATTGATTCCGCAAGTCTTCAAATAGGGACAGAAACATGCATAGGCACTGAGCTCGCCTTCTGGAGGATTGGGATGACGGGTGGATCGCACTGCTGCAGGTGATATACCACCATAAGTATGACCACATACGAGGATATGATTCCTCGAGATGCGTCATTGATTCCGCAAGTCTTCAAATAGGGACAGAAACATGCATTGGCACTGAGCTCGCCTTCTGGAGGATTGAGATGACGGGTGGATCGCACTGCTGCAGGTGATATACCACCATAAGTAGACCGCATACGAGTATAGGATTCCTCGAGATGGGTCATTGATTCCGGAAGTCTTCAAATAGAGAAACTTGCATAGGCACTGAGCTCACCTCCTGGAGGATTGGGATGACGGGTGGATCGCACCGCTACGTGTGATATACCATCATAAGTATGACCGCATACGAGGATAGGATTCCCCGAGATGCGTCATTGATTCCGCAAGTCTTCAAATAGGGACAGAAACTCGCATAGGCACTGAGCTCGCCTTCAGAAGAATTGGGATGACGGGTGGATCGCACTGCTGCAGGTGATATACCACCATAAGTATGACCGCATACGAGGATATGATTCCTCGAGATGCGTCATTGATTCCGCAAGTCTTCAAATAGGGACAGAAACATGCATTGGCACTGAGCTCGCCTTCTGGATGGCTGGGATGACGGGTGGATCGCACCGCTACATGTGATGTACCACCATAACTATGACCGCATACGAGGATAGGATTCCCCGAGATGCGTCATTGATTCCGCAAGTATTCAAATAGGGACAGAAACATGCATTGGCACTGAGCTCGCCTTCTGGATGGTTGGGATGACGGGTGGATCGCACCGCTACATGTGATGTACCACCATAAGTATAACCGCATACGAGGATAGGATTCCTCGAGATGCGTCATTGATTCCGCAAGTCTTCAAATAGGGACAGAAACATGCATTGGCACTGAGCTCGCCTTCTGGAGGATTGAGATGACGGGTGGATCGCACTGCTGCAGGTGATATACCACCATAAGTAGACCGCATACGAGGATATGATTACTCGAGATGCGTCATTCATTCCGCAAGTCTTCAAATAGGGACAGAAACATACATAGGCACTGAGCTCGCCTTCTGAAGAATTGGGATGACGGGTGGATCGCACCGCTACATGTGATATACCACCATATCTATTACCGCATACGAGGATAGGATTCCTCGAGATGCGTGATTGATTCCGCAAGTCTTCAAATAAGGAAAGAAACATGCATATAGGCACTGAGCTCGCCTTCTGGAGGATTGGGATGTCGGGTTGATCGCACCGCTGCGGTTAATAGACCGCCATTAGTATGACCGCATTCGAGGATAGGGTTCTCTTGGATGCATAGTTGATTCCGTAAATTTAGTAAGGTTGAATATTCTGTTCTTGCGCTGGACAATGAAAGTCATTTTACTGCTGTAATATTAGTTTCATTGCTAACTTTGATATCCTGCTATTTCACTCAAGCTTGCCGAACTTTTCTTTTTCAATGTTGCCACGTACAGAGGCGTCCACTCGGCGAACTAGCACTCGTACGCAGCGACCACATGGGGCCTTCGCCGTGCCGTCTGCTAAAGCTTGCCGGCAGTGACATTGATCGTGATGGCTTTGCGGTGACGCTCAGTTATCCATGTTACTTCATTCTTAAGCGAAATAATACTGGGATAAAAGGTAGACTTGTTTTGACATATGAAGCACGTAATGTCTATTAATGTATGTATTTTATTTTCTTCATGGAATTGCGCAGCTAATAAACCATTGCCCTTGCATAATGTTAAAATCTCCAAGACCCGCTGGCGGCTCTCTGGGTATACTGGTCCTGCCAACCCTGCAACGAGTCCACTTGCGCGGCCGCTCAGCGTTGACGTCAATGGCAGCTTGAGAAGGCTCCTTGACGATGTTCTATGAAACAAAACCTTATTGTAGTAATCACTGCGATAATATTCATGTTGTGAAAAGGTGAATGGTAAATATTTTCGAAAAAAATTTATAAAAAATAAAGCAGGATCCAGGCGTCGTTATATTGTAGAAGTAACGACAACAGTATTTTACGTTACGGTCGCAGCGTAAAAAAACAGTGGTTCTACCGCTACAAGGTCCTTCAACTTATAAATGGATAATTACACTACAGAAAACTCAACGCGAGTGCGCGGAGCCGAAAAGAAAGCGTTCACGGTACTTCACCCATTGCACATGTTTCACATCATTAGCGCCCCGTGTTTCTTGGCGGCTGCATGGGTAGACTTGCCCTGCCAACCCTGCAACGTGTCCGCTTGTCCTTTCAATCCGCGTTAACGTCGACGACAGCTGGAGCATGTGCCTTCGGGGCGTACTCTCGCACAAAATCTTGTTGTGCTACATGTGAATCGTAATATTTTCACACCCGTCGTCTCGCTTAACATCCCCGTCGTCTCCGTTAACACTTAACATCCGTCGTCTCGCTTCTCGTTGCACGGAACTGCAAACACAATGAACTGCAACAAAATGATCTGCATGAACAAAATGATCTGCAAACAAGGAATGAACAGCCATGCGATACAACTACCCCACTGCCAACTTGTGCGAAAATGAGAATGAAAAGTTTTCGGTGCCCATTATGGGCAAAAAGTATGCGCAACCATATCCTGGCCAGTACATTGAAATTCCGTGAAGGGTTTGACTAAATGAAGTGGTGGGGTATACAATTGATGCCCCTTCACTTGAATGAGGAGGAGGGCTGCGGTATCTATCCTCTCCCCCCCCCCCTCCTGTGCCTGTGCATCTGTGCTCATCATTAAAGCTCGCGGTAGAAAAAAAATATTTCGTGCACTGAAGATAGCGGCGTTCACCTGTACACGGTACTTGAGCGCCAGTCCGCGCTAACGCAACGGTTCCTTGTCTCTCAGTGAGAACCTCCCTGCAGTGGCTATTGACGTCAACTTCCATCCTTTCTCGTTAGAACGGCATTCTACCGGATGCTCATCTGTCAAGTCGAGCTCTTGCGTGTAGAAGCGGAGCGGGCCGAGCCAAAGCTTTCCAGAACTTTTGCTGTTGCAGCAATACTTGCTCTGCACGGAAAAGTTATTTGGCCGGTAAATGGAGTTATCGGTCATTCTGGGGCTGTATCAAGTTTGTTTTAGAGTACAGTGGATAAAGTAGCCGCGGATTGCTTCCTTTTATACGATACTTTCATGTCCAACTACTTTCTGCCAGGTGAGCTGATTCAGCAAACCAAACTGCAAAAGGCGCTAGCATTACTGAAACCTAGCGATAGTGTCGCGTCAACTTAAGGATGATATCGCTATCCATATTTCATATTACAGCTCTTTTTGGCCTTCCATACGTATATACTGAAACGTAGATAATCGTACTCGTAAACACATCAGAAAAGAACACTATATTTCAGATACAAACATGGCACCAGTGCCTAAGCATCACTTCACCCTCGCAGTCTTTCTCATCTTCAATCGCCACAGCGGCAATTGTGACTGCACTCCTCTACCAGGTTAATCACGGAACACTTTCTTTCGATAAAAAGTGTGGGGGTCTAGAAGGAGGCGTAGGATGTCCAGAATACCACCACGCATTGATCCAGTGCATGCCTTCAAAGTTCAGTGGGCACACACGAATGTTGAAAGGCCAGCCCGTGTCGCATAAATAATCAACTGGCAAGAACATCGTCTTGTGGTGCAGAGGCAGGAAAAGACGGAAGGCACTTGTGACTTGACCGTTACTGACGTGTTCTCTGGAAGCTGAACCCTTCGGTAGTCGGTATTTTCCTTTCGCTAACTGATTCAGCGGGAGCCACGAACCATGCACCACGGCGATGATCACGCGGAACGCAGTTTGCATGTGACCTTTGCTCACGGGGCTTAGCATTGTCTTCAGTTCAGTCTTGATGTTTGCAGGGCATTGTATTTGGGAAGAACAGTGGTGAGGTCAAGACTTCCTTTGTTGGTGTGCGCTTGGATGGTTGTCATCGCTGTCGCAAATGTCAAGCGTTTCTCATCTGACGGGGGCAGGTTTGGAGGCTTTGCAGCGTTTACGAGATTCTTGCCACTGTATTTACCACTGACGCCTACGCTCCCCTGCTGGATACAGCTTGGAGCTTGTACTCCTTTCTCGTCAAGATACCTTTCGGCAGATGTTCCGTGGATTCCTTGCTTCGTCTGCATTTTCCATCCCTTCTTTTCTTAGTCGTTGCCCTTGCTTTGAGCGCCCCGTTGACCACAACGCCATTCCTGGTAGAACACATCACAACTGCAGTCAATGGATTCCGCACGCACAGGATCGGTAGCGTTCTGAGCTTCGTTTCTGTTATGCACCTCGGCAATATGCTGTATACATCAGGGGTACTTCGTTTGATATGCAGGTTTATGCGACGTTCTCCTGAAAGTATTTGCTCCTGCTATTACTACAGCGTTCGTCACTTTCTTCTTTGATGTGCGGTTTCGAAGCATTTCTTCGAACCTATACCTAGTTGTCGACGGTCAACTTTCTTCTGTGCTTCTGTCATCACGCTCACCAGCGCGTCCTTGAGTCCTTCTAATGTTCGCATTCCACTGCTCTTCTGCCATCCCTATATTGTTCACCACGGAACAATCTACTACTAATCAATCTCACAAATCTGTTATTTCTTAAGAATTAAAATAATACGTACGTATTGGAGCACTGTCACACGGGGCGCACTAAAGCCCATACTATTGACCAACTGGAGCATTCACCATTTGCATGAGTGTGCATACGGTGCAGTTGGTACTGCTCCACTTTCTGTTGGAGAAAATGAAAGAGGGTGTAGAATATGGTTCGTCGAAACCAGATAAGCAATGGTAAAACACATTTTCTTTTGGACTTCAAAGCCATTTACACTTCCCTTTCAACAACAATTAAGCTAATACTATTCTCAAACTGTTCTTGTGAGTGATAAGTATAGGCCACCTTTTAAGCATGTTTGTTGTGCAGCTAATTTTTTTAATAGGCATCGCTATGTTCCTGCTGCTTGGATGGCAATAGTGATACAATGTGCTCGCAAGCGCTTGGTAAACAGATCAAGTCAGTTCGATCAGGGGATCAATAGGCAAATAGATCACTAGGCATCTTGAATATGTGGCTTGACGGCGTCTCCGAACGAAACCTTGTTGTAGTACGTGGGAATCTCATTTTCTTCACATTTTACGGTAGGAAGAACCCCTACAAGTTAAATTTGAATATTTCGCAAATTCTGATTAGTTTTCTAGAAGTTACTAGGCCAGGCCCGTAGCGAGGTATATCTTTTGCCGGGACGAGGAGCGATGGAGGCGCACTTGTTGAAAGCCTTCAAAAATCTCTACGATAGGCCTCCCCTGTCTACATGCAACAGACATATGTGCAGCCTACATGTACGCAAAAATAAGAAATGTTATTAGCCGAGTCTTCAACGAAGCATGTTCTACTAAAGATAACCTGCCACGGTGGTTTATTGACTAAGGTATTCGGCTGCTGATCCGCAGGTCGCGGGACCGAATCCCATCAGCAAAGGCCGCATTTTGGATGGAGGCAAAATTGCGTGAGGCCCGGTGCTTAAATTTGGGTGTACGTTAAAGAACCCCAGGTGGTCGAAATTTCCGGAGCCCTTCATTACGGTGTCCCTCACAATTTTATGGTGGTTTTGGGACGTTACACCCCACATATCAATCTAATACGTCCGACCTCAGTCTTCTGCAGGAGAGATAGTCGTCTTAGCATCCTCTTGTCGGAAACTGCGAGGATGGTCATGTTCTAGAATGTCTTGCAGGGGTGGCGCCAAGCGGGGAGTATTTGAGCCTCCCTAAAAACGCATTTCCCCACCTCTATGCCCCCTGACGGCAGTCACTGTCGTCAGTACCCCCCCCCCCCTCCTCTAAGAAAATTCTGGCGCCGCCTTTGGTACCTTGACGGCACCCTTAAAAAAAAAGTACATGACAATCATTTTGTTTCATCGCCATGCTGTATGCCAGAACAGTATGCGTACGACATCTGACCTCAGTCTTCTGTAGGGCGGAAGTCTGAGGTAGGATGTCTTTTATGCATACTGTTCCGGCATAAAACATTAAAAAACAACGCTTTGTAACCTCTTACCTTGAACTGTGAACGTAGTCTTGTTGCGCAAAAGTAAATGTTCGAGGATTTCAGTTAAATGATTTCGGAATTCCTAAAGAAGTGCGAACTGAGCGCTTGCTTTTATTGGGGCTGCTGTTGGGTTTATTTTATAGAAAGAAGCAACAAGTGCAACGATTTTATTTAGTGCGGTTGCAGCGTAAAAAGGAAAAAAAAAACCGGCACTAGAATTGCAACTTCCTCAACCTAACAGTAAATACTTCCAGTACAGAAAACACACCTCTGGACAACGAACGCGGTACTTTACCCACTCGAGATGCTGTAGGTCGTGGCGCCGTGCGCGTCCCTGACGGCTGCATCTGTAGAGATGGCCCTGCAAGTGTCCGCTTGAGCCCCTTCTCGACATCAACGGTAGCTCGAACATGTGCCTTGACGGCGTCCTGTAACAAAAGCTATATGTCGTACGTGAGAATAGTTTATACGAGATCTCTTACGTTGTTGGATGTCAGAACAGTATGTCGAGAAGGAGTCGGTGTTCGGCAAGAAAGATGGTCCTCTCAGCGACCTTGTGAAAAAAGGCACGAACTACGAGTCGGGCGTTATTAGTGCTGATGTTGGACATTTTTAAAGGAACAAGTTACTGCAATGGTATTTTCTGGTATGCTTACGGCGTGAAAGGAAGGACTAATGTATACAGCCTGCTTTTCGGGTACCACATGTATATCGACAATATCGAGCGTTTTCAATAGGCTATACAATCCCATACTTTTACGAAGAACAAAAATTATGTACTATCAAAAAGAAAAGTTTACGGGACGTTGGATGCACAACATATAGTAAGGAGCTTGTATGCAAGCTGCGTACGTACTATAGCGTAGTAAATATCCTGGTGTTTTTGTATAGGACGACCGGATGCTCACATGTTTGAACTTGTAGCGCCTGTACCGCCCGCGCCTGTACCGGCGCCGCAGCCTGCGACCACGGTGCAGCGCGGAGCCGCGATGGGGCTCAACACGGGGAGTCCGCTGCTCATCGGGAACCCCGCGGCAGCGCAGCCGGGCATGTTTCCGGCTGGACCTGCGCACGGCACTTTCCTGCTGAACCAGGACATTCCGGCCCTGGGCCACAGCCCGATTCTGATACAAGGCGCACTGGGGCAGACCCAGAGCTCTCTGGGACAGATACAGGGGGTCCAGCTGGCCCTGCGGCCACCCCATGCCACGGGCCTGACCCTGGGACCTCAGACGGGGCCCAGGCCCCATGGGGGACATCCAGGACCGCCTGGCACCCCGACGCTTGTCATTCCACAGAACCTGGGGCCAAGGCCCAACATCTTTCTGGCACCGCCACGCATGATGTCACCCCCCTCGTTTGCCATAGTCCCGGGACAGCCACTGACGCTGCAACAGCTGCAGGCCATGCTGCCCACGCAGACCATGCTGGCGCAGCCCACACTGGGTGCGTTCCAGACAGACCAGCACCAATCCCTGGTGCAGATACCGACGTTCACCCGCCCGCAGATACTGGCGCATGCCCACCATCACCACCACCGCCACCACCATCATGGGGCCCTGTCGGGACCTCTAATCTCGACAGGCGGCAGTATAGTGTCCTCTGCACCCAGCGCCAACATTGTCAACCACCATCCTGTCATGACCTCGCGACACACGGTCCACTCTCGGCCTGTCCGACCAGGTCACCGTGAGACCCGCTTGTCGGCTACCACAGCGACCCGGCACTTCCTCCTGCGTCCTCTGCGCAACTCCCAGTGTCGCCCGCCAGAGACAGCTGCCTACTGATGGCCCTTAAACGTTGACAACCTGGACTGGCCAAATGAACACTTTATGGATTGCCGTTCATGTATATAGCATTTGTCACTCTCTTTCTTTTTCACATGACTTCAAATCGCGCGAAGCGCTAGGGGGAGCCCTGTAGCGCCATCATCACCATCATCATTTCTTCATCACCGCGCCGCGCCTCTCGCGCAGCTGATGCTAGCTCGAGCTGCGCGAGGATTAGAACGAGCTTCTGGCCTGGCGGTTTGGACGTGGACAGCCACCGCGGCTCCGCTTCAGGCCTGGAATAAAGTGGCGAGATCGGCACGGCCCCATCGGCCGCCTTCGACGTCGTCTCACGTCTCTTCTTCTCTCGCCGCTACAAACTTGATTGTTTCCAGATTCCTAGCGCCATATCGAAACCCAACTGAAATACTTGTTAAAGTATTTTCCTTCAGAGCAGCGTGGAGCACCATTTGAATACAACCGCGATAGAAATGAGTAGGAGATGGTTATGGTGTCTGACAAAAGTAACGACTTCAAGGCGTAAACGACAGAGGACTAGACCTTGAAGTTGCGTTTTTACCTGCTAGTCAAGCACACCGCAATACGTTGAGAAGTTATAGCACAAGTACTGAGCGAGAACAACATTGCAGTTGTAAACAGCTCCCAGGATTGCGAGCGAGGTTGTTCAAAAAAAAAACCGATGCATTGTTTCTAAACGCGGTAAACTGTTCTTCGGTCTGGAGGTTGAAGGCAACGACGATCTGCACCTAAATCGCACCGGGCGGGCGAGGCAGATGTTGAAAGCTGTGAAAGGGTTGTCGAGCATGAAATTCCATCGGGAGCCTCGAAAATTAGCACAAAGAGGCGCGCAGACGTAGGTGGCGTCGTTGAGCCAAGAGTGCGACAAAGAGCACACTCCGTATGAAGAGAAGCTCCGAATATTTGATCGCAGTACACGCAGAACGAAACGTTTGTTAACAGTTTCGAAGTTGTTTTCATGCATCCGAGCTGCCGGATGAACAGTGTATTGTGCGCCAGTGCAGACAAGGGGAAGGGCTCGGCTCTTCCGTATTTATATCCACGGCACGTTTAATGGACTGCGGGAGTCGCAGCACTATCGTGAGGCGCGTTTCGATTGCCCCCGTGACGAAGGGCCCGCAGTATACGTCATACATATCACGCGCTTGCCATTCGGCGTAGATCTGGCCAACGTTACTAGAACTCTAGTAACGTTGGATGTGGCGGCCTAAGGCTCGCTCGCCGACAGAAACGTGCTACCGCCGGGTGGGATGGTGCCTCCACCTCCTCTGTCCTTTGCTATGGGTTGCGTTGATTGTGCTGGCAGCGCAGGTTGTGCTGGCAGCGCAGAAGTGCCAGCACACGGGCATCTTCACTGGTTGTCATGCCAGGCTCCATGCGTCGAAGTGATGCTTGAATGGCGGGAAATTCAAAGAGCTGCGGACCCGAACAACGTGCGCCTGTGAACGGTGAGTGTACTGCTTTCGTTGGTACTTACTCTATACAGCTTCAGCTGGGCGTCTGCAAAAACTCTGCAGAACTAGGCTGCAAGCCATTTCCAACGGCAGCCTGCGTTCGCGAGGCTGTTGCGGATGCCCAACGAAAACTCGGCTAGTTGAGACCGTTATGCACATGCACGTTGTTGTACGAGCTCCCACTGAATGAGCGATTCTTATCAAGGGTGATGGTTTGCTGATCTAACCAATGTGTCTGCCCTATTAAAGGTGCACGATACCGTTCGGAGATACACTTTAGTGCACGTTATAACAATTTTGTCGTCATAAATAGGCCCATTTCTCTTCATATTCAATTTCGTAATTCGTAAATAATTCGTAATGTCTATTCGAAATTATTCCACCAATACCATATTGTTCGCTTCCAACCTAAAATTATTCATTTGCACAAGACCAAACATTTCCGGTGCTATTGGAGTGCACACCATGCTATTGATGTTGAGTGTTCAGCGTAATATTGAGTGCCGCGCACTTTTTCTTCGTTTCTGAATGCTGTCTGTGATGACGTCCGGAATTGCAACAAAATAGGACTGTGCGTGAATGTGCGGTAATTATAGCATATGACATGTCTGATATCGATGTACACAGCGTCCGCGCACACTGTTTGACGTTCGGACGCTCGTGCTCGCACTTGTTTATTCGAGTTTCTTAAGGATGGGTTGCGTCTGTAAAACACTCTTTCAGTAACCGCTCACGTCGTGCCCTGACTGCCCAAGGATGTGTTTGGCTGTCGTAATATGCCATTCATAAGCTGGGCTTATTATATGAGAAGCAGTTCTTTGACTAGCCTGTCCATGCGTACGATCGCGCCGCAAGTGTTGGCGCGGTGCCAAGTAGGTCACACCGCTGCTACGCGTTGACGTCACGCCCCCCCCCCCTCCCTCGCAGTGTGCACTGGCGCAACACCACCTAGAGGAAATTCTTTCCAGGCCGGGGGGCTGCCTATGTGACGTAGCCGGGATGGGGCCGACGAAAGCGGGGGAACGCTTAAACAGAAGTCCTTATAATATTTATTCAGACACCCTAAGGGCGCCGGAGGGCATCACGGAGGGCATAAGTTGTGCGCTTGCCTGACTTTTTTTTTGCTGCTACACGTGTACTATACTGAACAAATTTAGGAAGGAAAAGACAAGAGACCACTAATATTTACACCCATCGCCGTTTTATTCATTTATTTGTTAGTTTGCAGCTTCGGCTTCTTAGACTTGTCCGGGTCCAAAACTTTGTTGTTCAATCGCCGGCAAAAGTTCTTCAGCAGAATGTTCGTGCTGCACCACAATATATATTTGAGCACCACTTCACTTGCGTGTCCCTTTTCACAGACGTCGAAATCTGAAGGCTCCTCATCGCTGAGCAGTTGCAGTGTTAGTTCTGTGGCCACTTGACGTTGGTTTTGAACTTTTAAAAATTCGGCACATTTGGAAAGCTCATCCACAACAACGTAATTATGAGCCACCGCATTCACAGCTGGCATTGCTGGGTAAACCAGCCCTCCCCTGTCAATTTCTTTGACAAGACTCTACATGCGATTTTCCGGAGAAACTGCGAGTTTTGAAGATTGGGCGAGTTGGTTCGTCGTACTTGAACTGGTAGAGCGCATTACGGGGAAGAAGAAACGGCCGACCAGACACAAGAAGACAGACTCGCATTCCTGACAAGTGTGGAATGCAGTTTCAGGTTTCTCACCGCAACGGCGGCATAGCCTCGAAGCAGGGTCAGTACTTTGTTTATTCGTAAGAGCTCGGGTTGGGTAGAGATTAGTCCGCAAGCGCAGTCCCCTAATTTTATCCCCATCTTTTAATAATTTAGAATCGTGGCATAGCCACTTATTGGCGAGTCTGATCCTGGTGCGTTAATAGGTCCGTTTGTGTATTGCCCCTTTAAACGCGCCCACCACTTATGTGTTCCTCTTTGTAGTGCGGCGTTGACGTCGGCAGCGGCCGTAATACCCGCCGGAATTTCAAACAAAGCAGATATGCGAATAAAGTTCTTATTTAAAACAGTTTCAAATAGTTTGTCTACAAATAAACTGCCCAAACGAAGTAGCCTAGCTAAACCCTTAAGGTGAAGTGCCTGTGAGACCCTCCAACACCACCTAGATTTAGGTGGTGTTGGACCCTCTGTAATTGAAGAACACCCAACCCCCCAGATTTAGCCGGTAACCAAGTGTGCAGATTGGGGAACCCCCCTGGCAGACTCAGAGACTGTTTAACCCACTTTCGTAGGATTCCATCAAGTCTAGTAGACTCGGAAGATACATCGAGAGTGTTGGAGGGACCATAAATGAATAAGGGCACTACTAGTTGCCTAAGACAATTTATTTTCTGGAAGGGTTTTAAGGAAGCTTTAGAGAGTTAGTCCAAGAGTCGAAAGGCCTTTTCAGAGTCGACCCTTGGATTTTTATATTGACATAAAGATTGATACCCAGGTATCTAATTGGTTCGTCTCTAGTTTTAGGGGACAGGAGATGACCAGCTATATTCAGAGGGGGTATGGCGTAAATGAAGCCTTTGTTTTGATGGCAAGGCCGCCATCCGAAATATTGTGACTTAGAGGCCACAAGTGGCCACTGTTGGAAGTTAGCGCTCTGTCCGCTTGTGTCGGTCTGCTCGGCCGTTTCTTCTTACCCGTAATGCGCCATACCAGTTCAAGAATGTCGCATTTTAACCTCTTCACAGCGATGTGCACCGACTAACCAGCAACATAGCTAACCACTGGAATGACATCCTTCATTTTTGATAGCGCCTCCTCGGTCACAACAACGTTGAATTTTCCACTTGGCACTGCTGCCTGCGTTTGGAGCTCTTCCCAATTTTGATTTTGGTCGTTGTCAATTGCGGACGCCCTGCTGATTTTTGGTAGTGTGGTTTGCAGTCGCAACTTGTTCTCGCACTCGTAAATCTGTCTTACGGACAAATGATACTGCGAGCCAGCCAGTCGTCGTTCACAGCCAAAACGTTCTTCCAGAAGGTCTGTTTGGAACTTCTCAACAAGCACAAAGGACATCTTGAGCTCCTCAAAGCAATATGCGCAGATTTCAATGAACGCCCGAGTCGTCTGAATAAGAGCCCCATGTGCCTCATCAGACAACTTACAGGCATCCGCTCTCCTTTCCTTCCACTCCTCCAACCCGTCTAAAAAATCGTTCAAGAAGGAAACCTTGGTCAAATGGAGAACCGTAGACTGGCTTTTGCAAGTCATCCCTTAGTCTCGGTCCTTTGAAAGGAGTCTTTACGTTGACAACCTTCCACCATCTCACTATTACATTAATGAAACTGGCAGTTTCTTCGTAGTGCTTCAAGTTGTGCTTGGCTCCAATGACTCAAAGTGCATTCGGCCCGTACTCGCTGAATACCTGCAAAGCAGGTTTAACATCCTGTTTCTCGATGTCTGTTGGGGAAACGGCTTTTCTGGACGAAGTGTAGCCGTACCGGGGTTACTGCTCACTCTCTAAATTATATGCGTCTTTAACTGTCTTGAAATACGCCTACTGCATGCGCCGCTGCCCCGTTGTGCTTGGTCCGAACTGAGGTAACCAGTAACACTGGTCATTTTGTTTTAACCAGCTGTTGCGCACGCACTTCAGTAAGTGCACTGGGTCGATGACGAAGAACAATGGCATGTGGGGATCTGATGGGTGCGGAAACACGAAATCATTTTCCAGTGATTTTTTTTTTCGAAACGGCTTTAGGGGCCTTGCTCACCGAATACTTAAACGGAACCATTGCGCTTCGATTCACGGCGTTGTTGTCGGTCACGACACGCATTACTTTGTATCCAATTTTTTCTAAACAGCGAATGACATCTCTTAAATTGTTGTGCAGAGATTCTCCATTAGCCTTTTGAACGGGAACAATGTGCGCTACCTCCTTAAACTTACACATGAGGCTGTGTACCATCAATACAATGCACTATTTGCTGCTTCGGCGTTGTTCAACGCGATACCAGCGATGTTGCATCCCTTATAGTCAAGAAATGGCTTTAGATGAATTTCGTCTACCATCAAAGTCGCGTAGCGTTGCTGCTCATTCAACTCGGATATCTTCTTGGCCATGTAGCGGAGGAATGTATTGCCTTGATGCTCTAGTTGGGGGTTTATTTCGAAAGACGAACATATTGACCTAATGGTTCTTGGGTGTGGCATGATGATGCTCCCGTGACTGCGCATGTACTTGTACGCGTGAGGCGATATAGTAAATAGTATGCAGCAGTACACTATAAATTCTACTGAGTAGCGCCGTCGTTTTTTTTTTTTCGTTGACATTAACTTCACTTCCTCAGCGAGCAGTTGGATGATCGGGGTGTTATCGCTTTTTTTGTGCTGTGTATAGTTCGTTCAGAAGAGAAGCGACAGTCTCCAAGATGTCTCCGGCTGAGTTTTTAGAGCTTGACCTCTGGGCACTGTCGAACCCCTCGACTCCTTCCAGCAATTCTAGCTGCCGTCGTTTGCTGTCTATCACGGACGGAACTACCATTTTGGACCCGAGCCGCTTCACTGATGCTTTTGCGACGTTTACCGTAAGAGTTAGGTCGGTTTTAACGACAACAGGGTACTTAATCCAAGGAGCGTCATCATTACAAATGTGAGCCAAAATGACATGGTCACTGCATTCGATGACATGCCAAAATGTCGGCTTCTTGCCTCGAACGAACTTTGCGACATCTTTCAAATCGCAAAGCTTCTCTGCTTCTTCCTCTCTTTTGGCAGTGAGAATTGACTCGGCGAGCACTTTCTCAAGGGAAGCGGCCTCTAAGCGCATTCGCTTGCTCTCTGGGTCCTCTCTTCTAGAGCTTTCTATAGACGGGTAGCTTGGGCAATCGGGGAATACCGTCGGTACTGCCTCAGCTCGAAGCCGCAAACGAGAGAGCGGTGCGGTCACTGTGGCTTTGTCAATTATAGCTTGTTTCCCGAACGACGTCTTCGGCTTTAAAGTGGCGTTCGCACACCTAAACAAAAGAAACATATCCTAGCATCAGTACGGCTACCTCGTGGCAGCAACAGTACATTCAGGGCTTTGCGTGACGCGTTTAGGCGTAACGTGCTACAAACTACAAGGCTCGCCACGCAACGGCAGGAGCAATCTCCATGAGAATTATAAAGCATTCAAAATTTCTTACCCTGGCATTCGCTGACACGACCAGGTTTTCACGTGGAATGGCACGTATCCACGCTTGTCTTGCTTCGTCGGCTTGAGGGAACGAAAAAACGTGCACCTTGGGGCCTGTCTTGTAATTGCCGTTGCACCGTGGCACACAACACTTTCCTGGCATTTCGGCGCTGATTCTAACTCTGCACGAGCCTGTTCGCCACACACAACACGCGATAAGCACTTAGGTCACTCGCCGTTGCCCAACTACGCACAGAAACGAATATCCAAGCAGCAGCGTGCAACCGCGCTACAAACGCTCACAGCGCGTCCAAACGTGCCCGCCGCGCCGAGGCCCCGCCGCTCTAAAGTCCCTGAAAAACAAACGCAAGTAGCGCCATTCGTGTCAATGTGCAGACTCTTCTCCCCTCGCGTGCATTGCAGACAGTAAACGACGCTAGTTAAGGAGCTGTATTGCTCCTGGCCGCAAGGATGAGCTTGTGCTCATGTTTCCGTTAAAGCGCATCTGGGCGCTGTGGTTCTAGGCGATGCACCAAAAGAGTGATTGAGAAAGAAAAATAATATAAAAAGTAACGTTAAATACGACGATGTGCCGTGTATATAAGCAAGTGGCATGCAGTGGCAAAAGACATCACCGCAAGCAGGCAATACTCAACGCGATAGCCCACCGTTTGCATGCAGACGCGCTCAGCCAAGTTTAAGAGAGCGCTGGCTCAGCGGTGTCGCTCTCGATGGCAGCGCCACTGCAAGCTGTCTGTGTGATAAATTCGGCGGTGCTAAGAATCTGCAGCATGACGCACTAGCCTTTGTGAAGGTATCGCAAACGCCATTTTGTTTGTCCACTTTCGCGGTGTTTGTTTGTGGCTAGGCGTGCGCGCTTGGTATTGTTGTGTAGCCGGAGTTCGACCGCGCATGAGTGTGTGCATGGTAATCCTGCACGTTTCGGGATGCCGACCTACTGTGCCAGCGGTTGCAAAAGCAGGTACAGCAGAGGAAAGAAGCTACTTTCGCTTCCGCGAGGAAAAGACAATGCCGCTCGGCAAGAAGTGTGGCTCCAGCGTATCGGAAGGACTGGCTTGGACCCTGTATCGTCGCGGCTTTGTGAGGTGAGTACCGGCGAGATAAACTATATCGTTTCGCTTGTATTCGTGTTTACAGTGTTGCGGTACTGTCAAGCTCGAGCATCACACAAAGAGAGTAACCGCGTCGATGGTAAACGTGCATGCCAGTTGAAACGCGTGCCGCGTTTAGTGCCGTGTAAACGTTGCGTCTCTGGCTTGATCCATGCCGACTGTGGCGGCTGCATTTTCGATTGAGGCGGAAATGTTGGGGCCTGTGTACGTAGCATTATATGCAGCAGTGCCCGAGCTGCCCAAGTGTCTCGCACATCCAGTGCGCCCGCGTGCTTTCGCATTCGTAGTTTCCTGCTGGACACTCTAAAGGCGCTGCTGTGGCTGCTGGGAGAGGAGGTAGAGGCGAAGGGGTGCGGTTGGCGCTACTTTAGTCTATTTTTCAGGGACTTTACGCCGCTCAGGCGACCAACGCCATCTAGCGGAGACGTGGGACTGGGCCCCCTTACTGATGACGTATATTCACGGCCCCACGGGAGCCCCCCGGCCTTCAGTCAGTCTCGGTGGCGTTGAATGACGTCGTTCTTTCTCGACAACGGCGCCGCGAGCTCGCCGCCGCACCCGCAGCTGCCGCTTCATTCATTCGCCGCACCACCTGCCGCGACCGCCGCTCGCTGCCCCGCCGACTCGTCGGTTCACGCGCAATAAACCTGGCGCGCGCCTAACGTACGCGTTGAAACACGTCTCTGCGCGTGACCTACAAGATCTACGCCAGCAGTCGCTTCAAACGAATCTTCCAGCGCTCACAGCAGCACCCGCGTCCTGAGGTGAGCGCCCTTCAACACGTGCCGTCACCCGGGCGCAACGCTGATGCTTCGCATTCGATCAGGGTTCCCTTTGGACAGATTGTCCAAGCTTTTTAGACGTCGCTTCTGTGATGGAAGCACGCCACTGAAATCTTGGTGGACAACCTTTTAAACACTTTCGTGTTAAAAATGTTGAATGAAGGAACAGTATAATTAACACCCTGCGGTGACAGCCCGGGAGGCCGAAGCGAAGAGGGCTCACCGACACGTGGGGATGTGCAGGGAGGTTTCGCGGTTTGCCCGTCCAGCTTCACTTTGTGGATATGACGGTAATTTTTAGAGCAAATGTTTCAGCGATTTCTCTGAAAAGAAATGCTTTCGTTCGTCCCTAGCCAGTAGAGAGTCTTCAATTTTTTACGTGCAAATTAGCTTTCGCGTCTAAATATTTGAAACAAAACGCTCGTGTCAAATGTACTTGTGTGTGTGTCTGTGTATACAGTAACGGTGCGTTGAACAAAGGGTGGCTGAACAAAGGATTTGTGTGTTGGTTATTCCCAGAATCCCGGATCGCTTCACCCGCATCTTCACTCCATTTCACAGCCACGCTCGCGGAACCGCAGGTGTCGCTATGGTTTGGCGCCTCGGCACCATAGTTTATGGGCAAATGAACAAGGGCGAATGCTCTCTGAATACAAAGCAGTCATCCCTGCATTTCCTTTGACTGGACAAGACGACTTATCATAAGAGGTGAGTGGCGCACACGCAACGCAGCCAAAAGCAATTGTTTGTTGCAAGCTTGTCGGCAAGTGACTTGTTACAAAGGTACTATTTGAAAGTTGTGTGTTTTAGGGTAACGGCAACAACATGGTTCCTTACAGTACCTCTATGCATTTTTGTCAGCCTTCATTGTGTCAGCTATACCGCGCATCTGGGAAGCAAATTATTGCTATTAACGCGACAGCGTTCACAGCTCGTTTCGCGGAAATTCTAGCGTCGGCATCGGTGGTTGTAAGCAAAATATAATTTCATGCATGGCCAAAAAATCGGAGAATGATGAAAACAAGTTCTGAAATGAGGTCTGAAACAAAGTTGCTAATAGATTTTGTGCGACATATTGAGTGAAAATATTTTAGATGAAAAGCCATACGCATCAAATGCATACTTGAAGCAGTCGTCAGCTCTGCATGTGGTGTTACATGCGCGTTTTCCAGACTGTGCAGTCCCATAAGAAAGAACATATCACAGGGCACTTCATTAAGACATGTTGGGTGGAGGTGACGTATATGTTAATTAATGTTAAAGTTAGTTCGTGATGCCAATACTTCTTCATTCTCAGCACACAGGTACAATTAGGGGTCACTTCATACAATTAATACTCATCGCTCAACCACTTGTTCAGTATTGCTGCAGTTCTCGGGGACAGCTTGCTATGTCGCAGGTAGACCTTGCCAAAGTTGACTTTTTAAGGTGTCAAACTTTGTTACGATGACTCTTCAGCTCGGCTAATTAATACTTGTCACCGGTCAAAGCCGGTATCTGTTCGCTCTTCTGTAAAACAAGGCTGCCCAATGTTCCCACTGCTGTTTGCACTCTACCTTGAACCGACACGTATCTGCGTGTGAATACAGTCAAAATAACTTCGTCAGCTTGGAAATACAGTGAAAGCAACTTTCATGTTCGTATACATTCTTCATAATGCAACGTGAGATATTGCATTAATCATTTGCGATACAAGCGCCCATTGCCAGCGGGCGTAAGAACATGTGATTATCATAATAGCTTCGTGGTTTAAATCCGGTCACCCTCTACCAAGGGCACGCACGCTACTGCGCCTATTCCCTTAAGGCCACGTAGTGTGTGGATTGCAAGTTAGAAAATATTTCATGCACTAAGTGCTTGAAGTACGTACTAGGAACATTATTTATTGTGAGGTAAGGAAAAAAACAAATCCTCGGCGCGCACCATAAGCATATGCAGGCAATGCCAACTAGAAAACAAAAATGAACAGGCCCAGAGCCAAGGGAAATTTTGAGGGGGAAAGAACTGCAGGAGAAGCAGACTCCAACCCCAGTCGAACTGGACAAAAAAAAAAACTATTTATTCGGTATACAATGTTTTAATTATTATGTAGGGTTTAACGTCC
The DNA here is from genome assembly GCA_013436015.1 of Rhipicephalus annulatus. Classification (NCBI taxonomy): domain Eukaryota; kingdom Metazoa; phylum Arthropoda; class Arachnida; order Ixodida; family Ixodidae; genus Rhipicephalus; species Rhipicephalus annulatus. The sequence continues at coordinate 125,452 of WOVY01003405.1, forward strand.
CAAAACCATGTTATTATGAAAGATGCCGTAGTGGAAGGCTCCGGAAATTTCGACCAACTGGGGTTCTTTAACGTGCACCCAAATCTGAGCACATGGGCCTACGGCATTTTCGTCTCCATCGAAAATGCAGCCGCCGCAGCCGGGATTTGATCCCGCGACCTGTGGTTCAGCAGCCGAGTAGACCACCGTGGCGGGGCATTGGTGTACATTGTTGGTCTTGCTGTTAACATGTTTTTGATCGAGTTAATCTTCAGTGACGAATCTTGCGATGCACAGCTTAATGGGCTGTCTTGTATATCTTGCTCTTCTGTGGGTTGATAGACTACGAGTTTTGCTGTTGATTTACACTTCTTCCTGAATGAATTCTCTGTAAACATAAGTGTTCATTACTGCCTCCCCCACCCAGTTAGTGTCAAGCTAGTTTTCACATTAGTTTCATTATTTTTTTTCTAGTAGCAGATGCGTAGTAGGTACGCAGAGTAAAAAATTATTCTTGGGTTTTTGTTTCATTTTTTATATATAGTGATATTTAGCGGATTTAAAATGTGACAGACTGTCAAATTGTTCACAATATTAGTGGTCGTTAAACTTTCTTCTTAAACTTCAGAGCTGAAATTGCACGATGCTAATTCTGAGGAAGAAAATTTGGAATGGTCACAGGCGGTCCTCGACATGTGGCAGCTTGGGCTAGTTGGTATGGCATGACGATAGTTAGACAGTTGTTAGAATTTTATTCTTCGTGAGTGCAATGCATATAGTTTTCACAATTTTCGCTTCAAGTTTGTTTCTTCTTCTTTTTTTTCCAAGTTTTTTTCTCATTGTTTCTGTCTTGATCTTTTCTTTCGTACTTTTTGTTCTTTCATTCTTTCGTTTTTCTTTCATTTCTGTTATTGCTCTTATTTTTCTTTCATAAAGCACACTCTCGTTTTTGTCCTCTGAATGTTTTTTCTTTTCTTTTTACGTGCTCGTTTTTCTTCTTTTTCTCTACAGAATATTATTATCGCTTTTTTACTCCTAAGCGCGAAGCTTTAGGGTAGTTTCTATTTTCTTTTTTTCTTTGCGCACCATACACACGGTCGAGCAAAGACACCATGGGCACAAGAAATAGCCATGAATCTGTACCGACCTGACCAACTTTCAGTACTCTGGGGGAAGCGAATGTTTTTCTATCACAATTCAATAGGAAGCTTATTCTCGTATATTGGAATTGCGACCTTCAATGAGAGCTCGCAGAAACGCCTCGCTTGCTGCTGTATATTAGTTGTAGAAGGTTGTTTTCACGTGATTATTTTATCACGAGCTCTTTGTGTGTGTCGGTGTATGTATTCGTATAACCAGTGTATGTATGCGTATACCCAGGAAGAAAACAACGTGGAACAAGCTGGGAAGTCCATGGTTGCGGCGTCATGGCCGGTGACCCAGAGGACGCGACTTTCCGCCGACGCTTTAGGCAACTCTGTTCATCAGGTCACCCTGGTCTCCCACTGGCGGCCGTGCTCTCGCCGAATGGCTATATACTGGCCTGCTAATAGCAGTGCACCATTGCTAGCCGGAAAGAGGCACCATGCTTTCCGACGTCGCATGGTGTTTACGGGACGACCAAAATGAGAGCGGCGGACATTTTGATGCGCCCGGATGTCCGAGCGTGTGACCCACGAGCGTGCTGCCTTCGCGTGTCAAGAATAGACCACCTTGGTGTCGCAGGTGTAGTGTGTGTGCTGGCCACAGCCCGTTCAAGGACGTTGACCTGCAGGGTGGGTGCCGGCGGCCCCCTTCGAAAGTGGCGTGTGTGCGTGCTGCGATTGGACAGCGCAACAGATCTGGGAGAAAAGAGACTTTCGACAGGAGACCGTCGTGCTGCCTCAGTATCTTCCTCAACGTTACGTTTCGCTATAGGAATAATACAACTATAAATACAGAAAAACTCAAATAATTTCACTATTCAAGGCAACAACAAATACATATGCATATTATAAGTCAATAAAAGCAGGGGAAAACACGAGGCCAGAGTTGGGCAAAGACACAGTGAAATTGTATCGCAAAACGATAGAAGATAGTTTGGCCAGAAGTGTTAGAGGTAGATATACAAGACACTCTCGCCGTTATCGAATCTTCTATGATACTGGCCAGTTGTGTCTTGGGATATTTTGATACATTCGTATATTTTGACCCATTTCACTTCATTCTACTGAAATGTTTCTTGTTATCGCAAGAGGGGTCTTCCTAGTCCAAATTATGGTCTCGGCAAGGGCGTCTCTGCGAGCAGGCGTTTGTTGACTGGCGTAATCATGGACCCCTTCAGCCATCGGGGAGTGAGGGGGGGAGGGGGGTAAATGGTGACTCTATCGCACGCCGTGCATAGCTTCGCTCAGCTGTGTTAGGGGGGAAAGAGAATTCTGGGGGTTGATTGGATTCCATTGCTGATAGATGTATTTGTAGACCATTTCCATTGCTGATAGATGTATTGACAACGTCACTAATAAATTAAATGTTGTACTTTGTAGCGTGTCAAAATGGTGCCAGGAAAATTTCTTAATTATTAATAACTTCCTCACCACAGCTCGCAGTTGCCTCTCATGTGATTAATATCAGCGACAGTGTATCTTTTCTTGGCGTTCACCTCGACGCTAACCTTAACTTCACTCTCCATATTGCTCACATTAGAAAAACGGCAGCATTCGGCATTCGCGCATTACTCAAAGCTCGCTCATATTTTTCTCATAAAGCACTCCTTTCACTTTACTTCGCATTCATTCATTCTCATATCACTTATGGCATCGCATTATGGGGGAATGCATACCAGTGTCATGCTTCATCCGTACAACATTTACGAAATCGAGCTATTCGCACTATTTTTAACTGTTCTCGCGACAGTAGCGCCGCTCCCCTTCTTCAATGCAATAAAATATTAAATGTTAGCTATCTATGCAGAAAAATAATTAGATTAAACCTGAATAAACAAATAAGAAATCAACTTCCTGCTAATTTCATTGATCCTAAGATGTTAGTTAAAGCTAACACAACCAGGTTTGCGGCTAATAATAACTTTTACTTCCTAAGGTTCGTACTAACTATGGTAAATCATCTTCTCTCTTCTGTACCATCACCATATGGAATAATTTGCCCACTTCGCTAAAATGCAAAGTTTCTTTAACTTCATTTCAAAACTCATTAAAAGAGTACCTGTTAAATAGTTGATCTATCTTCTTTGTGTTGTTTTATGCTGTATTATTTGTTTTTTGTATTCCATGCCTTTTTGTTTTCATTCTGCTTTATATATTTTTTGTTTCCACGATTCTAACAGCTGCTTGTGCTTTTATTATTTGTAATCATCACCGAGGGTCCCGTTGCAGTCTTGTACTTTGGGACCCTCGTCTGTATATTTTACTCCCTGTAACATCCTTTTATGACATGATAATAAACTGATTGATTGATTGATGTTCCAATTGATTTGTATTACGTTTACACACATGTACAAAGTAGTGGTAAATGGAGGTGGGAGAGAAAAAAACCAGCACAAACGCAGCTTGAAGACGCCTCAGCCCCTTATAGCAGTGTGGCTACTTATGGTAAAACACATAATACACTATAAGGTATGAATGCTATACAATGAATAGAGAAAGGAAGCAGCGACAAAAACACATTTGCAAAATGGATTGCATTACTCGGAAAAAACGGGAACAAAAAGATATGCACTTCACAACATATGCAAGGAAAATAAGGGAAAAAACATATCACGTGACGGTAACTTCTAAAAAACGCTCCAGTGACTGCGGCGCATTGGCATTTTAAACTCTGACGATGTTAAGCGCTGCAAATGATAACCTGCTCTGTAGTACGAGTCAAGAAATCTAGAAAATTTTTATATGTAGCATTTGGTTAGCATGAATCGTTCTAAAGTGCGGAACCATCCACACTTCTGGAGTAGGAGTGCTATAATGGTGTAAATTACCAGATGGCTGTTCAAGTTCTTCGAATAAGATAGAGTTGCGATTAGCACCTAAATAATACTCGTGCAAGAGTCAAGTTTTGCAGATATTATGAGCTTTAGTTATGTTACATTTCCCAAATGTTTTCCAAACATATGCTGAATCGGAGATAAAAATAATCATAAATTAACAATGTTAGAGGAACGGGTAAAGTGGTAACGAGTTAAAACACCTGTTATGCGACGAAATGTTTGTAGTAACGAGCATAAATGGTCGTTTTATTGCTAGTATTTGTAAAATTTACTTCTAGTACATTTACAGAACGCACAAGTTCTATGATAGTAGATTTATCTACTAATGCCCGACCTGAAGGAAGCCTTACGCCTTTGGTGTGAAAAATTGCAGTTTTTGCTTTTGTCGTATTTATTTTCAAGCAGTTTTCTGCAGACAAATGGGACAAACTGCACAAGAAAACATTTGCCATGGTAAATAAACTATTTTAATAATTGAATGATATGCAAATACTAGTCGTCTGCGCAAGTTATAAATTTGCCTTTTCGTATACGGAAATATCATTAGCGTACGAATTCAAGAGCAACGGGTACCAAAATGCTGCCCTGTAAAACTCCACAAAATGTATTTGATTGCGGGTGCATTTTGGCCCACAGAAAAAAAAAACTGGCGTCTATTACTAAAATAGCATTTCTATTGCTAAAATGGCAGGAACGCCTCTAATGCCATATTTGTCTAGCTTGTCGTGTAGGATTTTGTGACTGTCATCAAATGCCTGTGTGAAATCAACACAAATGCCTAATGTTCAGAGCCTATAATCGAAGTTGTGTAATATATACCCTTTTTGATCAAGAACTACTACTTCCGCGGATCTGTGGCGTCAGCCAAGCCGCCAGGCTGCGTTACTCTTCGCTGCTCTCCCGGAACCTCCAGAGAACCTGAATAAAACCAGTCGATGTTTCGGATCCACGGCGTGTGGTCGTGCTTGCTTCTCCCGCGCGTACGCGCGTCCCAACAGATCTGTTCTTACAAAACTCACAGTGAGAATTTGAAATTGTGTTTTTCACAGAAAAATAAACCTGTGTTAAAATATTTTTTTCAAGACCGTCTGAAAAAAAAAACAGGCAGGATCGATATAGGGCGATAATTTTTCATATCTAACTTATCACCTTTTTTTAAACAACACTGCAACCTTTGCGACCTTCATAGTTTTGGGAAATATACTCATTGAAATACATGTTGTAAACGTGTACCAATGCAGTTAAACATTACAGGTTTAATCCGTATATCATCATAGCTACGAGATGTTTTGAGTAAACAAAACATATATTTGAGGGCATGACTGTATGAGAAAATATCACTGAGTTTTCGTTTGCTGCAATGCAGGTGTTTTGTGGCATGGTGGGATTAAGGTTAACGTATATATGTGCAAAACAGTCGTTAGCATAAGGCAAATCTTTCTCTACCAGCAATCTACCGTTCAAACTATATAGCTTTTTCATCTGCGTCGCGCCTCTTTTCTTTCTATTCATAAGAACATTTAGTCTGTTCCACAGCTAACCCGAGTCGCCCAAACAAGACGAAAATATCTGCAGGAAGTAAGCATCTCGTGTTTTCCGAAGTCGACACTTAAAGAATAAACATCTCTATTTTGTTATTCTTTTTCTTTAGTGATTTCCGCAATTTATTGGCTAGTGCATGTTACGAAAACTCTTGAACGTTAATAAATCTAGAGAGCCTCTTGATTTGAAAAACTTGCCATGTAGCTTATCACGCTTCTAAATTTTCTTATAGAAAGAGCATTTGTTAAACATGGTTTTCTAAGGCATTTATTTCTCCTATTTAGTAAACAAAATCTTTTTTTTCATAGGCGTAAACAAACCTACCAAGAAATACATAATATTCAGTACTTTTTTTTTCTTGCAAAGCATTATCCCAGTTAATTTGCTTCAGGTCTACTTGAAAAGCTGTTAGGCAATACCCTCAGTTAATTTTTAGAAATTTTCTTTGTTGCCTTTGTACAAGGTTTTAGCTACTGTAATTTTGACAAACATGCAAATAGGGTCCCCTATAACGCTACCCAAAACAGAACTTGTGATGCAGATGAGGAGAGCGATTCGTTAGTAAATACCGAAACTATACCGTGTTTATATTACTGTAGTGCTAGTGTGCATTGTTATTACAAGCATTCACGATTTAATTCTTTTTTTTTAAATCGGACCGCCGTATTGTATCCGAGCCAATGTTCACATTTATCTCCTCCGATAATCTCCGCAAATGATACTTAATCAAACATATCAAGAAAATGGGCGAGAATACCATCGGGATGGTGGTAACACACACAAAAAGATACGTTTTCTTCCTTGAACAAGCAGCACTTCGAAATTGTCCGTCATTCGCGCAAATTAATCAGCTATATGGTCGGAAATTAGTAAGGACGCACCTTTCCCGCGTCTTGATAGCCTATTCAGGATAGCCTATTCAGGATAGCCTACTCCCTTATAGTCATTGTAACTAACTGATTATTCTTATAGTTTGATCGTTTTTCATAGCAATCTTCGGTCAAGCATGACCCTTGCGCCAATAAAATTCACACGTCATATTCTTCCAAATAAGACACTAACGCAGTTCTTGACGGGACATGTCCACTTTCAATTCCATTTATTTCGTTTTAACATTACAGCAGCCAATTTTCGCCAATAAGGCATGACGTGTGCAGGTTTTCATAACACGCACTTTGCATCGTCACTGACATCATCAATCGCTCCTCCCTTGACATCCTGTTTGCTGAATATGCGGGCATTCTGTCTGACCGTAGAAAGTGGGCTGGCCTTCTACTACTCACTTTCCTTATTAAAACATTAACCTCTACACTTTCGCCACAAAATCAATACACTTACGTCACGAGCACACCTTAGGCTACGTATGAGGCTACTGCTTATTACCGACGCACTCTTTGATTGTCACATACGACGAGAAACTCCTCATGCCTGTGCCTTTCACGTGCATGTCTTCGGCTTTTTCACACACTCGATCGATTTCAATTTCCTTTCTTTTCTCACGTCAATCTTCTCTTCCTCTTCTACTACAACGCATGCATTATTTGAGGTTGTTCACCTCTGGGCCTTCACCACTCTTCCATTTAATAATTAGACACAATAATTGCCGGTCCATATCAATATTCCCGGTCATGTCAAAGATTTTTTCTGGGCAACCATTAACGTTCGCATTAATCGTTTTATGTGCAATATGGGTTTAGAAAGAAAAGATCCTATGAAGAAGCGATAGTCCTTATTTAACATAAAGTAATAAATAACTTTGAAAAAAGATCGGTCTCTCTTTTTTATTTAAGAAAAGCTTTGGTTCTGTAAACCAAGCCGTCTTGTAGACCAAGGTGTACGATTAGGAAAATAGAGCGACAGCACATGACTTGATTCGAAGTTATTTACAAAACAGGTATCTGTAGGTATCGATTCCAAGTGTCCGAAAAAAGAAGGTGGTACAGGGCGTCCCAAAAGAATCTATACTTGGACCTTTATTTAACCTGTTCTACATGAATTATCTTTCTTACCATGTTCTTCAAACATAATTATGTATGCTGATTATAATTGCGCTTTAAAGGTAAAACTCCTCTTGATCTGAAGTCCCTCAGCGCGCCATGTGCACAAGTTCTCGAGGAAAGCGCTTTTGGCGCGCTTCCTTTCTCATCGCCGGGAACTCAGCGAGTTCATATCTACACGCAGCTACTCACCATGAACTCCTTGGAAGCGAAGGCAGCGGCGTGAAGAGCTCGCAACGCGGGCCCACCGCAAAAACCTCGCGGTGATAGCTCGCGAGACGGTGAAAGACGGCAGCGTCGGCAGCGGCACTACCTCTGTGCTCTGCGAGAGGACGTGGACAATTCGACAGAGTTCTCGTGGGCATTGCTCAATGGTCGCTCCCTCAACGCCCAGGCGAAAGACATTCAAAAGACGACCCCACACTGACTGCAGTGGACGTGCTCTACTCCGCGGAGACATGCAACGCAGGAAACATGCACATCAAGGGCTACGACGACATCGTGGGCACCTATGATGCAGAGCACTCTGCGGGAGGGTTCTGTATCGACTAAAGCTACCCAAAACTGCCGAAGACTTTCAACTTACCCTGATCAACCAGGGCCACAACGGGGAGTATGCTGCCGTGAAGTTCTCCAATAGGATTGGCGTCACGGCCGTTTACCTCGCGCCGAACCTGTTCAAGGTTGACGTCAGCACTCACATCAAGAAGGCAACGCATCGGTACACAACCGACTTCAAACAAGCTCCATTGGTGCTCGTCGGAGACTTTGAAGGGGACATCATGGCGATTGAGAGTTGTATACTACACCGAACACAAAATAAAACGCGTTCCATAGCTTTTTAATTATAATATTGTCACGGGGTCGTGACGTGGCCGAAGACAGGAGACTTCGTGTTGGGATTTCACTGTTTATTTGGGCGAACCTGTGCCCGGTAAACGGAAAGTCCAATTACAACAGCAGTCTCGCACAGATAGCAGTCTCGGATTGATAGCGGCGAACGGAGCGTCGGCTTTCGATCAACAACTGACAAGCGGCGAAGCACGTCGGCATTTATACTCTTTCCGTCGAATGTTCTAGCGTTATCGCTGGCGGTGGCGTAGGTTCCAGAACAATCTGTACCGTTCGCACAGTGGGCGTGATCTTATCGAAATGATCTACTACAGTCCGGAACCTTCTCGAAAACTGCAGGCGTGGTTTGCGCTGAGAATCGTGTGGTGTTTTGGGACGATAACAAAAACTTGGGAAATGGAACGTGGCATCGCCCCCCTCTGAAAAAAGGCATCGTCCCGATGCTTTAACTAAAGATGAAAGTACAATAATAATGCAAGAAAGTACAATGAACAAATTACGATACAACAATAATACGAAAAACACTGATTCAGTTTGTTAACGCGCATGAAACGGCTTGAGGCGCGCGACATGGACGACTTCAGGTCGCGATCGGCGTCGTTGAGAGTTCGTGATGCCGTCGGGGACAACCTCGTAATCAAGTGGGCCGAGACGTCGAACCACCCTGTACGGTCCGAAGTACCGTCGCAGAAACTTTTCACTTAGTCCACGTCGGCGTATCGGCGTCCACACCCAAACACGTTCACCGGGCGGGTATTCCACGAAGCGTCGTCGAAGGTTGTAACGGTGGCTGTCGGTCGTCTGTTGATTCTTGATACGGAGACGCGCAAGTTGTCGGGCTTCTTCGGCGCGTTGAAGGTACTGGCTCACATCGAGGTTTTCTTCGTCGGTGACGTTAGGTAACATGGCATCAAGCGTCGTTGCCGGGCTCCTTCCGTAGACCAATTTGTATGGAGATATCTGCGTCGTCTCCTGCACCGCCGTCCCCGCAGGGGCGCCTGCGCAAGTAGGCGTTTGGTGTGTAGCGACACCACGGACCCGAGCTAACGGGGGAGTTTCTACTCCCTTCCACGCCTAGCCGTGCGTGGCTTCGCCGTGTCCGGGGAAAAGGGGATCCTGGGAGTTGAGCCGACGCTGGGTGATTGGACCTTTGAGGCCCCCTGGCAGAGGCAACACACCTCTTTGGCCCCGGCTTCACGTAGACGGCACCCTTGGGCTGACCCACCCAGGGGAAATCGGCAGTCGCCTTTTCCTATCTCTCTCTCTCCCTATATCTTCGTCTTTATCTCTCACTATCTATCTGTCCTGTCTTCTACTCTCTTCTGTTTACTTCCAATTTTCCTGGCGGCAAGGGTTAACCCTGTGCAAATAGCCTACCTTGGTCTAGGCGCATTGGGTTATAGCAGTGTTGTACGGCTGACGTCTGCAAGCTTTCAGCACCTGTAAACTTGCAGCGTCCCCTTGTTGGGCTCCGTGGTGGGTGGCCGCCAACGCTGCTGAACAAAAATAAGACCGGCATGCATGGCGCATTCCCTCTACTATCTGATCGTACCGGCCTAAAGCGGGTACGCACCGACGACACAAATCTCTTCAACCAGCCAATAGAAACTTTTCCCCACTTCCACGTCATTCACTGTGAAAAAAACCGGAAAGCAAGCCAGGACCGTATCTCCTTTCGTAGTTGCCAGGTGTCTTACGGAAACTCTTGGGGCTGGATACAAAGTAACCAAAATGGCGAGCGGAGACCTTCTTCTAGAAATTCGGGACAAATCACAATTTGTAAAGCTAAACAGCCTCTCAACGTTTGGTGACGTACCGATCACCATAACACCACACCGATCCATGAACACCACTCGCGGAGTGGTATCTGATGCAGACTTACTTGAGCTCACCGAGACTGAACTTTTGGAAGGGTGGAAGAGCCAAAATGTCAATAATGAACAGAGAATTATCATTTGAAGAGATAATAAGGAAATTCCAACGAAACACTTGATACTCACGTTTGCATCCAGAAAACTACCAGATTCCATTCAAACAGGGTACACAAAGACATCTATCAGGCCGTATATACCAAATCCTCGTCGTTGCTTCCAATGCCAGAAGTATGGCCATGGCTCTAAAACCTGTCGTGGTCGCCAGACTTGTGCACAATGTGGAGTCCTAGGCCACGTGTCCGAGAACTGCAAAGAACCGCCACACTGTGTAAACTGCGAAGGAAACCATGCCGCATATTCACGCTCCTGCACATACTGGAAAAAAGAAAAAGAAATAATTACATTGAAGGTGAAGGAGAACATTACTTTTAAGGAAGCACGGCGAAGAGTCGCTCCATTCTATGGACCTACATACGCTGATGCGGCGCGTCAGGGGGCACCGCCGCACCAGCCCTCGCCACCCCTTCGGCCCGCGCAGAGCGAGCCGTCGGCTGTGGCACCTGCCCCCAAGGCGGCTGTAGCCCAGGCTACATCGCCTACTCCCAAACAGAGACCGGAGACTCCAGAGTCTTCGGGTCTCAAGGCCTCCCCTCACCAGGCGAGGCCCAAAATCCAAACTAACAGCCCGCACGTGCGGGCATCCAGTGCCTCCGAAGAGGCAATAGATACGTCGGCACCCTTGGTGCCGAAAGAGCGGCGTGGCTCCTTGGAGCGCGCCAAGAAAACAAAAAAGCAAATAACAGGGCCTGGTGACGGCCCTGTTAAGTGAACTCAAACTCCCCGTCTAAACAGCCACTCGTTTTTCGTACACACAGCATTATTTACATTCACCATGAACACTCAAATTATACAATGGAACGTCAGGGGCCTTCTCAGAAACCTTGACGACATCCAAGAACTCCTACACGAACACTCACCAAAAGTGCTGTGTGTACAAGAAACACACCTTAACTCAAAACACACAAATTTTCTTCGCAATTCGCAAATACGTTGTTTTTCGAAAGGACCGTGATGATGCCATGACATCATCCGGAGGTGTTGCCATCATAGTGAATCAAGGAATTGCATGCACACACTTACAACTCCAAACATCCCTTGAGGCAGTGGCTGTTCGAGCGGTTCTTTTTGATAAACTGATCACAATCTGCACTATTTACATTCCTCCTAGCTATCAGCTGCAAAAACGTGATTTACACTCTTTCATTGATGAACTTCCGGAACCTTATGTTCTCCTTGGAGACTTTAATGCGCATAGCAGGCTATGGGGTGACTCTCGGTATGACGCGCAAGGTCGACTGATCGAACAGTTCCTTCTCTCATCGAGCGCGTGTCTCCTAAACCGAAAAGAACCAACCTATTATAATCTCGCCAATAACACCTACTCCTCCATAGACCTAAGCATAGTGTCTCCATCCCTTGTCCCTCTACTCCAGTGGAATGTCGTCAGTAATCTGTACGGAAGTGACCACTTCCCCGTAGTTTTGAGCACAACTACAGTAACCGAGTGCCCACCACGTGTTCCCAAGTGGCTAATAAACAGAGCCGACTGGGAACAGTTTTATACTATCGCTAGTCTAGGTTGGAATGACATCTGTACTTTGAACATTGATGTTGCTGTGAACTACTTCACAGCGTTTTTGATTGATGCTGCAACAAAATGCATCCCACAAACAAATGGACAACCTGGAAAACGACGTGTGCCATGGTGGAACTCTGAATGCCGAAACGCGCGCAAACAGCAAAACAAAGCTTGGAGGCTGCTTCAGAACTCACCGACAGCCGAAAATCTTGAAACCTTCAAGAAAATAAAGTCTCAAGGCAGGAGAACGCGTCGGCAGGCCAGAAGAGAAAGCTGGCAGAAGTTTTTATTGGGGGTTAATTCATACACACAGGAGGCTAAAGTCTGGAACATGGTCGGTAGGATAGCAGGAAAACAAGTACACACACTTCCCCTCGTAAACACTCAGGGTGATACCTTAGAAGATCAGGCAAACTTCCTCGGTGCACACTTCGAACAGGTATCCAGCTCGTGCCACTATACTGACACTTTCCAAAAATACAGAACAAGAATAGAAAAGCAGAAACTTGAACACAAATCCACTAGATACGAGGCATATAACCAAGCTTTCAGTCTAGCTGAGCTCCAAACATCTCTGAACTCCTGCAGTACTTCCGCCCCAGGTTCAGACCGTGTGATGTATGAAATGTTAAAAAAACCTACCAAACGAAACCCGAAAAACCTTAGTTTGTACAATGCTATTTGGTCTTCTGGCACTATTCCTACCTCCTGGAAAGAGGCGATTGTTATTCCCATTTTGAAAGAAGGCAAGGACCCATCTTTAGCTGCGAGTTACAGGCCGATTGCACTTACAAGCTGCTTGTGCAAAGTCTTCGAAAAAATGATAAACGGCTGTTGGGACTCCGGGTCCTGCCGGTCTCGTTCTCGGTAGCTGGCCCCGTCGCAGGATCCATCGTCCAACAATTCAGCGAGAAGAAGCGCCCGAACGAACAACAGAGATTTATTTACATGTGGAGAAGTGGTCAACTGACCCAAAGAGAGAAGAGTGCGTGCGATACAAAACGTCTTCGGCATTTTATAGCGCCACGTTGTTGACACTGGGCGCCTTGTCCGCATCGTCAGCCAATACGGTGTCGCCGGCCCCTCGGCCACGAGGGAGGGGAAAACACCTCTCACAACACAAGGAGTGGCACAACCCAACACCATATATGGTCCCGGCGCCCCAAAATGTTACCAAATATGGTCACGAACGCACAGCAGACCCCGTAGCTCTCCCGGCGAGGAGGAACCCGAATGGGGAGGTGGGGGTGGCCGCCACCGCCGGTCACGAACCGGTTCTCCCCCAAACACTTCCTGCTTGGCTCCCCAGGGCCGATCGTAACAGTCTCTCGCGCGGGGGGGGGGTGAAGATCTCGATGGGCTGAGGTTTGCAGCCACTGTCCGGAGAGATCAGCGTCGGCAGTCGGTTTGGTGACGACCGTCTTTGATGAAGTAGAGGGCAACACCTGCTTCATTGAGGGCTCAACAGACGTCACATACGCACATGAAAACACAACTACTCAGCCGGTGAGCGCCGGACAATTCCGCCAAACTCCACCAGGCAGTTTTCCCCTTTAACTGATATTAAAGGAAATACACAATTTATTCAAAATGTTACTGACACTTTAAGGTGACACAAAACAACAACACTGGAAGCACACCGAACCTGAAACCCTGGATAGCCGTGTCTTCAACGTTTTAAAACAAGTACACCTAAAAGAGTAAAAAAAAAACAATCACTAGCTCTTGTTTAGGTCAGGAAAAAAAATGCCAGAGTTCTCGAGACATCCTCTCGCGTCAGGGGCATCGACTTAAGCCATCAGCGTTGCCATGGAGTACACCCTTTTTGTAGCGTATTTCAAACGTATATTGTTGCAAAACGAGGCTCCAACGCAGCAGGCGGCCGTTCTTAGAGGACATGGTTTGTAGCCAGGTGAGAGGACAGTGGTCCACTTCCACAATGAACTTGCTTCCGGCAATATAACAAGCCAGTTTCTGGACTGCCCAAACCAAGCACGCACATTCCTTTTCGCTAGCGCTGTAAACCTGCTCGCGAAGGGTGAGTTTCCGGCTAACATATAGGACGGGATGCTCTTGATCCCCCTCATCCCTTTGACTAAGAACCGCCCCCATGCCTCTATCACTAGCGTCGCATTGGACTATGAAAGGCCTCGAGTAGTCTGGCGAACTAAGCAAAGGTTGGCTCGACAAGGCCGCTTTCAAAACGCGGAAAGCCTTTTCTTTCTCCTCATCCCAGTCGACCATTTGGGGCTCGGTCTTGCGCAACGCGTCAGTAAGACTGCTGGCAATGTCGGAATATCTAGGGATGTACTTACGATAGTAACCAGCTATTCCAAGAAAAGCCCGAATATCGGTTTTCGTTCGGGGCTGGGGAAAGTCTCGGATAGCTGCCACTTTCATTTCAGAGGGACGGCGATGCCCTCGACCGATAACATGCCCGAGATAGAGTACCTCTGCTTGTGCTAGCTGACACTTGGGCGCCTTTACCGTTAAACCTGCTTCGCGTAGGCGTGTCAGTACTGCTCTCAAATGCGCCAAGTGTTCTGGCCAGGACGAGGAAAACACGGCGACGTCGTCCAAGTAAGGCAATGCGAAGTCCTCTTGACCACGCAAAACCTTATCCATTAAGTTGGAAAAACAGTAAGGCGCGTTCTTTAGGCCGAAACTCAACACTTTAGGGCGGAATGTCCCCAATGGTGAAATAAATGCGGCATACCGGCTCGCCCTCTCGGTAAGCGGCACCTGCCAGTAACCTCTCACTCGGTCTAGCGTTGAGATAAATTGCGCGCTGCTTACCCTCTCGACGCGTTCCTCAATGTGGGGAATTGGGTATGTCTGATCCTTGGTGATGAGGTTTAACTTACGATAGTCTACGCAAGGACGCGGATCTTTGCCGGGTACCTCCACGAGAATTAACGGGGAAGTGTAATCACTTTCACACGGCTCAATCACACCCAATTCCAGCATCCTGTTAACCTCTGCTTTTATTAGCTCAAGCCGGCGAGGTGACACCCGATACGTCTTAGATCTTACCGGTTCCGACGAGGTAAGCTCTATGTCATGAGTGAGGACGGATGTCCGGCCTGGCTCGCTTACAAATCTGTCCTGAAACTCGGTCAAAAGACCACGCAATTCCTGCTTCTGCTTCGTTGTTAGTTGTGACTTTGATACTAAATCCTCAACTCTTTTCTCGATCGGGACTTTGTCCGATTCGGGAGCTAATTCAGGGATTTCTGCCGGAACCTCTTCCGGAACATTTAAAGTCATGTTCACGATGGCTTCCCTCTCTTTGTAGGGTTTGAGTAAGTTGCTATGATACACCTGGTGTGCCTTACGACTTCCTGGTAATTTTACCACATAGTTGGTGTCAGACAATTTTCGAGTAATCTCGGCCGGGCCGACCCATTGCACTTCAAGCTTATTCTTTTGGGAGGGCCTCAACAACATGACCCTGTCTCCTACAGCAAAGTGTCGTGCTTTAGCGGTCCGATCGTAGTAAAGCTTAGCCTTCTGCTGTGCTTTGGTCATCGCACTCTCGGTCAGTTCTTGGGCTGTTGTTAGACGATCCAATAAGGTGAGGACATATTCCACTACTACAGGATCATCACCCTGACCTTCCCACGACTCTCTCAGCATACGAAGAGGAGACCGCAGTCTGCGGCCGTAAACAAGTTCCGCTGGCGTAAACCCTGTTGTCTCATGTGGTGCAGTTCTTAGTGCAAACATCGTTGCAGGTAAGCACATTTCCCAGTCAGTTTTTCGTTCAAAACATAAGGCTCTTAACACTCGCTTCATCACGGAGTGAAGCTTTTCTATCGAGTTCGACTGCGGATGGTACACTGAACTATGCAATAATTTCACGCCACACCGCTCTAGAAAGGTTGTCGTTAAGGCACTCGTGAAAATGGTGCCCTGGTCTGATTGTATCTCGGCAGGAAAGCCTACCCGGGCAAACACGGACAGAAGTGCGTTCACTACTTCGACGGAACTTAGCTCTTTTAGCGGGACCGCCTCTGGAAATTTAGTAGCTGGGCAGATTAAGGTCAGGATGTGACGGTAGCCTGAAGTTGTCTTGGGCAAAGGACCTACTGTGTCAATTACCAACCGACGAAAGGGTTCCGTGATTACGGGTACCAGCTTCATTGGAAATTTCGCCTTATCTCCCGGCTTACCCACTCGCTGACACACATCGCAAGATTTTACAAACCTCTCTACATCTTTAAAGCATCCAGGCCAGTAGTATTCCTGTAAGAGACGATTTTTTGTCTTCTTTACGCCTAAGTGGCCTGACCATGATTCTCCATGCACCAAACTAAGCAAATCCTGACGATACGCCTGAGGTACGACTACCTGGTCAAATTCTACTCCTCGCCTATCTAGATATTTTCGATAGAGTATGCCTCTCCTCTCTTGGAATCTCACATTTCGTTTGGCGATTCCCTCTTTCGAACTGTCCTGGAATTGCTTAAGCGTTGGGTCACCCTTTTGTTCGGTTATTAATGAAGCGGGGCTAACCTGCAGCAGCCGACTGAATTTATCCGAAGTTGGCATGACACACAACTCCTTTGTAGTTCCTAGTACCTGGAATGTGTCACCCTCTGTGCTATCCTCTGTACTACCAGGATTCGGCTTGGGAGCAATGGCAGTCTCTATTTGCTCGGTCAACGAGGCGTAATTGACCCCTTCCAATTCGGGAGGAGGTTCAACGTCGCCTTTAGGAATGGTTGCCTCCGCGACTACGGCTTCTGCAGCCTGTTCTCGCACAAGTCGATTTGTTTCCGTGGTGTCCAACTCGCAACCAGGCCCGTTGTCGATTTGAGGCTTGTTTGCCTCAGTGAATGTTGCTCTCGCAGCCAGCGCACGTGCCTTTGATCTAGTCAGTGCCTGCACTATGCCTTCTCCCAACGTTAGACCTTTCTCCTTCAGCATTTGATCTGACTTATTTGAAAATAAGTAAGGATACTGAGGGGGTAGATATGGCGATACCGCGGCTTCCGTTTCCAACGTACCAAATGCGCCTTTAAGGACAACTTTAGCTACGGGAAGGCACTGACTGTTTGCTTCTACGGCTTGTCTAATCCAGGCACAGTCTCCTGAATACTGCCCGGACTGAACAAAGGACGGATGAACTACGTCCATAGTGGCTGCGGAGTCTCTAAGAACCCGACACTGCTTGCCGTTCACGGTAAGGTCGTACATATAGGGCTCTAACAACTTCATGTTCTCGTCGGCTTCATTTATAGATAAAAAGGCCACCTTTTCTTTCGGGCAGTCTTTCGCGAAGTGCCCTGTTTCGTGGCAATTGAAACAAGCAGCCGGTTTTCTCGCCTCAAATTTCCTTTTGCTTGCCTCTGCCGACGCCCCAGGGTTAGATGAATTGTTTCCCTCACCTTTTTGTGCGAGACTTGTTGGTTGTTTTCTAAACGGCGCCTTATTCGGTAGTAGGAATTTTTCCCTTTTAGGCTCGCTGTTTGCCCCGAGGGCGCGGCGCGTAACGAATTCTTCAGCGAGCTCTGCGGCTTTTGTTACGGTGTTCACGTCTGGTCTATCCTGAACCCAGAACCTCACCTTTTCTGGTAACCTTTGATAGAATTGTTCCAGACCGATACACTCGAGCACCTTGTCATGATTCCCATACGCCTTTGCCTCTTTCAGCCACTCCCCCATGTTGGCCATTAACTTGTAAGCAAACTCCGGGTATGAATCATTGCTCTCTTTTACGGCGTTGCGAAATTTTTGTCTGAAACCTTCCGCTGACAACCTGTATTTCTTGAGAAGGCTCGACTTTACCTCACTGTACTCGTCAGCCTCCTCTTTCGTGAGGCGCGCGATTACTTCTGAGGCCTCCCCCGGAAGTAGGGACAACAAGCGTTGAGACCATGTATCCTGGCTGAAACCTTGCCTTTCACAAGTTCTCTCAAAGTTGACGAGGAACAGCCCAATGTCCTCCCCTAGCTTGTACGATCTCATTAGGTCCGTCATTTTGAACCTGACCCACTCTGCTGTACCGGATGCCTCGCTGCCTCCTGTTCTACTATTATGGCTAATCTCTAGCTCGAGGCGCTTCATTTCAAGCTCGTGCTTTCGCATCTTATCTACCTCAGCTTCTGCCGCTTTCCTTTCGGCCTCGGCCGCCTTTCTTTCGGCCTCTGCCGCTTGCCTCTCCTGAATCTCCTCGACACATTCTGACAGCTCGTCATCCTCCGCCCCCAATGCGAGAATCGCCTCTATCAGCTCTGGCTTTCTTTGAGAGTCCGACACCTCCAGATTCAACTCCCTTGCAAGTAGCAACAACATGGACTTTCGCAGGGATTTCAGATTCATGGCTGCCTCCAGTACCGCTGTCTCTGTTCCACAAAGATTCCTGTCCTGCAACTAATTAACCTTGACGGCAACGACAGCTCTAGGTTCCTGCCTTGCCTCAAGTTTTTCGTTAACTTAGTCTACAAATAAAGCTTCAAAAAGCTCTTATACGGAATCCTGCCCTGTCACTGTTAACCTTGACGCCACTGACAGAGAGAGCTTAACCAAGCTATCACACAATTTCTGCCCGACGCAAGTTACCTGTTAACACAATGACCAAGACAGCCCCTCTCTACCAGCTTTTACTTAACACATAGAGTAAATGCCTGGTAAAATTTAACAGAGAAAGCCGGCACTCACCCAGTTCGCAGTCATGTCTCCGGCGTCGTGCCTCTCAGAAGTGCCGTTCGATTCCCTTTGGAAGTCGATGAGCTCGTGTAATCCTTCTCCTGTCGTCCCGTTGTTGAACTTCGGGCTCACTCCGTCCAGTGGTCGCTTTCGGGGTTATCAGCATCCCGCCGCTGCCATCCAGTTGTTGGGACTCCGGGTCCTGCCGGTCTCGTTCTCGGTAGCTGGCCCCGTCGCAGGATCCATCGTCCAACAATTCAGCGAGAAGAAGCGCCCGAACGAACAACAGAGATTTATTTACATGTGGAGAAGTGGTCAACTGACACAAAGAGAGAAGAGTGCGTGCGATACAAAACGTCTTCGGCATTTTATAGCGCCACGTTGTTGACACTGGGCGCCTTGTCCGCATCGTCAGCCAATACGGTGTCGCCGGCCCCTCGGCCACGAGGGAGGGGAAAACACCTCTCACAACACAAGGAGTGGCACAACCCAACACCATATATGGTCCCGGCGCCCCAAAATGTTACCAAATATGGTCACGAACGCACAGCAGACCCCGTAGCTCTCCCGGCGAGGAGGAACCCGAATGGGGAGGTGTGGGTGGCCGCCACCGCCGGTCACGAACCGGTTCTCCCCCAAACACTTCCTGCTTGGCTCCCCAGGGCCGATCGTAACACGGCCGACTTGTACACTTTCTTGAAACAAACAATTTGCTCGACCCATTTCAGTGCGGGTTTCGAGAGAGTAGATCCACGACAGACCACCTTGTTCGTATCGAGGCACAGATCAGAGACGCTTTCGTCCATAAGCAATATTTTCTCTCTGTATTCCTCGATATCGAAAAGGCTTATGATACAACATGGCGTTTCGGAATTCTAAGAGACCTGTCCCACCTTGGTGTGCGCGGAAGAATGTTTCATATAATCGAAAGTTACCTGTCAAACCGGACATTCCGTGTCCGTCTAGGCAGTGTGCTCTCCCAAACATTTGTCCAGGAAACAGGCGTGCCACAAGGTGGTGTGCTTAGTTGCACACTTTTTATCATCAAAATGAATTCTTTGCACTTGTCCATTCCCCGCATGATGTTCTATTGTACATATGTCGACGACGTTCAGCTTGGCTTCAAGTGATGCAACTTATCCATGTGTGAGCGGCAGGTTCAGATGGGTTTAAATAAGGTCTCCAAATGGGCAGACGAAAACGGATTTCGACTTAACCCACAAAAAAGCACGTGTGTCTTGTTCTCTCGAAAGAAAGGCATGCACTCGGAACCTGACATTCGGCTGAACGGGCAACGTCTGTCCGTCAAAGCCGAGCATAAATTCTTAGGATTAATCTTGGACAACAAGTTGACCTTCGTACCGCACAACAAGTATCTAAAAACAAAATGTTTAAAAGCCATGAATGTTTTAAAAGTGTTGTCACGTACTACGTGGGGTAGTGATAGGCAATGCCTCATGAACCTCTATAAAAGCCTCATTCGCAGCCGCTTAGATTATGGGGCCGTTGTCTATCAGTCTGCTACTCAAAGTGCCTTCAAGATGCTGGACCCCGTGCACCATTTGGGCATCCGCCTTTCTACGGGTGCTTTTCGCACCAGCCCCCTAGAAAGCCTTTATGTTGAGTCAAATGAGTGGTCGCTTCATCTGCAAAGAACTTACATGTCCTTTGTTTATTTCCTTAAGGTGAAAGCAGACAAGGAGCACCCCTCATACTCTACAATTAACGATTTGTCGAGCTCAACTCTGTTTCAAAACAGGCCTTCGGTGAGGCAGCCCTTCTCAGTTCGCCTGAAGTGTCTAGCTGAAGAAACTGCAGTATCACTTGAACACAATTTAATGGCTCCTGTAGCATACCCGCCACCGTGGCAGTGGCAGACTATAGACTGCGATATGTCCTTCCTAGAAGTTACAAAACATGCACCTCTTGCCCACATCCAACATACTTTTCGGAACTTCAACACAAATACACACGTCCTGAGTTCTTCACAGATGCCTCCAAGACTAACTCCTCTGTGTCCTACGCTGTTGTCGGCCCATCCTTTTCGGATGCTGGCCCTCTACATCCACACACAAGTATTTTCACAGCGGAAGCTTACGCGATACTTGTGGCAGCTAAACACATCAAACAATTAAACATACAAAAAGCAGTGATTTATACAGACTCCCTCAGTGTGGTAACGGCTCTGCACAGTCTTAAAAAACAAAAAAAAACCCGGTCCTTGTCTCACTTTACTCCATTTTGTGCACACTCTACACACTCAAACAACATGTTGTAGTGTGCTGGGTGCCAGGGCACCGTGAGATCCAAGGCAACGTGAGGGCGGATCAGCTCACTGCATCCGTCCATGAGAGCACCGCCATTACATCCATATCAATCCCGGTCCTTGATCTTAAGCCGTCTCTCAAACGAAACCTTAGGGACTACTGGCAGAGCAAGTGGGATACACACACACAAAACAAACTACACGTAATTAAGCCACACCTTGGTCATTGGCTGCCCGTATCGAAATCGCGCCATACAGAGGTAATACTAACGTGACTCAGGATAGGACACACATACACGACACACACACACCTTTTGTCTCGTGGCAATCCACCATTGTGTGACAGATGTGGTGAATCCTTAACCGTCCTTCACATGTTAATTCAGTGTAAACACTTAGAAACTCTAAGAAAACAACATTTTCCAATACTCTACCGACAACATATACCTTTACACCCTGCAATGTTTGTCGGTAGGGAACCACTTTTTAGTCATAATTCATTGTTAGCGTTTTTAAAAGAAATTCACAGCTTTCATGTCATATACCCGGGCATACCGTAGCATGACCTCTCCAGAGAGGTTTTTGCTGCGGTGGCTACACAAGAAAGCACATGCCTCACGGCCCTTGGACGCAAGGGTTTGAACGAGTGAGGCACTTGTGCTAATGTCATACATATTCACCATCGTCTTTTATTATCACCAACTTTTGTCATCTGTTCACATCACACACACCTTTCACGGCATGGTCATGATTTTATTACTTGTATGTTTTTACCCGCCTTACTGCGAGGAATTTTATGGCCCTTATACAGCCGCTTATCACAATCATTGTCCATATTTTTAGTAAGATGAACTGGCGCTCTTTGGCCGTGAATCGGCCCTTGCCCCGCAGGGGCGCCTGCGCAAGTAGGCGTTTGGTGTGTAGCGACACCACGGACCCGAGCTAACGGGGGAGTTTCGACTCCCTCCCACGCCTAGCCGTGCGTGGCTTTGCCGTGTTCGGGGAAAAGGGGATCCTGGGGGTTGAGCCGATGCTGGGTGATTGGACCTTGAAGGCCCCCCGGCAGAGGCAACACACCCCTTTGGCCCCGGCTTCACGTAGACGGCACCCCTGGGCTGACCCACCCAGGGGAAATCGGCAGTCGCCTTTTCCTATCTCTCTCCCCCTACATCTTCGTCTTTTGTTCTCACTTTACATCTTTCCTGTCTTCTCCTCACTTCATTTTACTTCCAATTTTTCCTGGCGGCAAGGGTTAACCTAGTGTAAATATCCAACCTTGGGTAGATATATTAGGTTATAGCGGCCATGTACAGCTGGCGCCTGCGCCTCCTTCGCGTCTCGCAGCGTCCCCTTGTTGGGCTCGGTGGTGGGTGGCTGGCATGGCCGCCGAATAAGCTATCAAATTTATGGGAACCCCTAGCCCTCTTACAAATAATCGCCCCTCCAAGAGGTGGCGCACCGATGCAATTTTCGAGCTTGTTCCAAACAAAAAAGATAACTTCCCCAAATACCACATAATTCACTGTGAAAGTACAGAAAAGAAAGCTAGATGTATTTCACCTTTCCTTGTGTCCAAATGCCTCATAGAAACGCTTGGCGCAGGCTACAAGGCCACAAAGACTGCCAGTGGGGACCTGTTACTCGAATTAAAAGACAACGCACAGTACCAGAAACTACATAAACTCACAGCATTTGGGGATCAGCCTATCACAATCACACCGCACCGAACCATGAACACAGTGAAGGGTGTTGTATCAGATGGAGACCTGATGGACCTCTCTGATGATGAACTTCTAACAGGCTGGAAAGAGGAAAACGTCATTCAGGTGCAGCGTATCAAAATAAGAAGAGAAAATAAGGAAATACCAACGAAGCACATCATACTAACTTTCGCATCTAGCACCCTCCCCACTGAAATAGCAACAGGATATCTTAAATTGCCAGTCAGACCATACATACCCAACCCGCGGCGCTGCTTTAAGTGTCAGAGGTTCGGGCACGGCTCCCAGAGCTGCCGAGGACAGCTTACTTGCGCGAAATGCGGCACCAAAGGCCACACTGCTGACGATGACTGTCAGCTACAAGTCCACTGTCCAAACTGTGAGGGTGACCATCCTGCATATTCCAGGTCATGCGTGGCCTGGAAAATGGAAAAAGAAATTATTAATACAAAGTTTAAATTGAACATAAGCTTCCGTGAAGCGCGGCAGCGCGTTTCCCCGCATTTTGCTGGGAACACATCGTATGCCGAAGTGGTGCGAGGGGGGTCAGCACCACTTCGGTTTTTGGCAATGCCTTGGACCACGCCCAGCGTGCCGAGGCAAACGCCACAAGCCCCCATGGGGGGAGCAGCCTCGGCTGCCCCACCCTCCTTGAATACAGCCCCACCGAAGGCTCCTGTGAACCTTGGCAGCAGCCAGGGCACCACACAAACTAAAGAGGTCCCCTCGACCTCCAGCCTGGTGGAATTTAAGGCTCCGTCTGTCACGACGAAGCCTACAACAAAAACATTATCTGTCGCCTCTCCTGAGGCGATGGACACATCAACCGCACCGGCGCAGACTGCGCCAAAGGAGCGGCGGGGTTCCCTCGACCGCTCTAAAAAAGACAAAATGGTAATTACAGGGCCTTCTAAAGGCTCTGTAAGATAAGTCACTTCTCTTTTTAGACACCAGCCACACTCATTTCGTACACACAGCACTTCTTTACTCCCATAATGGAGACACAAATTATACAATGGAACGTCAGAGGACTACTTCGAAACCTCGACGATGTCCAAGAACTTCTAAACAAACATTCTCCAAAAGTGCTGTGTGTACAGGAAACACACTTAAAATCCAAGAATACAAGTTTCTTGCGTCAATATGTTGTCTTCCGAAAGGACAGAGATGATGCTGTGGCGTCATCTGGTGGTGTAGCCATTATAGTTAATCGAGGAGTAGCATGCAGTCATCTACCACTACTAACATCCCTAGAGGCAGTGGCTGTTCGAGCAGTTCTATTGAATAAGCTCGTCACCATCTGCTCTCTATACATACCGCCGCAACACCGCCTGGAAAAACATGATTTCCAGTCTTTAGTAGATGAGTTACCAGAACCTTATTTGGTTCTAGGGGATCTGAATGCACACAGTGGTTTATGGGGTGACTGTCGATGTGATGCACGAGGTCGTCTCATTGAACAGTTACTCTTTTCATCAGGTGCTTGTCTGTTGAATAGAAAAGAGGCAACATATTATAACCTTGCAAACAATAGTTACTCCTCCATAGATCTCAGTATCGCATCTCCTTCACTTGTACCATTACTTCAGTGGAAAGTGATAAATAATCCATACGGAAGTGACCATTTTCCTTTAGTTTTAAGTACACCAATAACATATGAATGTCCTCCACATGTTCCCAAATGACTGGTGAACAAAGCCGACTGGGAACAATTTCAAAAGATAACACACTTAAGTTGGACCGACATATGCGGATTAGGCATAGATAAAGCTGTGCAATACTTCACGGCTTTTCTTACTGAAGCAGCAGCCAAGTGCATTCCACAAACATCTGGACTGCCCGGCAAACGACACGTTCCGTGGTGGAACACTGAGTGTCAAAATGCGCGAAAGGAACAGAACAGGGCATGGAGGTTGCTGCGGAACTCGCCGACAGCGGAAAATCTTGAGAGCTTTAAGAAAATAAAATCTCGAGGCAGGAGAACGCGTCGGCAGGCCAGAAGAGAAAGCTGGCAGAAGTTTTTGTCAGGGATCACTTCATACACACAGGAGGCTAAAGTCTGGAACATGGTCGGTAGGATAGCAGGAAAACAAGTACACACACTTCCACTCGTAAACACTCAGGGTGATACCTTGGAAGATCAGGCAAACTTCCTCGGTGCACACTTTGAACGAGTATCCAGCTCGTCCCACTATACTGACACTTTCCAAAAATACAGAAGAAGAATAGAAAAGCAGAAACTAGAACATAAATCCACTAGATACGAGGCATATAACCAAGCTTTCAGTCTAGCTGAGCTCCGAACATCTCTAAACTCCTGCAGTACTTCTGCCCCAGGCTCTGACCGTGTGGTGTATGAAATGTTAAAAAACCTACCAGCCGAAACACGAAAAACCTTACTTTGTTTATACAATGCTATCTGGTTTTCTGGCACTATCCCTACCTCCTGGAAAGAGGCTATTATTATTCCCATTTTGAAAGAGGGCAAGGACCCTTCTTTAGCTTCAAGGTATAGGCCTATTGCACTTACAAGCTGCTTGTGCAAAGTATTCGAAAAAATGATAAACTGCCGACTTCTACATATTCTTGAAACAAACAATTTGCTCGACCCATTTCAGTGCGGGTTTCGAGAAAGTAGATCCACCACAGACCACCTCGTTCGTATCGAGGCACAGATAAGGGACGCCTTCGTCCATAAACAATATTTTCTCTCTGTGTTCCTCGATATCGAAAAGGCGTATGATACAACATGGCGTTTCGGAATTCTAAGAGACCTGTCCCACCTTGGTGTGCGCGGAAGAATGTTTCATATAATCGAAAGTTACCTGTCAAACCGGACATTCCGTGTCCGTCTAGGCAGTGTGCTCTCCCAAACATTTGTCCAGGAAACAGGCGTGCCACAAGGTGGTGTGCTTAGTTGCACACTTTTTATCATCAAAATGAATTCTTTGCACTTGTCCATTCCCCGCATGATGTTCTATTGTACATATGTCGACGACGTTCAGCTTGGCTTCAAGTGATGCAACTTAGCCATGTGTGAGCGGCAGGTTCAGATGGGTTTAAATAAGGTCTCCAAATGGGCAGACGAAAACGGATTTCGACTTAACCCACAAAAAAGCACGTGTGTCTTGTTCTCTCGAAAGAAAGGCATGCACTCGGAACCTGACATTCGGCTGAACGGGCAACGTCTGTCCGTCAAAGCCGAGCATAAATTCTTAGGCTTAATCTTGGACAACAAGTTGACCTTCGTACCGCACATCAAGTATTTAAAAACAAAATGTTTAAAAGCCATGAATGTTATAAAAGTGTTGTCACGTACTACATGGGGTAGTGATAGGCAATGCCTCATGAACCTCTATAGAAGCCTTATTCGTACCCGCTTAGATTATGGGGCCATTGTCTATCAGTCTGCCACTCAAAGTGCCTTGAAGATGCTTGACCCCGTGCACCATTTGGGCATCCGCCTTTCTACGGGTGCTTTTCGCACCAGCCCCGTAGAAAGCCTTTATGTTGAGTCAAATGAGTGGTCGCTTCATCTGCAGAGAACTTACATGTCCTTTGTTTATTTCCTTAAGGTGAAAGCAGACAAGAAGCACCCCTCATACTCTACAATTAATGATTTGTCGAGCTCAACTCTGTTTCAAAACAGGCCTTCGATGAGGCAGCCCTTCTCAATTCGCCTGAAGTGTCTAGCTGAAGAAACTGAAGTGTCACTTGAACACAGTTTAATGGCTCCTGTAGCATACCCGCCACCGTGGCAGTGGCAGACTATAGACTGCGATGTGTCTTTCCTAGAGGTTACAAAACATGCACCTATTGCCCATATCCGAACATACTTTCTGGAACTTCAACACAAATACACATGTCCTGAGTTCTTCACAGATGCCTCCAAGACTAACTCCTCTGTGTCCTACGCTGCTGTCGGCCCATCCTTTTCGGATGCTGGCCCTCTACATCCACGCACAAGTATCTTCACAGCGGAAGCTCACGCGATACTGGTGGCAGCTAAACACATCAAGCAATTACAAATACAAAAAGCAGTAATTTATACAGACTCCCTCAGTGTGGTAACGGCTCTGCACAGTCTTAAAAAACAAAAAAAAACCCAGTCCTTGTCTCACTTTACTCCATTTTGTGCACACTCTACACGCACAAACAACATGTTGTAGTGTGCTGGGTGCCAGGGCACCGTGAGATCCAAGGCAACGTGAGGGCGGATCAGCTCGCTGCATCCGTCCATGAGAGCACCGCTATTACATCCATATCAATCCCGGCCCTTGATCTTAAGCCGTCTCTCAAACTAAACCTCAGGGACTACTGGCAGAGCAAGTGGGATACACACACACAAAACAAACTACACGTTATCAAGCCACACCTTGGCCATTGGCCACCAGTATCAAAATCACGTCTAACAGAGGTAACACTAACAAGACTCAGGATAGGGCACACATACACGACACACACACATCTTTTATCCGGTGGTGAACCACCATTGTGTGATAATTGTGGTGAGGTTTTAACAGTTCTTCACGTTTTAATCCAATGTAAACATTTAGATACTCTAAGAAGACAACACTTCCCACTATCCTACCGCCAACATATACCTTTACACCCTGCAATGTTCGTCGGTAGGGAACCGCTTTTTAGTCACAAATCATTATTAGCGTTTTTAAAGGAAATTCATAATTTTCATGTCATATACCCGGGCATATCGTAGCACGACCTCTCTAGAGAGGTTTTTGCTGCGGTGGCTACACAGGAAAGCACTTGCCTCACGGCCCTTGCACGCAAGGGTACTAACGTGTGAGGTACTTGTGCTAATGCCATACATGTCCACCATCGTTTTTCATTATCACCAACTTTTGTCACCTATTCACACCATGCACACCTTTCACGGTATAGTCATGTTTTTATTACTTGTATGTTTTTACCCGCTTTACTGCGAGGAATTTTATGCCCTTATACAGCCGCTAATCACAACCATTGTCCACATTCCTGTCTCATGAACTGGCGCTCTTTGGCCATCAAATGGCCCTTGCGCCAAAAAACACCATATATCATCATCAATCGGCCCTTGCGCCATAAAACATCAAACATCATCAACATGCAGGTTGGTAGGAACAGGCTGAAGTGGGAAGATATGGAAGAACAGCTAAGGGAGGAGAGGCCGATGATATACGGTTTTGTAGAAACACATCTTACGGACATGGAACAACCTCTTAATAATCCGGATTACACGTGGGAATATTGTAATAGAACAGAAGGCAGCCGAAAGGGGGTGGTATTAGGGCATTCATTCATAAAAGTACAGGCTGGCAAAGAGTCAAGCAGGAGTGCAAGGAAAATTTATGGCTAAAAGGGAAAGTGGCAGGGCGAATGACACTCCCTGGTTTGCTGGTTTGCTGTACTTGTGCATGGGAGCAAAGACCAGAGAGGAAAACCAGGCAATGGTAGAGTGTATATCAAAGGACATCGAGGAGTTAGGAGGAGAGTGCGAGATAATTATACTAGGAGATATTAATGCGCACATAGAAGATATAGATGGGTATACTGATCCGATAGGCAAAATGATCATAGATATGTGTGAAAGGCAGGATTTCATCATTTGCAACAGCACCAAGAAGTGTGAAGGGCAAATAACATGGGAGGTAGGAAGGCTACAGCCGACGATAGATTACGCACTGATGTCACATAGGATGTATGATAAGCTCAGGGGAATGCACATAGATGAAGGTGGCTCCAGAAGTCTGGGTAGTGATCACGAACTATCAAGCTAAGTTTTGGAAGAGCACTGAAAGTGGGAAGGAGACATGATGAGCAACTACAGGAAAATTTTTATTCAGAAATGCAAGTAGAAATAGCTACTAAACAAATTGAGAAAGTAATCACTAAGGATAATAAAGTAGTGTGGACATACACGAATCTAATTAGACTGTTTGAGCTAGAGCTTGCTAAGGGACGTGACAAGTCACCCCGGAAAAGAAGACACAAACCCAAGAGTTGGAGGGAGGAGGAAGTTAACGAGCCATAGCAAAACGTCAGGAAGCCTCTAGAGAACACAGACATGCTAAGCAGCGGGGTGAACCGGCAGAGGACGTTGAAAGAAAATGGGAAATCTTTTTTACGCTGTAGAAGGGATGCATCCCTTGTGATCAATCAAAAGATTAGAAGAAAGGGGGCTCAGTGGCTGGCAGAAGTACATGAAAAGGATAGAAAGGCAGCTGTGAAATTTTGGAACCATCTAGACTCCCTAAGAAATAAGACGAGCCTAGAGCAGGGGTTTATAACTACAGCTCAAGGTGCTAGGCTAGAAGGGGACGAAGCTATTGAATATATCAAAACAAGGGTGACAGAAAATTTCAACAAAGAAGTACCTTATGCACCACAATAGACAAGGATGAATCAAGTGGCGCAATGGCTCCATTTTCACAACGAGAGTGGGAATGGGCTGAGAAGAGGGTTCCTAGTAGTACATTAACAGGCCCAGATGGCATTCCAATTATGCTGATAAAGACATTGGGTCCGAAGTCTAAGCAGACTTTGAGAGAGACAGTGAGCAAGATAATAATCGATGGTGAAGCCCCCAATGGATGGAAACTTAGCAGGATCAGCATGATCTATAAAGCAAAGGGGGACAAAGCTGACATAGACATCTACCATCCTATAACAGTGACATCAGTGGTCTACAGGCTGGCGATGCAGATTATAAAGGAAAGACTGCTGGCATAGATAGAGGATGAGGGGGTGCTGGGGGAACTGCATAATGGGTTTCGGAAACACGGGAGGTTGGAAGACAATATGTTCTCATGGACGCAGTGCACCTAAATAGCAGAAAAGGAACACAGGCCCCTGTGGCTAGCATTTTTGGATATCAAGGAAGCGTACGATAGCGTGGTTCAAGAGGACTTGTGGGGAATACTGGACTCACTAGGTGTGGGAGATGGAGTCACTAATCTTTTAAAGGATATCTATAAAGGTAACAAGGCAGTTATCAAGTGGGAAAAACAGGTACCTAAGCCTACAGAAGTAAAACGGGGCTTAGGCAGGGGTGCCTTTTTCTTTATCTTGCAGGCCTAGTTTTGAACCAGATCCCTCCAGTATTTGCAAATAACGCGAGGTTTTTTTTACTGCACTGTCAACGAACATTCTTTAGAAAAAAAATGTTTCTAAATGATTTGTTATTTCAATAAAACTGGCTTCAAGTCACAACCACTACCACCACGAAGAGCTGTCACTGACACTTTTTTGGTGAGAGCTTGAGCCTCATCACTACGTGCGAGCTCTAATATTTGCTTCATTTTTTCTCGTCCTCTTAGATATACCGGTGCGACTACTGATTGCCGTTCGGACAAATACAGTACGCATACACTATATTTGTTCATGCTGACAGGAATATTGAGGTGTCATATGGATGTCGATAGGTGCATCGTGAGTGCTTATCGAGCTTCAGTGTTTTGCATGTTTTCTGTTTCTGATCCATGGGGTGTGGCACACTCTTCAGGCACAGAAGAATTGTCCTCAGTGCAAGATTATTTAATGGCAGAAATCCCTTCCGAGGTATTAGTGCTGCGGCGCTTTGCTGGAAAGTGCATTCTGAAAGCAAACATTTGTTTTTCGTTTTTTTTTGGCAACTTTGGAACAAGGTGCTGAGGATATTCAGGCAATATGGTGGGCCCCGCATCAGATTTGAGACGAGGTTTGTCGCAGGGGATCGTGTTGACGCCGTTCATAGTGATGGCGGACGCGCGCTCGATAAAACTCTCATCAAAGTGTTTCCCACAAACCACAGCAGCTAGTGTGAGCCTCCTTTCCGCCCTAATTATCTTTCTTTCCCATTTCGTGAGAAGTGCTTCATCTGCTGGGGCCGTGAATAATGATAATTGCTGTTTGAATGGTAACCAGTTGTACAGAATGGTACAAAGCAGGTCCTTTACTTCGATCACTTTGACTTCGACAGTGTCAAACACGACAACTCACTCACCCTTTAATGACGCGAACAACAAACACACAACCTGGTAACATCACTGCAGACACGAACACAGAAATTCATGCGACCCCGGAAATCGGCTGTGCGTAGCAGACGACACAAGTAATCATCACCCACCCAGAATTACTGTATATGCTGGTGGTAACATATACAGTAACTCTACAACCACCCACTCGGCAGTGCCCCTCGCGGCCACCGTGGGCATTCATACAAATCTATGCCACCCTCCTCCATTGAAAAGAGCTGCCGAATGGTACACTAGCCAGTATATCCTAGGCACGATAGTTCGGGTGGCGGCGCTGCTGCGGCGGTGCGTCGTTCGTGTGGCGGCCCTGCTGCGGCGGTGTATCGTTCGTGTGGCGGCCCTGCTGCGGCGGTGTATCGTTCGGGTGGCGGCCCTGCTGCGGCGGTGTATCGTTCGGGTGGCGGCCCTGCTGCGGCGGTGTATCGTTCGGGTGGCGGCCCTGCTGCGGCGGTGTATCGTTCGGGTGGCGGCCCTGCTGCGGCGGTGTATCGTTCGGGTGGCGGCCCTGCTGCGGCGGTGTATCGTTCGGGTGGCGGCCCTGCTGCGGCGGTGTATCGTTCGGGTGGCGGCCCTGCTGCGGCGGTGTATCGTTCGGGTGGCGGCCCTGCTGCGGCGGCAAACCGTTCGGGTGGCGGCCCTGCTGCGGCGGCAAACCGTTCGGGTGGCGGCCCTGCTGCGGCGGCAAACCGTTCGGGTGGCGGCCCTGCTGCGGCGGCAAACCGTTCGGGTGCCGGCCCTGCTGCGGCGGCAAACCGTTCGGGTGCCGGCCCTGCTGCGGCGGTGTATCGTTCGGGTGCCGGCCCTGCTGCGGCGGTGTATCGTTCGGGTGGCGGCCCTGCTGCGGCGGTGTATCGTTCGGGTGGCGGCCCTGCTGCGGCGGCAAACCGTTCGGGTGGCGGCCCTGCTGCGGCGGCAAACCGTTCGGGTGGCGGCCCTGCTGCGGCGGCAAACCGTTCGGGTGGCGGCCCTGCTGCGGCGGCAAACCGTTCGGGTGGCGGCCCTGCTGCGGCGGCAAACCGTTCGGGTGGCGGCCCTGCTGCGGCGGCAAACCGTTCGGGTGGCGGCCCTGCTGCGGCGGCAAACCGTTCGGGTGGCGGCCCTGCTGCGGCGGCAAACCGTTCGGGTGGCGGCCCTGCTGCGGCGGCAAACCGTTCGGGTGGCGGCCCTGCTGCGGCGGCAAACCGTTCGGGTGGCGGCCCTGCTGCGGCGGCAAGCCGTTCGGGTGGCGGCCCTGCTGCGGCGGCAAGCCGTTCGGGTGGCGGCCCTGCTGCGGCGGCAAGCCGTTCGGGTGGCGGCCCTGCTGCGGCGGCAAACCGTTCGGGTGGCGGTGGTGCGGCACGTCGTTCGGGTAGCGACAGTGGTGGCGGTGCTGGTGCTGTTGCTCCACGTCGGACCGATGGTGCATCCGCGGCTGGTACTGGCAGCCTTTAATGCGGTCACTGCAAATGAGATAACGGTCGCTTCAATTATCTAGGCGTTTCAATTAACTGAAGAGGACAGGCATGTCAACTACATTGGTTTTGGTGATGCAAAAATCTAATGTTATGTGCCTACAACAAGGTACCATTGCTTAGGAGTCGTGCCAATGTAAAAACAGCGAAATGATCTTTCGTTATATAATGAAATATTTGGGGTGTTTGAAAGGTTCTGTCCATGTTCTGGGTGTACTGGTTAAGGGTGCACGAATGGAAACAAATTCCGAATATGTTCAAAAGGACAGGCATGTTAACTATGTTGGTTCTCGTGGCACAAAAATCTAATGCGCCTTGTTGTAGGCAAATCTTACCCATTTCTAAAGAGTCATGCTAAAGTATAAACAGGGACATGACCTTACTTAATATCTCATTGAAAATTTGGAGTATTCGAAAGGTTCTGTCCATGTTCTGTGTGTACTGGTTAATGCGAATGTTAATAAACTTCGAATATATTCAATAGACAATAGTATGAATGAATAGACAAGAGTACGACAGACTCCATCATTACCTGCAGGCTGCTCAGCAGAGGCGGAGTAATATGCCGTCAAGACTAATTCACGATAGTGTAATCTGGCCTCGAGCGCACACATCGCCTTCTGAACAGCTTCGGTTCTGGGTGCATGCGTGAACTTTGCCGTGAAGAAGCGAACGACTGTGCGCGTAACACTGGCCGTTTCAAAGTATATTACTGAATGCACATTGCAAATAGCAAACAGAGTTAATTCGTGCCCTGTGTGATCGTTAGCCCTCTGAATGGCTTCTTTGCTTGCGCAGGAGACTTAAGGTTTGTTTCTAGTGGTCAATTTGTGCCTTTGACACCAACGTTATGTGGGACACGTCGATCGTGAAGGTTGCTCTTGAACATTCCAAAACTATACTTGACACTGTATTTGCTTCTGTCATAGAAGAAGAATTGAGTGTCTTTATAAAATATATGATGTTTTTGAAAAAAGCTGGTTATAAAATTGAAAGATTAAAGATCGCATAAAACATAGTGCTCAACCTAACGTGCAAGTCTTAAAGAAACAAAGCTTCCAGTCTTCTTTAAAAGTATAAGGTAATAAAGTAAAGCAATGCCCTCATGTTTTATACGTAGATAATTGTGTAGACACGTTAGAGTAATAATGGTTAGTTAGTCAACCGATTGGTTTAAATAATGTGGTCCCTGACAACCACACACATCATCGAAATGAAAAACCCAGGAATAGAGTCTCCAAAAGAACGGGCAATGATAAATTCGTTTATATGCCGCGTAAAGGTGTTTCTTCAAGGGTTTTTCGCGCTGTATTAAACTGCATGCAGGAAAAAAGAAATTGTCTATTTGGTCCAGTTCACCACAAAACGCGCAGAGTGGCGAAGGTGCCCGAGCAGACTTGTGTTCGTAGAAGTTTAGATTCGGTACTGGGCAGCGCAGTCTCGTGAAGGACACTCCTAGTTTACGTGTTTCTCAAAACGCTCTCCGTCAGATGTTACAGGTGCGTATATTCGGTGTAATTTGTAAGTGCTGTGTCTCGAACGACCTCTTTAATTACACGCCTTCGAAATCATGCAGCCGTCGCTTAAGCAAACGATATATAGCAAGTGGTATCTATAGCGGTTCACTTATTCATGACTTCCATAAAGAAACAAGTTTCATCGAGGAACATCTAGAATAGGCACCAAAACTAAGCGGACTTTTCTCGAATGCGCGGGTACTGGTGCATGCATGGAACTTTATACCTGAAATTCATCACCAGTAGAAAGTGCAGCACAGAGCGATAGGGCATCAGATGTAATGGCCGTGTCTAACTATCGTAAGGCGAGCACTACTTCCAAAAATTCAGCCACAAAAAAAGGGTATGAAATCGGGTAAT
This sequence comes from Rhipicephalus annulatus, assembly GCA_013436015.1. NCBI lineage: Eukaryota > Metazoa > Arthropoda > Arachnida > Ixodida > Ixodidae > Rhipicephalus > Rhipicephalus annulatus. The sequence goes on from WOVY01003405.1 coordinate 159,295, forward strand.
CGAATGCAGTAATCCGGGCTATATATCCCGGCTATATATACCAACACCTGACATTAGTCACTTTGAAATGCATCTGTAGCATAAATATTTGGTGTAATGTTAAGCAGATCATCTTGTAATAAACTATTCGAAATATTACGGACAATAATTTCACGTTATTAGAAAATATATCACCAAATTGAATTTACATAGAGTAAGAATTACCCCGAGTTGGGTGATATTGCATAGGCAAGTTTAAAGGATAAAGTAAATTTTAGACAAATGTATTTTGTGGAGAATGAAATCGCGGTCATCTAACACCGAAAAATATTTCCGATGTGAATAAAGGTGGTTTCTGATTGCCGTGATGGTGACTCAAATTCTTTAAAATGTCGGACCTGTCAAAAGGAGAAACCAGCAGGACAGAGAAGAAACTGTTAGTGATGGCTTTAGGCAGGTCAGTGCATAAGAGCAATGCTTCTCTATACAATATAATTCGCATCTTATAGACTGCAGCCCTAGAGAAAAGTACACAAGCCAAATTACAAAATAGGAGGAACTCACCCTCGGTCCGGGCAATCCTTCATTATATGGCGGACTTTGCCGCAGATGCGGCACCCTCCGCCATTGGATTGCTCTCCCACCACGATTTTCCGTTCGTCGAAGAAGTATGCCTGCAGAAATAGAGGGCCGTCGAGTGTACAACAAACATCGCTCGCTTGTAGCAGCTGTATCTGCCGATATTATACAGAAACACTTTGAATGACCATAAATTGAGTGCAGTGAAATCGCATCGCACGAACTTCTTATCGCACGCCCTCAATGTCGACCCCGTTTCCCTCATTGTTATTAACCATCAGTGTACATACTTCGTTTCGTTGCAATCCTTTTCTGCGTGATGGCCGCTTAGGGCTTGTGCACGTGCTATCTGCACAGCCGCATCACCGCGGCAGTGCGGCTGTGCGCAAGTGGAGGGTGAACGAGCGTCGCCGATAGGCTCCTTCGGGCCTTTACTCGCGCTACCCGCACAGCCGCAACACATATTTTGGCGGAAAACATGCCACAACCACCTAATCACTCATTTGGCCTCCGAGTCCGACAGGTGTCCCCTGTGGGAGCGGAGGGTGTACGGTGCGGCTGTGCGGGTGTAGCACGTGTACAGGACCTAAACGATCGCTCGCAGGATTTCAAGCTGGACGGTTGTGTCCTCGCGATCTCGGACTTCAGCGTAGCTCCCGCCGACGGTTCGCCCTCCGCGGTCTCCTGAAGCCGTGCATCTCTCGCATTGTGGTGCCCCGCCCTTGGACTGCTTCGACCGGATCCCCACTTTCCTATCTCCTTTTTCCTCTCGTTGGCTGTCTTCTATTTTCCTTCTATTCTTTTTATCCCTCCTTCCCCCCACCCCTATAAGGCACTGCGCCGTGTCGCCTGAAGGCAGACAGAAATTAGTGGTTCATGAGAAAGTGGAAAAAGGCACCTAACATCGACACTCGCTTATCCTTCCTCCTCCTCCCTATGTAAAGAAAACAGTGTCGTCATTGAGGTAGATACGCTGTTTGGAGCGTCTGGTTCGCCTGTTGAGTTAGCCAGAGTTCGTTGCTCCGCCGCGATTACAACCTGTGGCTGCCTTTCAAATATTGCAAAGTAGCTTGGGCGAATTATACTTCCTGCTGTAGTCTAATTTACTCGACCACTTTGTTTAGCTGATTAAAAAGTTATTTTAATATCTACAACTACCGTCGTATACAATGTTTCTACGCATCTGAAGATGCCTTCTGCCACAGTAAAGGAAACGCCGCTGGTAGCACGCAGAAACCTGCTTTCTGTAATTTTTTTTTAAATTATATAGGAGACATATCACAATATATACTCAATATATATGACAGAGGGAAGAAAAAAACACTGCTTCTTAAGGCGTAACTACTGGGAAATTAAAATATTGTTCATGACAGCATGGATTAATTTTCGCCGTACTGGCATATGTCTGTGCAATCGTATCGTAGTAAGGCAACACCAAAGCTTTCCAGCTGCGTCAAGCTCCGCAACACTTACGACAAACGTCGAAAATCGCCGAGGGAGCACCGCAACCGGCCTCTTAAAGTGCTCGTATCCCTGTACCAGGCACTCCAGGATCTGCGTCACTGCAAATAAGGTGTACGAGAAATAAACAGCCAGCCAGTAAGAGAAGTCGCTGCCGGGCATCTCCAGAGACATGTATAAGCAGTTCACTTTTGCACCGGAGAACCGCAGCATAACTATAAAAAAAATCGGCAGATCCCACGTTATGCGAATCATGCGGAGCGGAGGTGACCGTGTTGTAATTTTTATGTAGCGACATGTGATGACACTAATTATGTGTAGAAATGTTGCACGCACAGACATATGTTGAAGAGTTGCAGATGTTTATATATAACCATTTTTTGTACTTGCGCAATGATGCCAAACGGAACAGGTCCATTAGCAACACCACAAGCTGTAAGCTGATATGAAGCGCTGGTAGCGAGCATGGTAGCCCCACGGTACCCAATTGCAATGGACATTGACCCAACCTCACGGCCGTATTGTAGAGTAACACTGTCGTTCTTTATGAAAGGGAACCCACGAACGCGTGGCCTGTGCTCTGCGGCCGCGTCCTACAGCACCATCAACCGACAAGTGAAGAAAGCACGTTCGCTTTTGGCGTCATCTATGGCCAAGCAAGAGACAACAAGTCATGGCTGGTAGACAAGCGCTGCTAGATTAAGTTCCCCCATCGCTCGCGCAGTGAGCGATATCGGCTGATTACTGCATCTTGCGCCGTGGTCTCGAACAAAGTTTGATATGTTGGCAGAGGACTATATACGCACTGCACGCGTGAGCAGAGAGGGAGTGCAATCTAGCAGCGCTTCTCTACCGGCCATAATAGTTTTTTTTTATGCTATAGATGATGATGAAAGCTACCGTGTTTCCTTTTGCTGTCGGTTGATGGTGCTGTAGGCTGCCACCGCAGAGCGCAGGCCACGCGATCGGGTGTTCCCTTTCTCAAAGAACGACAGTGTACACGTGTAGTGCCTCAAAAATTGAATAGATAGCGCGGCAACCACAATTGACGTTTCAAGAACATCTATTTGAAAAGTAGATCCGAGACCTGGCGTGGCTTTGTGGTAAAATGCTCGATTGCCAGGCAGAGTGGTTTGGTTTGATTCCTGCTGGGACACCGACATTTATTCTTTCTACTAGTCGGACAAGAGTTGCCTATTTTAAGTTTTTCTTAGTGCTCACGCGTTAAAATTCACATCTGTGTTGTCGCCGTTTCTTGGTAGAATATTGGGATTGTAATAATATCCATGCCTTGACCAATTAGTCATATTCGTGCCCTCCCATACAGGAGCACGCAGTCGTAAGCAGACAATCGGTTACATTTAGCAAATTTGTTTTTTAATGAAAAGCCAAATGCACCTTACTAGAGCTAAAAAATGATTGTGTGTGCGTGTGTTTGTGTGTGCTACTTACAATATGGTCGGGCCTGCATGCTCGAACTATTCTTTGCCACTGCGTTACTGTCCCCCAAAATGCCTCATCATCGGAATTCGGACTGAAGCTTACATACAGCTTTTATAGGTTGGAACGCTTCATGTAGGCATGAATTGGCTCGTAAAATAACTCGAATGATTGGAGTGTACGGTACAGCGATATTTTGCGATAAAAAACACCTTTGTGCTCCCGTCAGCGTTGTCGTTCGTCGCACGGGCGTAATACCGATGAGTAGACTAAGATTGATTTGTGGGGCTTAACGTCCCAAAACCACCATTTGATTATGAGAGACGCCGTAGTGGAGAGCTCCGGAAATTTCGACCACCTGGGGTTCTTTAACGTGCACCCAAATCTGAGCACACGGGCCTACAACATTTCCGCCTATCGGAAATGCAGCCGCCGCAGCCGGGAATCGAACCCGCGACCTGCGGGTCAGCAGCCGAGTACCTTAGCCACTAGACCACCAAGGTGGGGCATAGAGTTGAAGAGCCAGCCCTCCTTCGTGGCACTGATTGATATTGAATGACACGTGGAGTTCGACGTACCAAAGCCACCATATGATAAAGAGACGTCGTAGCGTAGGCACACTATTCTGAATCGTCGGCAGCATTTTATTTTGTTCTTGTAATCTATTGAAGGCCTTGAATATGCTTATAATTATGGAATTTATATCTAATGCTCACACCAATTCTGAGGGATTGGCCAAGAGATGAATAATCGGATCGAATTGGATATCTGAAGGACTTGTAACACAATAGGTGATAGGGCATCGATTTGACGGGATTCTGAACCGCAGCGCAATCCTCGCAGCACACTTAAACGTCGAGATTTAAACATCGGCGCAATGGCACTGTTAAGCCTCGTTCACATCGACTTTTACATTGGTCGCCGTGCTTGTTTTGACGACACACTGACCATGGTGGGCGAAAGAACGTGGGTGCGTGCGATAAAAAGATAGAGCAAAAAGAGGGTCTTGTTTTGCCAGAAATATAATCATCATTCTTGCGTTCCTTTCCTTGCACTATGGTGGCGCGCCCGGCACTTTATGTTACGAACGACGTGAGAGTTAGCGTGTCATAGCTTTCTCGATGGGAAAGCAGCCAGCACAGAGTTTTCGAGACACTAACCCCCGTAGTCACAAACGCTCCTCGACTCTACTTTCACCCTTCACTGGACAGACTTCAGCAGTGTGCCGCCGCTCGGCTGAAAATGACGGTGTGCTACTCGCGAAACGCAGCAGATCATTGCTGATAATTAGCGACTTGCCGTTCTTAGATATGGTGCTCTAATCGGCTTTCTCAAGTGAAGGTGGGGCGTTGAGTGAAGGGACGTTCTAGAATACCGAGGTAAGAACAAGCAAGCCTGGTAAGGATTATTGTTGCGGGGCGAAATGACACCCTCTTTACTCTTTTTTTTTCAGTGTACACTTGCGAAGTACCCATAAAGCGTCCGCGAAGCAAAAGGCACACCGACGTCGCTGTGCACGTTCGTGATGCCGTGGGTGTTGCTGGTGATGGCGGTGTTTCGGTTGAGCGTTTTGTTATAGCGTGGCAGCTTTGAGCCGCCAACTTGTTATTTCAATTCACATGATGTGACATCTGGTGCGATTCCGCCACACAACTACAAACGTGGCACCTCGCCCGACATGGCTGTTTGGGTTCTTTCTCTGAAACAGTCTCGAACACTGAAGTGCCGGTGGCAAGACAGTAGCCACGAAGGGTGCCATATCCCCCCAGCTCTCAAAATTCGGATAGAGGGGCGAGTTTTAGAGCGAATGAATGTTGAAAATAAGGGGTTTTCAGGAGCTAAAACAGGAGCTTGGCGCCTGGCTGGTGGTAGTATACTTGAGTAATCCACAAAAAGGCTGGGTTCGATTGTGGCTGAAGCCCATATTGTCGTTGTGCCATCGGTATTTTGACGGTTGTGGACGACACCACCGCGATTCCTGCGACACTGGGCACTAACGCGATGGCGTTTTCAAGGCAGTGAGCAAGGGACGTGCGAGTGAAGCAGGCCTATTTATGAACTATAATTTCACACCACTCAAGCACTTACTCTTTGTAGCAGACTTGCCGACATCTCTGTCCAATTTGAACGGATCTGCAAGCAAAATTGGCGACAGTATTTCATTTAGGGTCACAAGAAATGAGCACCTATTCGATGGAACTAGGACAATACACAGCATGCGACGCAAAAATGCCTGGCTTTCCGAGTATAAATATCGGCAAGTTCTCAGAGTGCAAATTCAGGGGTCTTCGGTGGTCATTCTGGTCAAAAAGTGTGCGTAGCCATAACCGGGCCATAACATTAAAAGAGCACTAAAAAAGAACGGTGACTTGGTTTAGATTCACAAACTGCACTCAGATCTCATGACATCTTATTATCATAGGTTCCTTATTATCGGAACAAATCATGGTTAAAGATCCATTTTTAAATTTCGCACCCGAATCTCCGCGCGTGACGTAACAAATTTAAAAACGTGTTTTTGTATTTTTGTGGCATGCGCTCGAGGACCTTTTCTGAAACTTCGTATGCTATATCTATGGCCACCCACATATTACAATGTACTGCGTATTTATTGGCTGGAAGATACGTGTACGACCCAGTAGACGCCTCAGAAATTTTTGACGTGACGGTGTTTGATGCAAGGAATTTGAATGTGACGCAGCATTTTCTTTTTTGCGCGTTTTTTTTTTCTTCGCTTGCTAAGCGCTGTGTCGCGACAAGAGGAGCGTTTCCGGGATTCTGAAATCATACTTTACTAATACGCGAAAAATAGTTTTGCCCTTTACTGTGTCCCTTTAAAAATTGCGTGAAGGGTCCCAGTAAGTCAAGAGGAAAGGCAGAGTTGTGCCCTCTTTGTTTGATTTAAGAGGAGGTGAAACAACCACCTCCCCCCTAACCCCTCCCGCCGTTTTGTGCGCTCGCCTATGCGTCAGCTAGTCCAAATCTTGTCCCAATGACGTGGAATGACGTTGCGATGCTATTAATAAAGCCAACGTTTCAACCAGATTAAAATAACGTAGCATCTTAAAAAAATGCACTTAACCCTTTCAGCCCTGAATTTTTTATTTTGGTCATACACTTTTTGCGCGCGTTTTTCTCGTAGTTAGGACCTCACAAGACTACAAGCAAAAAATTGAGCCACTGGTACAAGCATTTTCGGATGAATTAACGTGGCATCAAATTAGGTAATTAGGGCCCTGTGATTAGAAAATGAAAAAAGTGGCTTATTTTTTTTTCAGCCAATTAATGGTGCACATGAAATGGAAGCCAACGTCTACTTTTCAGTCTAATACTCACAGAAACAGCTTCGGTACGTCGTCTCGAAAATGGCGTTTACCCGCCTCAGTTTACGCGTCTCGGCTTCACGGAAGACCTCGGTCACGCTTCTTTGTCGCTGCTACCTCCACAAACGTGCCGCAATATTGGTGTCAATTGCAGTGGGGACCATTGAAGAACTATGCCCCCAAGAATGAGCTGTATTGCTTACGTATATGAGATGCTAGAGGAAATTTTGTGCGGTGGTGTCAATTGACACCGCCAGGGCCGAAAGGGTTGAATCTTATAAATGAAACAGTGAAATTGAATCTTACACGAAAATAAGTTCGTTAAATCTGAAAATTTGTTATAAAAGTTTATTTCTAAGCGTCTTTTGCAAGATCATTTTATATTTACTTCGTTATAACCAATATTTTGCTATATCTGATTTCTCTATATCGAGGTTATAGTGTTGTCCAAATTAAGTGGCAATGGCGTTGCAATGCTCTCATAATTTAAACTGACGTTAGATGAAAAATATTTTGCCGACTTAAGATAGCTGTGCCTACCTGTATGTCGTCATTGAACATTATACGCCAACCCGCTGTTGGAAACGGTATACGGTGCTTGAGCGTAAGCATATGCCGATGCAGACGCTTCTAGTTGCATCCCCGAGTTCAAGCCTACCTTCGATGGCTATGGCTTTGGACGTCCACGTCTTCTCGAGTCTGGTCAGAGGAGCCTTCTGCCGTATGCACACGACATGCTCTCGGAAATTGAACTCCTTGGTATAAAACCTCAGAAGGCCGAGCCACAGCTCTCCGGGAGTCTGGTTGTTGCGTCCAAACTCGGGCCACACGGATGGCTGCAAGAAAAAACGAAGACGTTTGATTGAGGGAATGACTGAACAGAGCTTCGGCTAAGCAGGTTAGAGAGTACAGCGGATAGTCTAGTCGAAGACTGCTGCCTCTCTGAGGATACTTTCATGCTCAACTATACTGTGCCAGGCAAGGTGGAAGAGAAACGTACGGGAGATTACAGTTTTACGGGGCACAGTACAGTGTGCCATTCACCAACTGGAGCATACAATATTTGCATGAGTGCGCTTAAGGTAAAGTTGGTAGCACTCCATTTTTATGTTGGGGAGAAAATGAAAACAGCATGTAGACTGCGGTAAAAGGTAAGCCAGTACTTACTAAGCGATCTATCTCTTCATAAAACCAGGCATCCCAGCCCTCTACGATGTTTTGTGGCTTTTGCTCCCCATCCGGGTACAGCTGCAATGCACAAGAAGAAACCACTGCAAAGTTACGATTGTCAGCACTGCGTTTCTCGGTTTTCGAAATAAAAAAAAAGGGGGGGAGACTGCTGCAAATACAGAATGCACCACTAATAATGTTACCCACCAGACCATACTTGCAAATATCTGCAATAAAACAGCAGCAATCCTGCATGTGCAAAACTGTCATGCATATCCAAAAAACTCAGTGTGAAACCCAGACGTTTTAATCAATCTAAATGTGCTAAAACTGAAAGGTGTTATAGAAGACCCCGATGCCTGCCGATAAAAAAAAAAACAACCTTGCTGAAGGCAAATCAATGATGAATATTTTCAGGCCCCCTCGATAATCAACCGACGATCAGGATCGAATTTCTGGGCTGCAACAGTGGCTGTCTTATGCAGCTTGTGGGAACCCATCAAAATCGAGAAATTATCCCAGTCAACCCCGACAAAGATAAATTTCACTTTGTCACTCCCTATGCAATGAAGTACAATGAATGCAATGAAGTGCTTTCAAGATTTCTCCCACTGGGCTAAGAAAACAGGCTTTTTAGATCAACAAAACCGTAATAAAAGTTAACCAACTCATAACACCAACGTGTATTAAGAAGTACAAACGCAAAATAAACCGAAATAATCGATCGAATCAGAAAAAAATAAGAGTCATCCCCGAATTCCAATGCGGAAATGGCAATGCAAGGACAAATAATAGCAAGCTAAAGGGCAGCGTATATGTTATTTCTTTGTTTAAAGTTGTTTCTTATCATTTCTCGCTTTATTTTCTGTCGCATATTTTAACAATCAAGCTGTTCTTATAGTCAAAACTTTCACGTCCGGGGCCTGCCATAGATTATAGGTCGAAGTTTACAAATGCCACTACTCACTGCTCCCACAAGTCACCACTACTGTTCCACTTAATCCACTTCATGCCATTTCATTCCCGCTGTATTTCACTTCATTTAAACTCGTTGCCCGCCGTCAAAATCTGTTTCATCAATGTCTTCCAAATGAATCTGGCGGAATTTTTAACAATTCAGTCAAAAGTACACTTCCTTTTCCTTGCCCTTTTCTTGGCTTCGTGAAGGCGAGAACGAATGAATCGTGCCCCTCTGTTTCCGTAATTTCGATTGTTGATTTTTTTTTCTTTTACGCAACACTGAAATCTGGAAATGCATGCATAGGCACCGAGCTTACCTCCTGGAGGACTGGGATAACGGGCGGATTGCACTGCTGCAAATAATAGACCATGAGAAGTATGACAGCATACGAGGATAGAGTTCCTCGAGATGCGTCATTGATTCCCCAGGTCTGGAATAAGGTAAAATGTTCTGTTAGTTGTTGCGCTGGACAATGACAAAGTCCTATTGTCTACTGTACTACCACAGTTTCATTGCTAACTTTGATATCCTGCAATTATTACACTCAAGCTGGCCGAGATTTTCAAGGATGATATGGCGGTACCACGTAGTACAATCTACTAGCTGTTCTGTCTGCATTAGTTCCGCGAAAGAAATGCAACAATCTCCCGTTAAATGTTCACTACCAAGTTAAAGCATGAACAGAGCGAGTTGAATCATTTGTGCCAAAATATACTCCATTCCTTTATTACTTTGACCACTTTTAATACATTTCTACGGCGCACACTGCACGTTACTGTCGTGATTTCAGTACTAATGTGTTTTACCCGCCTTTAAAGCGTGAAAGTTTATGCCCCTATACAGTTACTGAACATAACCGTAGTACACATTAATTATGTCCCGATGCTTTTTGACCATCAAATGACCCTTGCGCCGTCAAGCTGCACGTATCGTCATTCCACACACCCAATTCGAGTGACGCTTGCACTGTGGTGTGAAAAACTTGCGCTGCAGTGATTACGCCCCTCAGAATTCTAAAACCTAAATGCTTGTCAACTCATTCAGTAAGTACAGTTTTAAATTTGACCCGAAGGACCCCTACTCCACTCAGAGGGGTTAGTGGGCCGTAATTCGCGTGACACCATTTATCAATGCTGGGAACAAGAACCGCTAATTATCAACGACTCAAAGGAATCTCGGCAAGCCTTCCAGACCGGCACAACACGGCACAAATGCATACACGGTGGCTGAAATCCCGGAACGAATAATGCCCACAAACTGGCGGTCAACGGAACATAGGATGCGAAGCATCATAGCAGGAAAACAGGCGAACTCACCCGCCAGTCGCAGTAGAAGGCGAGTCAACGACTCGCCTTAGCGGACGACCCAAACCAGCGTGGCCTCTGCTGGCAGTACTCACACAGCAAATCCTTCGTGCCCAGCGCAACCGTCACCGCCTCGCATCGCGCTGCTGCCTCAATTAACCCACTGGCTCGTCTAACGCCCTCCTTATCAGCGAGCCACTTTTCCGCCCCCAGTGGCTTTTTTTGGACGCTGACGCTCGTCACGCGCATGGGCAATGCGTGTGTGTTTTATTCGCCCTGCTTCCACTGTGATGCTGCAGATAAGGGCCCATGGACCCGACAAGCTGAAGAGCAAAACAAAACAAACACAAAAAAGCTCCCACACTCAGTCTACCCGTGGTTACAGCTGTCGATCAATTTGCCCCTTGTGTATCGCTGATTAACTTGATGGCAGGCTCAGACATTAGGACAACTGCTTGGTTCCGGATTCGAATATCATGCCAGGACAAGTTTCTTTGATTTTCGCCAAGTTCAAAGCTCCCGTTTTGAGATGTCCTTACAGATGTTCTGTATGTGTCCTTGCTGCAAGTCCGCGCACCCAAATATTTTCTCTTCCTCCATCTTGCAGGCTGGCTGCCGCAAAACAGGCTTGATACTTAATTCAACCATAGCATCAAAGCGATGTTAACACGACGTCTAAATTTCGAACTCGACACTGAAAGTACGGTGTTCATAACAGCTGTATTCGTGTGAATGTAGCGTTTACAAATAAGACGGAAGTTTGCTTCTGAGAAGAACGTTATTCACGTTTCTTGCTTCCAGAACAACGTAATATCGAGCTTAATTGCCAGGCGTACAGAAAAGCAAGTCCAATATCATTTTATAAAATCAATGCATAAAAAGAAAAGTGGTATAGCCGCTCTCAGAAGCCTATAGCATAACTTCTTTTTCTTGAAGGGGCCCTGCAACACTTTTTGAGCATGGTCAGAAAACGCTTACTATAGGTATATAGTAGAGGCACTGGACAACACGGGAGCCAATTAATATAGCGCAGCACGCTGCCTGGAATTCACAATAAAGGATCATAGTGAGCTGAAAATTGATTTCTCTTCTCTCGACAAATCACGGAAGACGCTCAAAAATCACTCGTAAAAAGTCCATCTATCAGTCATTGGCTGATTGCAACATGGCGCACTCGCTCGTTACAGCGGTTGCTGTGGGAGGCTGCGACTTGTCCACGCGTGTGCGCGCGATCACGCTGAAAAAGCCAGGTATGAGAAGAAAAGGGGAAAAAGTTAACAAGGTCACGAGGCGCGCGTGACGTTTTTCCTTTGCCCCTGCCATCCCTCCCTGTTTAGCTTCCAGCGCTTTCTTCGGGACGAGAGAAGAGAGAATGCGACTGCAGCGTGCCAGGGGCGTGGCTAGGGGGTGGCACAACGGACGCGTACCCCCCCCTCTCTCTCGAAACTTTTTTCGCCTAGCATAGAGAGCGAGAAATGGCCATTTTTAGCAGGTGCTCATCCCGAAATCAAGAAGGTCTCCTCCCCCCACCCCCCGACAAAGTTTCTGGCTACGCGCCTGCAGCGTGCTACAAATCTTTGTAACTCCGCTTGTACTGGACGGATTCTTGAAATTTATGCGGCGTTGAATTAGTGACGCAGTAAGCTTTTTGAGTGAACATTTTTTGGTTACTTGAAGACGAGTTTTAGGGCCATATTAAGCCTCAAACTCACCCCGCAGAACCCATTGCTATTGTTTGATCAGCGACGTTTATTGAAAGTAACACAGGGTTGACTCGACTACCTGAAAGCCACACCACACGAGCAGTAAAGGATAACAGCGGATCCCTTACCTTTGCAAAGTGCTTAAAAGTGTATCCGAGGATTCTGACTCGCTCGTCAATGTCACCGTACGTCCTGACGAGCCTCGTGTTCTCCTGGGCCTGGACAAAGTAGGTGAACGAACGAAAAATGTCAGTGCTTCAGTGTTTGCTTCAACACGCGACGTGTGCTTGAAATTAAAGAAGGCAACGCGTTTCGTCACATTCGTAAATGTGGAAAAGGATAAAAGGCTTCACGAACACACGCTACGTACCAGAATGTTGTACAAGGTGATGTCCCCCTCCAGTCGTGATGGTTTGTGAAAGAACTTGACAACGGGTACCGTCGCTTTGGTGATCGCCGTGACCCTTGTCAAGCTTTTGACTCGTTTGAGCCGATTTGACAGCTTTCGAACCTCGTCTTCCAGGCATATATCCTTCAAGCAGCAGAACGACATTTTGCTCTATCAATCGTTAATGCTCTTCAGAAAAGTGAAAGGAAGGAAATGTCTCACGAAAAAAATAGGAAGGAAGGGAGAGCTGCAGGCGTCAGCGATAACGTTTACACACTCCTTTCAGACACAACGAAATTCTCAACACAATTGTGAGGGGGGGGGGGGGGCAGTTTACTATATAGTGTGTCAAGACTGAAGTAAATGCAGAGTTTGGCAACTTTTTTCGTTTCTGTTCGGTTTGCCTTTCTTTTTTCTTTTTTTCTTGTTTCTCTAGTAGTTTCCGCGCGTTATCATAGTCAGGGAAGAGAAGGACGGGAACTCGTTCACCTCTGCATGCGCTTGGGAGAATGTGACGTCACAGCTCGCGCTCATGTGCAATCCGTCGCGCGCTGAGAATCCTCAAAAAAATAAAAATACAGCGAACTGTTTAAAAAATAAGGAAAATAGTCTGCTTATCGAAACAGTGGCGTCTTCCGCGTAGAATTTCGATGGTTTCATCAGTTTTTTTTAATTTTGTTCAGTATCTTTTTACCAGCAGACTGGCCTAAAGATCGCTGCAGACAACAACAAGACATCTCTTGTACAGCTAGTTCTTTCACGCTTCTAATTAAGCACGCCTGTTTGGTCTGATTACAATGGTGTGTGCCGGAACATCGGCAAATGTGCAACTCCAAAAAGCCGACAGCCTGAAAATCGTTAGGTTGCGTTGTTAGGTTACGTCAGTCTTCTCAATCGACAAGATTATTTAGGCATACCGCGCCTCCAGTCTGCCGAAGTAAATCGGGACGATTTTCGTTCGTTAAGTTAGCGCGCGGAACACGGGACTGTGGTTTCACAAATTACTAAGCCAACAGGAATGCAAAGCAAGCAGGACTTTCGAGTTACTTTTTTTTTCTGGTGCTCGCCGTTCCGTCATAAGCTGCTGGCTATAGTAACTCACCTTGCCGTCTTTACTGCGGTCAAATGTCAAACAGATGTCAAGGTCGCTGCGGATTTGGAGAAAGCCGTTGCATGATGAACCAAAGAGCGTGAGATTGGCATCTGCGTTCGATGAGCACAAAGAAGAGAGCATAACTTAATTATTAGTCGTACTATGGGTGTGATGAGATTTCGCAGTAGAATAAAGTTCAATAAGATGAGATTCTGGAACTTGTGAGCTCATGAAAAGTGAACTAGTGATCGCAGCAGTGAAAACGTACCAAAAAGCATTTATTGATCACAAACTTTTTATTAGGTGTGCTGTAATTGGCGCAATCAAAACCGCTCTGCATGTGTAAGTGGGCGACATTCTTGTCCGACGTTTCACCTGCATGACAACACAAGTCCTGGTACATAGGGCGCACGACAACGCTGTTTCAAGTGTATGGTGTGCCTGCGTGGAATGCGCTGCGTAATTGTATACGGGCACGTGTTCGCAACGTGCGCCATGCATCGGGAATAATCATTTAAAAAGACATGTCATCAATCAATATACCCATCCTGAACACCAGAAAAGCCCATGATGCACCCACCTGCGTACTCTTTGCGGACGTGTGTTTCGATTTCTCGAAGCGCCTCCTCCCGTTGTTTCACCTCCTCTGGATCAGGTGTACAGAATTCTAGATGAAAGGACACCAGACCATCGAAACGTCATCGCCACAATCACCGGAGAAATTACGTGCGACGTGGATATTGCGAAGCGCTATCTGCGGCGTCATCTCACGGGTGCTACAAATACAAAAACTTTTGGCTCCTTCTTAGAACCTCAAGTCAGTGTCAAAATAGACGACTGATACAAATAGTCCCGAACGTAAACGCGTTTGGCTGCATTCCGAGGTGGTGGGGTGGTGTATTAAGTACACCATTTTTTTTATTGAAGTTGATGCACAGAGCAAGCAGCATGAGTCAATCGTAGCGCCGAGAAAAAAAGTAGTAACCGATAAAAAAAGTAAAAAAGTAGTAAAAGAAAAAAAGTAGTAACCGATACTACGCATGTCATGCATTTTGGCATATTATTTCTCCACTGTTAAATGTCGGCTAATCAATGTCTTACAACTAGACAAATTCGCTTAAGAAGCGGGGTGTGCCATGAATGCGAAGAATGCATAGACCAAAGAAGTTCACTATTTTTTACGCTCGCTCGCTCTCCCGAGCGCCGATGCTGACGATTTGAACACTTGCTCAACTTAGGCGCAAACGAGCTCATCATTTAATTTTAGCTTGTAGACTCCGCATCCGTTCATTACTGCTAGGTTATTTCGCAGGCCAGCAAGCGATCACGCCGAAACGTGATGACAGTACAAGCAACCATGGATGTTGTGCCAAACAAGGTTCTGCTGCCCATCTTGGCATTAGTGGATGGCGCGAGTCTCATCAGGTGCAAGCGGGTGTGTGCAAGCGGTGGCTGGCTCTGGTGGAAATGATACTGCAACACGGCCATGCCAATTGGAGCATTATTGATATTATACAAGTCAGAAATCCAGCATGACGTTCTGTAAGAACTGCTCGATGATTCATGTCCAAACGATGATACTCGACCTGTGCAAGTTGACTGGTTCAGTGTATACAAGTGTTGGTTCAGCACAAGGGTTGTTTCAAAGCTTTCTTATCAGATTCGCAACCTGAGACCTTTCAAAGAACAAGTGACCTGCTTCAAGACGTCAAGGGGATGTAATTGTGAGTGGCCACACGTCAGGAGTCATATCTCTTTGGAATGCTCGGAACGGCTGGCCGGTAAACTTCATTGAAACACGTGCAGATTCAATCCGGGATCTCACATTGTTACATCTTCGTGGACCTGCTACACTGTGACCAGCATCGGCGCGCCGGAGAGTGAGCGAAGTTCACTATTTTTTACGTATACATGTAGTAAGAAGTAAGCGTGGGGTATATATAGCCCCTACTTTGCAGGGGCATGTCTGGCACAGGGAAGCACTTGCGTTTCAGGATGAATTTTTACAAATATAAACCTATAGCACTATATTATACTACCTGGTTACGCGTGTTAGGTGACGTAGCACAAAACATTTAATCAGACATGCTTATAAAAAATTATATATCATATTT
Organism: Rhipicephalus annulatus; assembly: GCA_013436015.1. Classification (NCBI taxonomy): domain Eukaryota; kingdom Metazoa; phylum Arthropoda; class Arachnida; order Ixodida; family Ixodidae; genus Rhipicephalus; species Rhipicephalus annulatus. The sequence continues at coordinate 174,810 of WOVY01003405.1, forward strand.
ATTTATTATAAAGTGGCCACAAAAAGGCATTATGTACAGTGGCCGGAGCAATGTACCGAATTCATTCTCAGTGCATTTGAATGCTTCACACGACTAATATAACTTCGTTTAAAAGGTAATAATCGTTTTAGGGGTTCGGTGCGCCAAAACAATGATAATATTTGGAACACACCAGAGTGGATTAACTGTGACTGTCCTCGAGGATAATTGTGACCGTCTGGTTATATTGATCTGCTGGTCTTGTTAATATGTGCTGTAATTTACTAAGTTTGTTGTGATTGTCTATTACGATACGTGTAGCACTTGCTTATGGCTCGTTAACTTGTACTTCTTCGTTGCGACAATGTCAGAATGACGTTTACATATCTCGGTTGCGTAATTTAAAACGAAATGTATTTTCTTGATCTACGGATACCTTCTGCGTCATTTTTCTGTGTAATGATTATACGTCGAGACGATTATAAATGATCAGAATCGCATTCACACACTATATTGAAATAGATAGTCAAAAGCCGGGTAGCAAAGAGGTAGTAACGGGGCAAGAAAGGTAGTAACTGCTGCAGTTACTACCTCTTTCATTTCAGTTACTAACTGTTGACTAACGTAGGTGGTAAATAGGTCACAAAAAGTTAGTAACGGTTGCAGGTAGTAACTGTTTACTAATGTAGGTGTAACAGGTAGCAAAAGGGTAGTAATGGTCGAATAAAGGTAGTAACCACTGCAGTTACTACCTATTTGCCTGCAGTTGCTACCTTTTTACTAACTTTTTTTTAAGAGTGTAGGGGTTTTATGCCCCAAGGTCACTATATTATCATGAAGGGCAGAATGCTTCGGAAATTCTCACCACCTGGTCTCCTTAACGCGCATCTAAATCTAAGCACACGGGCCTGTAGACAAATGAGAACACCGTGGCCGGGATTCAAGGACGCGATCTTCGAGTGAACTGTCGAGTACCAAACCCGCTATGGTTCATCGCAGACTTCCTAGTGCCAAGGAAAAATGTTTTGCAGCTCCCCCCCCCCCAAAAAAAAAAGAAAATGTGACGATGTGTCAATGTTACAGAACGGTTACAGTTTTGGCAAGCTGGCATGTTTTTTTTTTTTTTAATGTGGCGAGACTTTCAGAGAAGTAGCAAGGAGACGTGGGTATACCACCAATTGACGCCACTTGTGTCACTCTTGTCGTCGTCATCCCTTTTCTCAAGACGTGCGTCAAGGGCTTGGGTGAGGCGTTAGTGGTACTCATGAAGAAAGACCCATCTTCAGTTGCGAATAAGGTTCGACTTGAATACGGTCCTGTATATCTCAATGTTATTGCTAAACTCGCTTACCAATCTTAATATGCTATGAATTTCGAACCTGGCAATTCTAGGCCTACGGCCATTAATGTTATATATCGCCGTTCTCTCATTCCTACACCACATGTCTGGCACTCTTCAGCCAAAAGTGGCACCATGGCAAGAAAAACTTGTGAATCATCATCTCTCTTTATAGAGCTTCGGGAATTATAGCTGAAATTGTCGCAGAATGTAACTCTGCAAAAAGAGAAGAAAAACGTCCCCGAAAGCGTGGAAACGAAAAGAGCACATGGCGTAACAGAGATGTACTCACGCATAACATCTTCGCAGACTTGACTGAGTCGGTCGATGTGTCTGGACTGCACGTCTTGTCTGCTGACGGCATCACCCCGGCGCCGTGATGATCCGGACACTTCTGCACCAGAAACATCCCCATTCGAATTTGACAAATGATCAGATTCGACAGAGAGGCCAGGCACAAAATCATCTCACTCACAAGAAGCTGCTTTCGGAGAGGGAGAGAAATGGAAGGGGAAAAAATAACGGGGAACAAGCATACCTCTTGCAGGCGTCATTTTTTCTGCTGAATGAAGCGGATGACAGGAAGGCACTGAAATCAAGTAAAGACATAGGTTAGACCAGCTGCTTGCTGAATTTTCGGCGCGAAATTTAAAAATAAAACTTCGGCCTTGATTTTTTCCCGCGAATAATGAACTCATAATAGTGAAATATAAGGCGTTGTAGCTCACAAAGTTCAGTTTGTCAATTTTAACTGAGTCATTGTTACCGAGAGACAAGGAACGCCGTCCAGCTGTTCGGTTTCTTCAGGCTTCGGACCTATAATGCTAAGCTGCTTTTTTTTTTTAGGGGCGAAGCTCCCGATAACGGCATTGGTTCATCTCTCGTAGCCGTTGCAGTGTGTAACAAGTATAACATTTTGATCTCCAAGGTGGTGCTGGTGAGAGACTTCTTCTGTGCGTTGTTGATTAACAAAAAATAGTTCTCAATGTACATGCCAATGGCTGCTAATGGGAAATGAGAGACAGGGGCGTTCGGCTTTTAGTTAACGCGCACGCTGCGATCCCCATTAGCAGTCATTGGCATGTACATTGAGCACTATCTGACAAGAGAGGGTTGCTACGTTATACTCGCTGGGTGCAACCTCCTTAGCTTTAGAAAGGTTATCGAGCGTTGAGCCGCAGTGCCATGAATACAGTGAACTAGTATATACCATGAACTCGAGGTGGTTAAAGGTGGGAAGTACGCCCGAAGCGCAAGCCGTCAGAAAGTGTGCGTGTGCCACCTCTCGTTTAGTCCTTGGAATGTCCACTGGATGGCGGTGCTTCTATATGGGGAATATATGATGAAAACATGCGAGATGATGGTACTTGGAGTGTTGAATAGATGGACGAACGGACACACAGACAGATGCATGGATGGACGCATGAACGGACGCAGGGGCGGATGCATGGACGAACGCAGGGATGGACGCACGAACAGACGCACGCGCGGACGGGCGGGTGGACGCATGGACGGTCACACAGACGGACGCATGGACGGACGGAAGCAAGAACGAATGTATGGACGAATGCTTCGCCCCACTCTCCATCATTCTCTCCGTGGATATGCTGCCAATTTTTTTCACCGTGCGCGTCAGCTATGTCATTTCAAAAACTAACAAAATAATGTAACTTTCAGATTTTTTTAAAAAATGGTTTATTACCTTGACAAATCTCAAAATTCGCATGATTTTCAGGAAAGCTTATCATCATAAGAGACGCATTGGCTAGACGCTCTGGCTAGCTCAGAACTTGAAGACCAAGATCCAGCCCTGGACGCGACGGGAAGGCTATACCTCATATACCACGACCACCCAGGTGGCCTAGGCCCGGTCGCTGATCTGCAGTTTTCAAATTAAGAGTTGTCCATCTATCCGTATGTTTAAGGGCACGAGGCTTCAAAAGTTTTTTTAAGCAATAAGCGAAACCAGAGAAAATGTGCTAACGCAATTTTCGTAATAATGCAGCCCAAGGGTAAAAATCTTTTGATGCGGCGTCCGATAAAAAATTTATTACTGACCATAACCGGTTTTTCTTTCCTTGCAGAATGCTCGACAGAGGCGACAGAAAGAGATGCGGATATGTCAACGGCTGGTGAGTCTTGTCTTCTTGATGTGAAGTTTGGAAGTAATGAATCCGTGTTACAGTATTTGAGCATGTATTGTGATCCCGGGTGAAATTATGTGACACAGGAAAGTTGCTTGCAGTATCTCTGGCACGTTGTGTTGCAGGGCTGTCTGCACGACTTGTATGCACAGGGAAAAGTATACATACTATGTTCGCCATTCCTTTAGTTATGTGCATACCAGCTGCGCAGACTGTCTGCACGACTTGTATGCACAGGGAAAAGTATACATACAATGTTCACCATTCCTTTAGTTATGTGCATACCAGCTGCGCAGATGATCCTGTCATGGGGACGTTACCAGTAAAAAGTAACAGTGTTGCAGTTACTGTTACCTAAGCCAAAAAGGTAACTCTACTCTGCAGTTACAGCTCATGTTTACACGTGAAGCAGCGCGATGACAGAAAGAAGGCTTCCTCTATCATCAAAGGTTATGGGTGCGAACACGACGAGGGTTCGAGGATTGGGATACACACGCACAGGGGGCGCCACTTCCGACAATGTTCATGAAAGGCTTCTTTAGCGCCAACGTGTTGTGCTGAAAAAAAAAAATGAAAAGTCGCTAATTTCTGTCTCCCAAGTGGGGAATCAGAAATTAGCGCTTACTTGACTTGTCCAAGAACGACACCACGGGGGAGCGTAGCACTACGAGCACACATTTACCTTGTCATATCTAAAATACGTTTTTTTTTTTACCTTCTGCAAGGTGGCATCTAGCTTCAACGCGGTGCCGGCTAGCTCCTTAAACGACGTTGCAAAGGATACAAGCTTTTTCGTTGCTTTACGAGAAAGAGAAAAACACCAATTGGTGGGCTGCATCCTACCAGTAAGAACCTTATGAAAGCGGGGCCTTGGATTATTGAACATTCATTTTCAACGTAAACTCCAGACATGCCTCTCACGACATTTTTTTTTAAGTTTACCTTTATGACTACCCGTAGCGGCTTCTCAATCACCTTACGCCTGCCTTACATTTCGCTCTGTTTCCAAACTATATTCAACAATATAGTCTTCGCGAGCTCACTCAGGGAAGCTGCCATTTGCTCCATTTTCCTCTCGAGCTCATATTTTCTGAACAGTTAGAGTCTTCTGCCTTCTCATCCGCGAAAATGGGTATTTTAAGTAGCGCTCCTTGCAGTGAGTTTAGCACTTTACTGGTTTTTCGGATCCCATGCAAGAACAAGGTCGAACCGAAAGCTCTGCGACAATTGCTTCAATAGTATAATATGAGGGGGTTTTATGTCCCAAAAGCACGATATGATTATGAGAGGCTAGGAGAAGGCTACAGAAATTTTGACTATCTGGTGTTCTTTAAGGTGCACTGACATGTACAATACGCGGGCCTCTACCACTTCGCCTACGTTGAAATGCGAGAGCTTGTCTAGAATCGAACCTGCGACCTTCGGTTGAACAGTCGAGCACCTTAGCCACTGATCCACTGAGGCGGGCGACAATTGCGTCACGTAAACTTTCTGGTAATGGTTCATATCGCCCAAAACCAAACGATAAGGATCACAAGTGTACCCGAAAAGAACGGTGTGAGTTGAGAAAAAAAAAGCATGATGAAAGAAAAACGAAATAAGGAGAGACACTATTACTTTGTACTGCTCAGATCTAGCTTGTATTACATAAAAATAAAGGCAATCGCAAAGAGTGTAGAAACACTTACCTGTCGCTGTTCTTGCGGAGCGAGCAGTTTGCGGAGGTCTGCGCTTGGAGAAAGCCCGTAAACTGAAATATCCACGTCCGTCTTGTCCAAGCTAAGACCAAGTGTGCCACTTCCTACGGGGCAAGCAGGACATCTGCTTTTATGCACACATCTCAAGAAAGTTTGGTGTATCCTTTGGAGCTGCGCCTTAGCGCCACCCACTTTCCCTTCCTTTTTCCATCCACCAATGAAGGCCGAAATCGCGACTGATTTAAAAATATCGTTGTAGTGGTATAAAGATTATCAAGGCTATCACAAACTTGTTAGCCAAAAAGTACAAAAGAAACTATGACTGGAGCAGCTCTCGTACAAGCGTGAGTGGGATAATCAAGTCATGTGTCCCTCAAGATTATTATCGACGACCTCTGACACACAGGTCTCTAGTCCTTCCGATCTGAAAATCCTGAATGATTGCCACTACTATCTGTTGTGTGATTTGAATGTATCCCTCTGTCATGGAAATCATGCGAAGCAGCCCCATACTCATTGCGGAATATCCAAAAACAAACTATGACTGAAGAACTTTTTTTTGGTGAGACAAAGTTCAGTGTCACTCAAGATGATTATCGATGACCCACTGACAAACAAATCTCCTGTTTTTTTTTTCGATATGAAAAGCACGAACGCATAGATTAAATATCACGGTCCCAGCAGGAATCGAACCCCAGCATTCTGCGTGGCAATCAAGTATTCTGCCACATAGCCACGCCAAGACTTGGAACTTCTTTTTAAGTAGACCGAGATACTCGTAAAACTTCTACTGTGGTTGCTGTGCTGGCTATCCAATTTGATAAACAGTGCATACGTATACTCTTATCATACAGCCGTCACGTCTGACTAACGAAAATTGTAGTGAAGTGTCATCCACTGATGAAGCTAATTTATCCAGCAGTGCATGCCCAGGGCCGCCATCCTCGCTGGCACAAGCGTTAGATACCAGCTTACCGCTTCTGGTGTTGCTAATACGCGTGTTGCTGTTGGCATTGTTACAATACAGCAAACGTGCGACTGTTAAACACATGCCTGTGCGCACAACATTTGTACGTATATTTAGCGTCATTTCGTAACGTTTTTGTTATAAATAAAAAAAATTACATCACATTCACCTTCCCTCCGCATGCTTTGCGTAACAACGAGTCCCAAAGTACGTGTGATCTGCCAAACTAAATCATTGTTTATTTAGTTATTTATTTATTAGCCATTGGCAGTGGAGAGTATAGTTCAAAAGTATATATTTAAGTGGGATCACCAGTTCGAGCACACATAGAGAATACGGGCGCACTTTGAGAAGCTCTAGCGCCCCCGATTTAATCCGATTCACGCGGGGTTACCGCTGTAGTAAGCTCGTTACGAAGAAATTTCGGCGTCAACGGCATTGGTTGTGAGCAAAAATCATCATCTTTGCGTGACCGAAAAATCGAGAAAGATGCAAATAGAACGAACAATAAGACATCCTTGGTCTTCGTGGGGATCGAACCCAGGTCGTTTGCATGGCAAGCGAGTGTTCTATCACACAACCACGACTCCTTTTTTTTTCTGCCTTTATTGCCTGTGTACATACAGCATTCACAAACAAATATACATCAAACAAAGGACAAACATGAACAACAAAGAAGAGGTAAGAAGCGTCAAAGGTCACAGGCTTTTTTAAATTTCCTTCATCTGTAGAAGGCTTTGTACTTGATGAGGGCAATTGGGCACATTTTGTTGAACCTCTTGTGATTCCACGAATGAACAGATAGATTGAAAGGAGTATTGCTTAACCAGACGTGCATAGCATCAGCATAGCTTACCGCCATTCTAGATTGCCATAAATTCTGCAGGCCTAACTAAGTCAAGAGGTATTCCTTCTTTATTTGTTACTGTGAAAGGCATCAAGAGGCAGATTTTTTTTTTCAAATTCCTTTGGAGAACATTCTTGAAAAAAAAAACAAGGCTGCATCCCAGAAGTCAAGGAAAACGATTTCGATTGTCTCGGGCTTGTTGCAGAGAATCAGCCCAAGGAACGAATAAGCATTTTTCTAGCATCCATGTTTTCACAGGCAAAGTTTCAGTGTGCAATTTAAAGAAAAGGATTTCGCTCCGGGTGATACTTTCATTTTTTTCACTCTGCTTAAGACATTCTAACCTGGGACTACACGGTATAACGTTCTATATAGAGTAACAGGAAGAACTGTTTCTAATAGATTTCTGTATAACATTTACGCAAAACTGTATTGAGATATTCCAATGAAAAAAGGGTGTTTTCAAGAAGATACATGAATCAACTACTTTTTTCAGGTAACCTCTAGTGCTTGCTTTCATGTGACCAGATACCACCATCATCTCTGGCAACAGTCCCCCAAGCCTGACATGTATAACAGTACGTATGAATGGGTCTAGATTATTTCGGGAAAAAAATGAACCGATTAATTAACTGACTAAGGTACAAATGACACAGTCCAAGCCCACCAGAGCGAACCCGCCTGAAAAGGTTAGTTCCACTGGTCCGCTTTCAAGAAGAACTCAACAAGAAAACCTCACAAACTTGATGAAGCTTCTGTACACTCACACGTCATCAATGCAATGCTTGAAGCATGTACACCGACTACAAATATGTTACAAAAGGTCGCTCTGGCAAAAATTGATAGATGGAAACCCTTAAGTTCCTCAGCTTTTTCTCGCAGCTCAGCGGCCTAACACCGCCAGTAGGTTCACTGTCACAATAATATTCTAACGGAACGCCTAGGTACCGCGCAGAAGTAGTTGTCCATGAAATACCAGCCACGAATTCTGGAGTCACGGGCCATTCGCTGTGCCAGTAACTCAAGCACTTGCTCCAGTTTACCACTCTGCCACTCGTATTACTATAAAGGTTCCCAATTTTAACGGTTTCAGTGATACTTCCACAATCTTTACAAAACACGGCTATATCATCTGCGTATGCAGTACCCGTACTTCAGCTAATTGTAGTTTGTACTATTTCATGTTACTGCTTTTCATGACTTTTTGGCAAAATGACTATATAAATTGAAAGTAGAAGGGAACACAAAGGACAGCCTTGTTGCACAGAATGTTCGACTATATAGTTTGTTTCCCAAGAACTTCGTTGATGATGAGCCGAGTTTTAGATCCAGTATATGCCATTCGATCTGCATCTCGAATTACGTACGCTATATACCAACAGTGACATAGTCTAACAAAAGAAAAAGAATTTCATGGGGGACTCGTTCAAACACTTTTTTTCTTGATCTATCTGGATCATCGCGATGTGATCGTTTGTGGCATCGCGGCACTCCAATACACTTCGTGCCTTGTGAATATTTGTGAATATAGTGCGCCGTTTAATTCCACATGTCTGGTAATCGCCTACAATGTTATTCATAACTGTCTCTAGTCCCCTTGCTAAAACTTTCATCAAAATCTTGTAGTCGATATTTGATAGACTGATTGGCTAGTACGACTTCACTTTGCATAGTTTAACTGCGTCTTCAGTTTTTTGGAATTAATATAGTATGAGATGGCACAACCTTTATGTCTGAAACTTCATTAAAAAAAAACCGCTGCTAGAGTCGGCGTTATAGCTCCTGTTTGAATTCCTTATAAAAGACAGCTGTTAACCCGTTAGGTCCTGGGGACTTTCCCTGATGGAGGGCAGTGATTGCTTTTGCCACTTCCGCTTCAGAAACAGGAAGTTCTAAGCTGTATTTTATGCAATCTTCAACCTTTGGCATTAATTTTCAGAATTTATTTTTCAATCCATCTACATTTACTTGGCTTTTATCGAATAGTGTGCTGTAGCACTCATTGAAAGTATCCTATATAAATCCTTGCTCACTTGTAACCTTACCCATGTCTTCAATCTGATGTATAGCGTTGCGCTGAGCATCTCGTTTTTCGAGACCCAGCATTCTTTTGGTCGGCTTCTCTGCTGCGGTCATCTTCTCCGCTTTTGACATTGTATGCGCACCACGATACTTTTCCTCGTCACTTTGTTCCAATTTTCACTTTACTGGCATTATATCATTAATAAATAAGCCTGTAGTGTTGCCTTCCTATGCTAGCAGTTCTTTCAGATTTAGGCGTAGGGTTCTCTCTTATTCTCACTTTTCGTGCTTTATTACACTTGAGCGCTCCATAGCTTTTAATTTAATAACTTGTTCAAATTGTTTCCATTTTAGTCCGCATTTTTTCTCTCCACTGTTTATGTTTACCCACGCCTCTCAAACAATGTAAATAATTATCTGATCTTCTAAGAGATTGGAATAGGCTTTCACATGTCCCCGTTAAATACTAATCTACTTCCATTGCTTTTGCTAATTACAAATGATACTAAGCAGTGTTGATTAAATGAAATAGAAACGGCGTTGTGCTCTCTGACAATCGGGACTTATTCCAGTGACACATAGGCCCTATCTATAGGTGCGCATGACTGGAGCCTTGAAAATGCGTATACAGTGTTGGTCCTTTATCAATACACTCTGCGACGTCTCCGATGACTAAGTCAGAGATTAGATTCTTCAACGCTACTGTCCTTGAGTCCTTAAAAGAGGTTGCACTTGTTTAGTCACCGGCACTGACCACACAGTTAAAGCCTCCCATTGGGATAACCATGCGATCGCATTCACAATAAGCACGAATTTCTTCGAATATTATACATCGTTCATCAATTTAAACAGGTGCATATAAACAAATGACTCGCCAATAACGTGAAAAGATGGTTAAAGCACAAAAAAAGAAGCCTTCCAGACGAATCAGACGTGACATTTTGAACAGTGTCACCTAAACTATTTGGCACAAAGATCACACAACCTGCCGGCCTACCAACTGCATGATTGACGTTGGCACTGTATGGTCCGGTGAAACGTTGCTATATGCTCCCGGCGGCGTCCACGCTCTCCACTTTGGTTCCTTGGACTGCAATAATGTCCAAGCATGGGTCCATGGCTAGCCTGTGGAACTGGGTCTGTTTCTTTCTGGAAGCCAGTCCTCGTACGTTGAGCGTCACTGCTTTCACGAACTCGCTGATCGATGAGATCGGTGAGCGGGTCCAGGCTGAGAGCCCAGAGGCCTCAGTTACTGGGCTCTCGCCGCCCAGGACGGATTCATATTGTTCATCTTTAGCTCGGCCATCGTCGCATTCGAGCAACGATGACCTTTGTCGGGCAGCGTTTCGTTTCTTGCCTCCACTGACCACTTTCCACGGCACTTCCGACTTCACTTGTGTTTCGTCTACTTGAGCGTCGTCGTCAGAGTCGCGATGGCGTTTCGAAGACGCCAATTCTAATCCCATCCTTGGGCTATCCAGGCCGTCAACCAAACTTTCATTTTCTTGTGTTTCGGTCGCAAAAGAATGCTGTGAGGCTTAGTTTAGCGGAGTCGAAGTGGCGTCGGCCTGGGACGCCGACATTTCCAGGCGCGTTGTTTGCAGCTGCGACGTGAGCTGCGACGTGGCGTCCAATGCAGGCGCAGGACGCTTCTGTCCGCTCCTCGTTGTCTTTCTTCTTTCTCTATGGGTGCAGTCTGTAGCCGCTGGATTTCCCCTCCTCTGTTCAGCGTTTGTGTCAAGGGCTGAATAAAGTATCTCACTCTCGTTCAGCACCAGCGCGTCGTGCGATGTCGTTTGCTTCTGTGGTGTTGCAGGGCAACGATGCTTGTTCTGATTCATCTTCATCCATGAGAAGTTTACTCTGTTGAATCTCAGATCATCGCCTTGAGGCTCGGGCGTGCGGACGCTTGCACTCATCTTGCTCATGACCGAAAGAGTGGCATTCGCTGCACCTGGGAACTTTACAATCGCGTCACATATGTGCCTCATATCGTCACCCCCGGAAGCTTTTCGGGGGTGACGCTCATATGCTTCGACACCGGAAGCACAAAGGAGGTCTTCCTTGCACTGCGACCAGTGTCATACTGTTCCCAACACGCATTTGATTTACAGAAACACAAACTCGTAGTCGCATGCGTACCACACGAGTTGTCGACTCGACTCCTTCAAAATCCTCGACTCTCCTTCGGTCACCTCCTTGACGTCGACGCGTATTCATAGAAGGCACGTCGAATAACGTCTTTTGTAACATCAAACGCTAGCCAGTGCAATTTCACCTGAACCTCTTGCCGCGCCGGGTAAATGAAAAGACATACCCGATCTTCAACTTTGATTGATTGATTGATTGATTGATTGATTGATTGATTGATTGATTGTTTGATTGATATGTTAGGTTTAGCGTCCCAAACACACCATATGATTAGGAGGGACACCGTAGTAGAGGGCTTCGTAGATTTCGGCCACCTGGTGTTCTTTAACATGCACCCAAATCTGAGCACATGGGCTTACAGCACTTTCGCCTCCATCGAAAATGCAGCCGCAGCAGCCAAGATTCCATCCCGCGACCTGCGAGTCAGCAGCCGAGTACCTTAGCCACTAGACCAATGCGGTGGGGGGGGGGGGGGTATTCAACTTTGAGAACGCCTGCATATATCAGCGCTTTCTTACGCTTGCTCGGTCTTCATGTTCAATAACAACACGTGCGACATCTGATATGCCCCAATGCCACATACTCGCTCTATGACGCCTAAGTCTTTGATGTGTTTCCTGAAGTCACCGATGCGATACGGTCGGCTGCTGACGTCTCAGTGTAGTGCTACTGCTCGACGTATCATTTCACCTGAAAACAACGAGGGCAGAAAACTCCTGTAGTCCTTTGGAACGAGGAATGCAATTGCAACGTGCGACAAATCTTTGTAACTCCACTCGCACTGCACGGATTCCTAAAATTTTTGTGGCGTTTAGTTTGTGAGGCGATAAGCTCTCCCAGTGAATTCATCCCATATTACTTGAAAAAAGTGCCACGGCCGGCGTCGGCCGCTGTCGCTGCTCAGGACAAGGTCTCCATTCTGCGTCTGCACCGACCGGTGTCCAGAAGCAGAATGACTGAGCCTCGCCAGAGCCTGAGACTCGCTTCTTAATTGGCCTTAGGCAGGCTTGATGTCAGAAAAGGAATCGCGGGTAATAAAGCGTTTCAGAATATCTAAGGTTACAGCTGCAGGCGTCTCACAATGCGAATTGCGTAACGAGTGGGTCGTCCGATGCTCCAACCCATTAGAAATCTTCGTCGGCGCACTGCATAAAGAATTGCACATAATTCCTAACAAGCGTGCAGCGGATACCCCGCTTCTTCGAAGAATGAAAAATGATAGCACAGTGAATGCCTGTCTACTACACAAAAATTGTGATTATTTATGGCGTATAGTGGGTACCCAGCAGCGTGCTCGTAGCAGTTACCCAAAGACTGTTTAGAAAAAGCTCTGAAAGGTCGCTCTTCTAGATTTCACTGCAACTGTGCTACGCGTTCCGCGCAGGCCTGGCGTTTTTCTTTATTTGTTATGTTATGTTATTAATATCAATTCCTTGTTTAAAGAACATATTGTACGAGGAGGAAAACTAGACGACGCAGTTCCTGAGGCAAGAACTGCGCAAGTTTCGGTTTGCCCAAGTCCTCATTTGTCACCTACCAATGCTATTGATGTGTTCGTCGAAAATATCCCTACTGTCACTCTTGTAGATACCGGTGCAGCTGTTTCTGTTATAGACGCTGGATTTTGCCGCTCAATTGGTAAGGTTACGACGCCTTTCTCCGGATTATCGCTTCGCACAGCCAGTGCTCAACCTGTTCAACCGACCGCAGTATGTACAGCCCGCGTGACAATTCAGGACGTTCTGTATACGATAGAGTTCGTGGTTCTTTCATCGTGCTCCCATAATATTATTTTTGGATGGGACTTTTTGTCGCGTCGTAACGCCGTAATCGACTGTGCTAGGGCTGAGGTTGAATTTTGCTCACTGGATGACCAAGCGTCCGTCGACACCCAGTCTGCCGCTAAACTTGTCGTTAGCGATGACACCTACATCCCTCCATGCTCTTTTGCGGTCGTGCCAGTTTCATGCAGCGCCATATCCGACGGCACGGTCTTCTTCACACCATCTCCAATATTCGTCGCCCGAAGAGCCCTCCCCCTGCCTTTTGCTGCTCTCGATCTTGTAGAAGGCTCAACCACAATGCCAATTTATAATCATGAGTCGTCGTCTTTATCCTTACTTTGTCACGAGTGCCTTGGCCACGTCGAGACAATCAGTTCTTCCAGAATTATATCCGTCCCCGATGAGGTGCCTTCTACCTCCGTCTGTGAACTGGCTGTCGTCTCAGCGCCTGACTCAACGTCAGCAAACATATTTCAACCATTCATCGCTGCAGATTTGACATCTTCGCAGCGTTCACAACTCCTCACCATTCTTGACAGCTACCGCCATTCTTTCGACGTTGAACAACCATCTCTCGGCCGTGCCTTCGCAGTAGAACACCACATCGACACTGGGTCCCACTCACCGCTGCGACAACGACCATATCGCAAGTCCGCTGCAGAACGCCGCGTCATTGCTGACCAAGTAGACGACATGCTTCGCAGAGGCGTCATTCGACCTTCACAGAGCCCATGGGCGTCTCCGGTGGTTCACGTCAAAAAGAAAGGCGGTTCTATTCGTTTCTGTGTCGATTTCCGGCGATTGAACAAGATCACGCTGAAGGATGTCTATCCACTACCGCGCATTGACGATGCTTTGGACAGTTTGCAGGGTGCCGAGTTCTTTTCCTCGTTAGACTTGCGGTCAGGCTACTGGCAGGTGCCTATGGTGGAGGCCGATCGCCCCAAAACCGCTTTTGTCACGCCAGGCGGTTTATATGAATTCACTGTCATGCCCTTCGGACTTTGCAATGCCCCTGCAACGTTCGAACGAATGATGGACAACATCCTGCGTGGACTAAAATGGAAGATATGCTTGTGTTACCTCGATGATATCGTGGTCTTCGCCCCTAACTTTGACACACACTTACGTCGCCTTCAGCACGTCCTTACTTGCTTAACTAACGCCGCTTTGCAATTAAACCTCAGAAAATGTCGATTTGCCATGCGTCAACTGAACATTTTGGGCCACGTTGTTTCCAAGGAAGCCATCCTCCCGGATCCCGAGAAATTGCGAGCTATAGTTACGGCGTTTCCTAAACCTGTCACCATCAAAGAACTTCGAAGTTTCATCGGCTTGTGTTCGTATTTCCGGCGATTCGTCCGAAACTTCGCGTCTATTATATCACCTCTCACGCAACTTCTCAGCAGCTGTAAAGACCTCTTATCGTGGTCCCCTACCTGCGACGAGGCTTTCACCACCTTGCGACGGCTTCTCACGACGCCAACCATTCTACGCCATTTCGATCCTGAAGCTCCAACTGAAATCCACACCGACGCCAGTGGTGTAGGCCTTGGTGCTGTGCTCGCACAGCGTAAACCGGAACATCAGGAATACGTTGTGGCATACGCTAGTCGCACACTTACCAAGGCTGAGAGCAACTACAGCGTCACAGAAAAGGAGTGCTTGGCCATTGTGTGGGCCCTTGAAAAGTTTCGCCCATATCTATATGGTCGTTCTTTTGACGTCGTGACCGACCACCACGCGCTGTGCTGGCTTTCAACGTTAAAAGACCCATGTGGCCGCCTCGCTCGCTGGGCGTTGAAAATTCAAGATAACGACATACGCGTGGTTTATCGGTCAGGACGGAAGCATGCTGACGCCGACGCCCTTTCCCGTTCCCCCCTGTCCCAGAATGCCACAGCTGACTCCGCTTGCGATTCCACATTGTCATCGCTTGACTTTGACACCATTGCTATCGAACAACGCAATGACCCGTGGACTGCGTCTCTCCTCAATCATCTCTCCGACACTTCTAAACTCCCAAAGACGCGAACGCTTCGGCGCCAAGTTCCACACTTCTCGATACGTGACACGCTTCTCTATCGACGCAACTACGCACCAGAGGGACGCAAGTGGCTGCTCGTCGTTCCACGAACCCTGAGGTCGCAGATTTGTTTCTCTTTCCACGCTGACCCACAGTGTGGCCACGCAGGAGTCTTCAAGACCTACGAAAGGCTTCGACATCGCTACTACTGGCGTGGTATGTATACCTTCGTCCGCAACTTCGTCCGCTCATGTGCCGAATGTCAGCGCCGAAAATCTCCACCACACGCCTCCGCCGGTGAACTGCAGCCTTTACCATGCCCCTCCCGACCCTTCGAACGGGTTGGAATAGATATTTATGGGCCACTTCCATTGACTCCGACTGGCAACAGGTGGATAATAGTTGCTATCGACCACCTAACGCGCTATGCTGAGACCGCTGCTCTTCAAACGGCTACAGCACAGGAGGTTGCCACTTTCCTACTGCGTCATTTTGTGTTGCGTCATGGAGGCCCTCAAAAGCTCCTCAATGACCGCGGCCGCGCCTTCTTGTCCGAGGTCATTGAAAAATTGCTAGCTGAGTGTGCTATTGTACATCGCACATGTACCGCTTACCACCCTCAAACCAATGGGGCTACCGAGCGCTTTAATCGTACTCTCGGTGACATGCTATCTATGTATGTGACGCCTGACCACTCTAACTGGGACTTAGTCCTCCCATTCATTACATACGCCTATAATACAGCAACGCAAGCGACAACAGGCTTCTCCCCTTTTTACCTCCTCTACGGCCGTCACCCCTCCCACACCATTGACACCATTTTGCCCTATCGACCGGACGCGTCCGAGTGCCTACCGATCTTGGACGCTGCCAGACACGCAGAAGAATGCCGCCAGTTAGCTCGTCGCTTTACCTGCGATGACCAAAACAGGCAAAAAGCAATTCATGATGCCCAGACCTCAACTCCCGTTTTTCTTCCGGGTGCTCTTGTATGGCTGTCAGTTCCGCATCGCACACCTGGACTCTCTTCCAAACTTCTGCCAAAGTACGATGGGCCATATCGCATTCTCGAACAAACTTCGCCAGTAAACTACCTCATTGAGCCTCTTACGCCACCATCAGACTTGCGACGTCGCAACCGCGAGGTTGTACACGTCCAGGGGCTCAAGCAGTACCACGGTTCAACGCCGCCTGCACACTGCAGGACTAAGTCGCCAGGCTGGCTCCTTTTTTTTCCGTGGGGCCTTCCTCCGTTGCCGTGAGCCATATGTCTCTACCCTTCTTCGTATTGAGCCTGCTTCGTCGATGCTGCTTCGTACATTCAAGAAGAAGCCTTCTCCTCAGTGGTCGTCGACTGTGATTGCAGAGTCATCAGCTGCGCTACCATCCGCACTTCTAGTTCCAGCGTTGCAGAGCAGGTTGCCATTGCTCTTGCATTGACGGACGGTGTACATGACACAATTTATTCAGACTCCAAGGCCGCTATCAAGGCCTTCCAGATGGGCATGGTGGCTCCCCAGGTCCTACAGATTATTCAAAAAGTCAAAGACCTCAAAAATCACTCATTGGTCTGGTTTCCTGCGCACCTTGGAACCATTGAGGGTGCCTCGCTCAATCCCAACGAGGAGGCGCACTCGGCTGCACGAGGTTTGACTGACCGTGTGCCGGGTAACGCGTCATCTCCTGGGCGACCTGAGCCTCTCTGCTCGTACAACGAGATATGCAAGCACCACTATCTGTCAAGAAGACTGCTGCCTCTACCACACTCCTCGCTATGCAGGGCCCAAGCTTTTACTCTCCGACTGCTACAAACAAACACTTACCCGAGCCCTGCGGCACTGCACACAATGTACCCTGAACGGTTTCCAAGCCCGGACTGCCCCCTGTGTGGTGGTTATGCGGACTTCGAGCATGTACTGTGGGGCTGCGCCTCTGCCGGTCCCCCTTTCACCCAAGAGGAAATGAAGCGACTCATTAAGGCCCAGGACCAGACCTCTCAAATCCTGGCCGTCCAGAGGGCCCGCGCGAGGGCCGTAAGGTTTAACCTGATGGTCCCCGAGTGGGCCTAGCCAGGTGACGCTGAGTTTACTCGCGTCTATTGTGGACCGAATAAAGTTGTTTCACTCACTCACTCACTCACTCACTCACTCACTCACTCACCGTGGGGCCATTATAAAGAAGAGGAAGTACTCTGGCGCAGAGGCAGCAGCATCGAGTGTGCAGCAGTGGCTCGAGCTCGGAAATTGCGGCTGGTGCATCGCCTTCCAAGCTTTCCAAGCATCAACCTTTCTGCTTAATAAATCTCCTTTATAATATTTAATAACACAGGAAGGATATATAGAAAGATTTGCTAACTGTAATTGTTTCTTGAAAATGGTACTTGCCAGAGTTCATAGTGCGTATCATGCAAGTGTATATTCTTCTAGGGCAAGTGATATTTGTTGATTATTCTTTGAACACTCGTATCTCGTAGACAGGGTGTAGGAGTAAAGGTTCGGCATGGAAATTAAATAAAACGTGATGAAGAATTCCTTTGTTTGTGCATCGCATGGTAC
Source organism: Rhipicephalus annulatus (assembly GCA_013436015.1). Taxonomy (NCBI): domain Eukaryota; kingdom Metazoa; phylum Arthropoda; class Arachnida; order Ixodida; family Ixodidae; genus Rhipicephalus; species Rhipicephalus annulatus. The sequence goes on from WOVY01003405.1 coordinate 192,321, forward strand.
GCCGGGTAATTGTCGAATAGGCTTTTTTTTTCTTTTTTTGAAGTGTATGCAGGTGATTTAGGCTAGATGATGTGGTTGTGGCCGAGACTAGTTTTAAGTTGGACATAAATAATGCATTGTAAATTTTAATTGTTATATACGACGGTAGAAATGTACGTAGTTTGGCCATGACGCCAATGAATTTCGGAAGTCGTCCGGGCGTGTCCTAGAGCACATGCTTACGAAAGTATACGCACACTGTTTTTTTACGCGATCTACACTCTCAATAGCCGACTTGCACAGAATGATTTCGTGTGTCATTTCACGACGAGATTCTCTTGGGGAGAAAAGCACTGCTTTTGTTTCAGCGGCATTAATATGTAATGAATTAAAATCACTCCGTGCGTAAACTTTCAAGGCATTTATTAATACTTGACTGGAGAGTTTCGATCTATGTGTTAGTAAACAAAAGGGTTACATCAACGGCATATATAACGTGCTTTGGTAAGGTACTAATTTCAACAGTATCGTTTACGTATAAATTACACAGGAGTAGCCCTAGGATACTCCCCTAAAGCACTCCTGTGCTGATATTTTAGAGATTATATGCTATCACCTATGCGCACGCTTTCTCTGCGGTGCTGCAGGTATGCCTCTGATTCCACAACGATCATGTTTTTCTAGTAGTGCGTCATGGTTTAACCGATCGAACGCTTTCGAAAAATCTATGTATACACCGACGATCAAGTGCTTCTTATCAAACGTCTTTAGTGTTCTTCATTGTTTGGTTAAAAGAGCGCGTTCAGATGATCTTTCTTTGCGGAATCCATACTGACATCCATACTGACAACTCGGGGTCATGGTGCTGAGACATTTTTTTTCTCGGCGCAGTCACCCCTGCTAGTCGTGCGGCTTTTCCTGGAGTTCGCAAAACCCGCTCAACTTCATAACATCGTCGCGGTTATGGAAGTACCACGCCAGAAGAGCTCCGGGAATGGCGCCGAATGGACGAAGACGACGACATTGTTGTTGTGGGGCTGAGTCGGGGTTGCCCTGTTGACTTGTATTTTGTGCGCTCTGGGCAGATGTAATCTCGATATGATCCTGACTGACTATACCTTAATAGATACTATTCGTAATGTCAGATTGCTGGTTAATCGGGAGGCGTCGGCTTTGAGCGTACCAGCCAGCCAGAGGGGGGGGGGGGTCAAGGAGGACGCGAGCCCCCCCCCCCCCCTACTGAGAAACGTTAGGGAAGCTGAGCCCCCCCCCCCCTCCCACCTTCGAAAGTGGTCACTGTTGGCTGCACGCTGGGGAAAGCAACAATTAAGGCGAAGTTTTCCTTCAGCACCGTAATCACTCAATTATGTTGTTACGAGGGAATATTGCAATAGTATAATGAAATTTCTCCAACAATTTTGCTGTGACTATTTTCCATGTAGGCTATTCGCGGTGCGGGCCGCCTATGCGGCGCTTTCGCGCCTTGTGCTGTAGCATTTCAGAGCAGGCCATCGCTGAACAGGGGCCCAATAACATTGCATAACTTGTACGCGCTTTCGTCCTGCTGTGACTGGCCGATGCAGTTACGCATGCCAACGAGCAAACTTTTGATGGACTGGTCAAATCATCTGCTGCTCAAGGAAAATTATTTTCTTTGATCGAAAATGAATATCGTCACCGCCGCTTTGTCGAAGCTGCTGTGAGCTGATGAATGTTACGAATCTTCTTTAATGTTCTGGTGTTCTCTGTAAGCGCGAAAAAAAGGGTCCGCTTTAGTCTCCGATAAGCCTGATCAGGCTTGCTTACGGTAACTTGGATCGATAGTGGCAGCTTGCGAAGTGGCGACGAATAAAGCGGTGGACACGAGCACAATGGGAAGCTCAGCTTTTAAGCTTGCCCCTTGACTTGACCCACCGGACCAAGGGGAAGGTGAAAGACTATTGTATTTAGCACTATGCAGGCTTAATTAATAGTCGGGCTGGTAGGTTTTTGTTCAACTTGAATTGTCTTTTGCAGCTCAAAGTAAAACGTGGACAGCAAAAAAAGCCCACACGTGTAGCGATGCTTATTTCTCTCTCTTCCCCCTCTCTCTCAACAAGGACGAGCTTAGAGATGTGTGCGCGCAAACTAATAAACGCCATGATGCTGCAAGTGAAAATATTTTATTATACTCATTATGTTTCATCTCACCAGCCACTATAAGTAGCCGCTGATAATGTGACCAGCGGCTATAGTCTACTTGAAAAATATTTAGAAGAGGATGCCCTCCGACTGCCCCCAAAAGTATTATGTATTGTTCAGCACGTTAATGCCCCGTTTAATACGCATGCGCTGTAATGAACACCACGACATTTCACATTCGTGACGCCATGTAAGAAGCAGTCAATTCTATGGCACACAGACCATTTTAAATGCCTAAGAACCGATGGCAAACAATATGCCCTACTGAAAATAGTTGATTCGATTTTTTTTTACGTGGCCGTTTATAAGTGGTCCTTATATTGGCGTCGGCCTCCTACCTGTGCCCAAATGGACGATTTCCTCCCCAATTACCCTGTCTCCTTTCAACCTATCTCTCATTTCCTTTCTTTAAATCCCCTTCCTTTCCCCGCAAGGCGCTTAGTCATGCCCCGTACAAGGGAGGCAAAAAAAAAGCGTCCTCTCTTTCATCTTTTTTGATAGTCACTTTATTTACAGGGTCTTTTAAGAAATGTGTCCAATATTGTTTAAAAATCAGCTCGCTGTCATCACAGTTGCTTTTTCTTTAGCGGCAGGCATCTTTAGAGGCTTGAATGCATCATTAGAAACAGTAATTTAACGATTGAATGTGTTTTTATTCAAGTGTGAGACAGAAAAATTACACTTCAGAAAGAAAGGACTAAAGGCATTCGCGCCTGTCGAGGTCCGACCACCGGAGACAACAACAGTTTGCATGTAAGCAATAGAAAAAAAAAAACGGAAGCAACTGAAAAACTTACAAAGAAAACTGGTATTTCACGTACGACTTTCAATATATTAGAAAGATGAAATAACATTTTACAAACACGTATATAGTAAAACGTATCATTGTTGACAGCGAAAACACTGAACGCAAATAGCAGGCAATGTGCGCTTAATGAAACTAAATAAAAAAGTTATGAAACAACGCAAGGTACTAACCACTATACGATCACGGCCAAGTTATGAAAGAAGTAGTTGAACTATTTCTCATTATTTCTTCTATACCTTTGTCATTAGGAAAGTTAGACTTCAATGTTGTTACGAAAGTTAAATTATTTATTCTTTTAATTAGAGGAGTTAGGCCGTTAAGTATAATGGGAGAACTGAAGTCTTTCACGCGAAAAACTGATTGCCGCTTTGGGAATTGGGGAAAGTGGCCTCTAGCAGTAACTGCGAATTAATGAAATTCTCCCTGCTACTGCGGTGAAACCGAAACGCAAATGAGCGCAACTGAAATGAGGGAGCGTTGTTACATCAACCATGGCCTTCGAGATGGCAAGCGCGCAAACCCGCGCAAACCGCGCGCTTGCCATCTCGGAGGCCATGTATCAACCATCAATCAACCATCACTGTGTGAGTGTGTGGGCTGCACTCACAATCACAGCGAGCATGACGCACATATGTTAACGAGCGGAGAAAACCTGCACCCCTGTAATCGCTGTTTTGAACAGTGACGTCATTATAGTCGTCTGCTTGTTGCGTTCATCGGTCCTTTGGGTTCGGTTTCACCTCAGAATTTAGGAGAATTTTATTATTTTGTAGTTATTACTACATGCGGCTTTTCTGAAATCTCAACGTGGGAATGAGTTCTTTGCATCAAGGACATCAATTCTCTCACATAACTTGACTGCCTACCTCCACTAATTGAGAAGTTCATTTAATTTTCCTAAATACTGTTCTGAATGATGTCTTCAACCCTCTTAAGATGCCTGCTGTTACAGAAATAAAACACAGCTGTGAAGACAGCGAGCAAATAGCGTCTTTTGCCAATGTTCAAACAATACTGGACACATTTCTCGAAACACCCTGTATAGACTATCTTACGCATGGGCTTCAGTGCCGCCAAATTGAGCTGTTAACCACAGTGCTCTGCATCTTGACCAACTAAATGAATGGTCTTGGGGTAGATGCATTCGTATGACAAAGTTTGGGTGGGTGTTTTACATATACAATGTAAACATATACGATGTAAACATATACGATAAACATGTGCGATGTTTTATGTCCCTATTAATTCACGTCACGATGTAGAAGAGCAAGAACATGGAATTAACAGTGAGACATTGCCGGGCCAACAGGGACGCGTGCAAATCGTGGAGAGGAGATTGCACCCAAACACTGCAGTTTGTGAGTGGATCAAGCAGTAATGTATCCCACCTTGCCGAGTTCACTTTATCCGAGAAGCAGTGGCACGGTGCAAAAGAAAAGTGGAAGCATGAGGCCCACACGCTCGTTGCGGCGGCTGCATCAGCTGCTACATCTCCTTTCGTTTCTGTAGTTATCTCCTTTCATTTCTGCAGCAAAGGAATCGTGCTGGCCCCGGTGGAATAAGGAACTGGAGGGTACGACGTTGTGTTTCTCTGGTATATTCACCGACGTTTCAGCTGATCCACTACCAAAGTGAGTCGTACTCTGTTGTTCACACACACACACGATCCAATCATCACTGTTTTACACATTATTCCATTATTTTCAAGTTAATGGAAGATCATACAGTAGTGCAAAACCTTGTTTTCTCACCTCATCCAAGCCACACCAAATGCACGGCAGCTCCTCTGATGCTTCGGTAGCGGGCACTGCGGTGCAGAAGAGTTGGCCGTGCCCACCTCTGAAATGACGCTATCCGTGTGATTGGGACAGTCGGAGAGAAACCTGCCGGCTCGCATTCTTAGCAAAGGCACTGCCTGCCCTTTCTGCCAGGTGTGTGTCAATATGGCACAGCTCTCTCCCATGCTTTCCATGTCTCGCTCTTAGCTTTTAAAAATATAAGAGAGAAATAGGCCCTGGTCACATGATAGGTAAACCTTATTAGTGGCATACTCACTTTGGCAGTTTCTCCTGTGTGTGACCAATCCTACAGAGAATGTACTGCACAATAGCCAGTCAGGGCAGTGTATGAGGAAGTTGGCTTGTCAAAGCTAGCGAAACCATGTGATGCTACCTCCCTAGTTTTTTCCTTAACTCCATGGCAGAAAATGACTCTGCTAAATGCCTTACGCGACTTCCGGCTCGTCCTTCCCAATACGTCCTATGAAGGCAGTGGAATGGTTGGGTTTCGCTTTCCAGTTGAAGTCTTATTGCTTACAATAGAAATGCTCAGCAAGCTTGAGAATAAGGTGTGTGGCAAGAGCATTTCAGGAACATACAATTACCAGCACACTCAAACATCATTATAACAAAGTTGCACCTTGCAAAAAAATTGGTTTACTATATCCAAAACTTCATTATAAAAGTTATTTCTAACAATGTAAATACTATGAAACTATCTTTCAATTACTTTGTTATAACAAATATTTCGTTATATCCAAGTACGTTAAATTGAAGTATGAGTGTACGTGGACATTTTCTTGAGCTTGACATGTAAAGAGACTTTGAAACAGTTTTGTTATAAAATTTTGTCAGAGCTTTTGCTACAGTACCATCAAATCATTCACACCACCAATTAAGTGACGCATGTGTACCAAGGCACTTTTGGGCAATCATAGCTGGTTATCGCACAATATCGCAGCTTCAAAAGCTTTTAATCATTGTATGCAGCACACAGCCCAGCTAGGGCCAATTCAAGTTGTCCAAAAGAGAAAGAATATTATAAAAAAAAAAACATGGCAACACAGGCAAATGATGCTCGCTGCCCATTGGAGGTTCAATGATGTAGTATAATCAAATCTTATGATAAACTCACATCTGCCACGAAGATACGTTATATCCTACCATTCGTTATAACAGATTACTTATAGCACCACGGCAGAGCTGTTGGTCACCTTGTTATAGCTAATAATTAGTTATATCTGAATTCGTTATATCAAGGCTTGAGCACTCAAACCTCATTACAACAAAGTTGCATATTATGCAAAAAAAAGTTCGTTATATTCAAAAATTCATTATAAAAGCTTATTCCTAACAACATCTATTACAAGAATACTCATTTACTTCATTGCAACAAATTTTTCATTATATCCGTGCTTGTTTTATCGAGGTTCGAGTGCTCAAACCTTATAATGAAGTGCGATCTAATGGGAAAGTCAGTCAGTTACATCCGGAAATTTGCAATAAAGGTTCATTTGAAATACTATATTACAAGACATTGCTCATTTATTTTACTCTAACTGGTATTTCGTTATAACTGTGCTTGCTATAGCAAGGTTTGATTTTATATCAAAACTGCTTAAGGGTCTTGTTAAGAGCATTTTGGTCATTAAAGTAGCAAGAAAGGATATCACAATGAAGAAAGCAGGAAACAGAAATAAAAGCATCAATTTTTATTTACTTACATATTTTTAATACAGTCATTGAGAGTTATTGGCAGGGGGAATATTGTTTAGGCACCATCATCATTGTCGGCCAGTTTTATGTCCTCTGCCAATGGTCACCAATTTACTCTTTTTTACGTAAAGCACTTGTGTGCTTTCAAAGGTTTGCGCATACTATTTACAATAAATGGCAACTGCGCACATTTTTCCTGCCGTCGTGGCTTACAGAAATGTCCACCATAAAATCCAGATGAGTTTTATTAAAATCAATAAACCCTGCCCAACACTGCCACAACATGTGGCACCATGCGCTCTCGTCAAAATCTGTGTTGGCATGGTAATGTCAGACAGCTCGCTAACGAGCTAATGTTTTCCAAAGTGTTGTACTTGGTACATGACGAAAGATGTCAATGACAAAGTGGCCTTGAGATCGAATGTGTCCGATGCAAATGATTGGCTTGTCTAACTTACAAAGGGCGTACCACGCCGAGGAAGGTTGTGGACCCCAAAGCCAGCGGTCGAGACAGGCGGAGCACACGACAAACGCTGCCCGCCTCCCCTGATACCTACTGAACACACTTCCCTATACAACTGCTGTCTATGTAATCTCATTAAAAAGGAAACAGATTCCTGCAACCACAAATACCGCCACCCCATTCTGGCGGTTCAAATAACTTTTTTTCTTTTTCATTAGAGGTACTGCCTAAGATCACGGTTCTTTGCACAGCACAGACTACAGCGCTTACCGGCAGTTTCCGTCACAGCGCTAACACCCTCCACTCACAAACCGAATCGAGCATAACAGGTTCCTTTTACCACATTATTACATCATCGCATGCAAACAACTTTCTACTGTAAAGCATCATGATAGGGATGAGAAACAGGGCAGGTCAAAGGGGAAGCTATGCTCCAGCCTAAAAATTGCTAATCACAAGCGAGACAAAAGCATGTAAATAAGATTGCTAAAACTGTATGTTTGCCATGTCTGAATCACCTAAATTTATCTCGTACGGGTGAAGGTAAAGGCTAAGGCAAGAAGGAAAAAAAAAAAAATGCTTTGAAAGGCACCAAGTGATAATGTTCCAGTACCATCACCAGTCAGTCAAGATGGTCAGTGGTTAATCTAAAACAATGTATATAACAATGGCAAAGAAAGGCTGTTCTTTACATGAACAGTCATCAGGCACCCCTGGAAGCATGCGAAAGGCCTGAAACAAACCGCATTTTCGACAATGATGTATGCTGTCACCAGAATTGAGCTTTGCCCAACGGGCAGTGCATTAACGAAAACGACGAACTCCGGCGCAAATATTGATAGCTCCTCCTCTAACAGCCCTGCACCTCGACAATGCCAATCTTAAGCACAGCCGGTATACATACACAGCGAAGTACCATCGACCAAAACCAGCCTTCTTGCAAAGGGCACTAACCCCAAGTACTCAAAAACGACAAAACAAACAAGTTCGGGAGCATCGTTGAGGGATGCCTGTGGCATTGGAGTCTTTGGAAACAAGCATCCTCACCACTGAAAATGAAGGGAGGTGTGTGAAAAATTTGTCACAAGCAAACGGCGGGCTGGATGTGGGGGGGGGGAAAGCTCCTTTAGAGATTCTCTAATCTTGGGACGGTACAGACTCAACATCGTGGCTCTGGTGTGGCGACGAGGTGTCCCACTGTTGTGATGGGGGTTCACTGCACAGCGCTCCGGGGAAGACTGGCTGCCTAGGCATCGCGCTGAACGGTGGCTTCGAAGGGGGCCCACAGAGAAATGGCTGCTGCGGTGATGGTGGCAGGGGCATGGCCTGAGGGTGTGGTGGTGGCGGGAGGTTGTGGGATCCCCTTGGTCCGATGAAGTTGCCAAAGCGCTGCAGCGCCTCCTGGCTCTGAGGAGGTGGCAGGCTTGGTGGCCAGGACGATGGCATGGTGTGCCTAGGTGGCGGACCCACTGGCGGCTGCAGAAATTCAGGGCGGGGGCACATGGCACGCCGAGAAACAAGTTATTGGAAGCAGGGAAAGATGGTGTGACAACACCTCTTAAATGGACATTAAAGGACGAATATTGAAATATTGTTCCAAAAACCTCGGAGTGCTTGTTCCGAGCCAAGGAAATGCATAGTTTGAAAGCAACACTTCGATTGTCCGCACACCGTTAGCACAGTTCAAATCATCCCCATCTGACAACAGCCTCACGATTTAGTGCTAATGTTGCCCGATGGCCGAAGCACCGAAGCAACGAGTATCAGTAGAGCATGGCTTGAATCGAACAAAAATTGCATCATTCTCAAAGGTAACAGAGAGGCCATTTTTGCACGACTTGCACCGAATGCACAGATTTCATTCAACTCAGCCTTGCAATTCACTGCAATGTTCGCATTTGTCATGGGCAGTTTCAACACTTGTGCTGACGCTGTAAGCTGAGCTCCCGGTAAATGACATAATTTAATGGTCTCTTCGTGTTCGATTTAGCGACGGTCTTTCGATAGAGATCTTCCATCATACAAAGTCATTCTGTAGTTTCTAGATAAAACTGCTCAAAAGAAAGTGAGAACTGCGGTCAGTCTTTCTTCAAGTAATACAGTCGAGCCTACATATAACGGCCCCACTTAAAACGAACTTTCGCTTAGAACGAACAATATCAGCGTGACCGTGAAAATATACATTGGTTCAATGGCACAAAATCCCACTTACAACGAACGTCTCCAAGCGCCGCTGATCGGTTACAGCAAACGGAGTCAGCGGTCTGCCGACTTCCCGGGAAACCACTTTCGACCGCCGATCAGGCATCGGCGAGGTGCCCCTACATTCTTATTGTTAAACGCCGACCCTGCCTCCGCGACCCACTAGTTGCCGCTCTCCCCGACCCATGGAGGAAGGAAAGCCGTTTCCTCCCTCCATGAAAGAAGGAAACAGCTTTGTTTTTTTTTACGCCTCCCTCCGTGCTTTGTCCCCGTCCCCCCTTCCCCCGCTACTCTGAGCACACCGCTTCGCCTGACGGGGCCCGTGTTTTCACACTGCCACCGATCTTTCCAAGATGGGTCGGCCATCTTCTCTGTTTTTGATCGCTGGTACTGTCGTTGGCGTCGCCGGCCTGGAGTGACCAGACCATTTGCCTACATCGTTGGCCACCGACTGTATCCGATAGTCTGCGTCTATAGTGCACGCGGGTACGCTACCCCACCGACTCTGATAATCTGCAATTCGTTTCGTGTTTGGGACTTGTTCTCGCTCACTTCGCACTCTGCTCAACAGCCTTCCGCGTGAAGCGCGACAACGGCTTTTAATTTGCGCGGAACGAATCGCGAAATATTGAACTCCGTGAGGCCACGCAAACCCTACAGCGCAACAACAAAACGATTTTTTGACCACGGCTGCCTATTCTTCGAACACCACCGCACGCACCGAACCAGGCGACCGAGCTTTGACTTCTGCGCGCGTAGGCACTCTTTCCAAGTTTTTTTACGGGCGAATTTCGCAGACCTTCCAAGCAAGCTACCCAACCTGCCTCCTTCCCGTGTGTTTTGGATTTCAAGGTCGCCCTCCCGCCGCATCCTCCCCTCTCTTTATCGCAACTCCTTGCCCTTCTCTCGTAAATCTGCTCTCCTCTCTTGATCACAACTCCTTCGTCCATGGAGGAGGGAAATGCCTTCGCCCGTCTCCACCACTCCGCGACGCCCGCCACGCTGGCTCGAATTAGTTTCGTTTTCTGACTGGAAACGGGCCCAGAGCTGTTCCACGCATTCTGGCATGTGTGTCGCGTGTGCGCGCCTTGCTCGCTCTTGATGTGCGTGTGTGGTCATGATGGCCGACGGGAGGACTTGCGCGCTTTTTCCTGTTGCTCAACAAAACGTCGAAAGTGTGACCGCTTGGTTTGAGCGTAATCCACACGTTAGGTGCCGCGTTGCGGAGCGCTTGCTCATAGCTGTTGACACCTGGCAGTTAACTTGCCGCTTCGGGCGCCCGGTGTTCGGCTGTGGAGATGGTGAATATTTCGTGGGCGATGGGGACGGCTACATGCGCGCGAAACTGTTTTCGCGAGGCAGACTTCGTCGACGTCGGGCCTGATGCCGAGCTTGAAGCTTCCGAACAGGACCACTGCGGCGGCGATTTGTGGCAGTGCGTCGTCGACTCCGACCTGGGAGAGCGGGTAGGACATCTGTTGCGATGGTTTAACTATGGTCGATGATGATCCCGACACTGCGGAACCGTGCACGGATTGGGGCATTGTGAATGAAGTACGTGGCGAAAGCAATTTGAAGGAATGGGATTGCAAGAACGATGAAACTTCCGAGCCAGTGCCTCATGCAGCTTATGCCATGGGCCTCGGTGAACGAGCACCCGGCTGTTTTAAATGAACTCGAGACCGCCCTTATCACTTCTGCTCTTCAAAACACATGCATCACGGACTTTTAGGGGCAAGAAAAGTTTGTGTTTTGACTCGCAACTTTTTTCAAAAGCTGTGTTTCATTTACTACGAACTTCGGGATACAGCGAACGAATGCGGCGTCACACTCAGGTTCGTTATAAGCGGGCTCGACTGTAACTTGAAGAAAGACTGACCGCAGTTCTCACTTTCTTTTGGATGCATGAACAGATATTGAATCGTTTTAGATGAACAGGTTTGAAAAAGATATTTTCCTCAGATTACTGATTACGCAAGTAGACCTAGTTGTTTACAACCTAAGAATAAATGTAAGCTAAGAATAATCGTAACCTTCCCTCCCCGAAAAGTATGCAAAGACATTTCTGTGAAGACAAGTACCTCTAGCATATTTTAGGTCGGTAGTTTCATTATACAGACACATGTTAGAGCCGCTAGTTCTTGGTAAAAGAAAAAACGCCAACTTCCTGATCAATGTCGAAAAGATTTCGATATCACACTCTGACGAACGTAATGTTTCAAGTAGAGACGACGAACTTTCAATTATTACTGCGCATTGTGTTTGTGTTAGCAGCGAAAAAGTACTTATGGTCACAACGGAAACCACCTAACACGACTCTTTTGCACAGTTGAATAGCAGGTGAGCTGAAATTCCGGGGGCGGTACATCAGTTTATTTTTAGGCTGTAACCATGTGCACTCAAACCTCCTTGCAATAAACTTTCATCTTACATAAAAACAAGTTCATTATATCCGAAAATGCACAATAAAGATAGACTCCTAATACTATATCTATTGCAGGACTATTATTCATTTATTTTGTCATAGGTGTCATGAGCAATAAAAAGAAAAAATATAGGTGTAACCCTAAGGGACAAGAGAACACCTGTTTGTTCCCTGATATACTCTGTTAAGGACATCATTGTCGAAATTAAAAAGAAGAAATGGGCAGGGCACGGAGCACTAAGGCAAGATAACCGCTGGTCATTAAAGGGGCACATTTTTTTGAGTAACCATGAAATTAATGCACTAGAAAAGTGTATTGCCTAACAAATTCAATGCCGCAAAAATTTGTCACACGCTGCAATCGCATTCCCTCTTCTTTTGTCTCGACGAAAGCGCTGGAAGCTAAAAAAAACGTTACGCGCGCCTTGTGACCTTGAGCACTTTTTTTAATCAAATACGCAGCTTTTTCAGTGCAATCACACACTCACGCGTGGACAAGTGACGGCCTTTCGCAGTGATTTCTGTAACAACCGAGCGTGCCATGTTCAAATCAGCCAATTGCTGATAGATGGGTCATCTACGTTTAATTTTTGGGCGTATTCCGTGGTTTGTCGAGGGAAGAGAAAGCAATTTTTAGCTGACTGATAATTTATTGCGATTCCAGGCCGCGTGTTGCACTATAAAATTTGGCTTGCGTGTTCTCGTAAGCCTCTACTACAGATCAGCAGCGTTTTCTAACCATGCTCAAGAAGTGTTGCAGGGCCCCTTTAAGAATCACAGACTGGATTCCAAGAGAAGGCAAGCGGGGGAAGGGTAGACAGAAAGTTAGGAGGGCAGATGACATTAGGAAGTCTGCGGGTATAAAGGGGCAGCAGAAAGCTCAAGACATGCACAAGACAGAGTTGACTGGCGGAACATGGGAAAGGCCTCTGTCCTGCAGTGGGCGCAGTCAGGCTGATGATGATGAAGTGATACTTTGTTATATCTGGGTTTGTTATATCGAAGTGCGAGTGCATAGACTATGATTCACTCACCCATTGGCTATATCGCTGTTGCCCTATCTCCTGCGGCAGTTGTTGGGGTGGTGGCAGCTGTTGGGGTGGCTGCTGCTGTTGCTGTTGCTGCTGCTGCTGCATCCTCATCAGCAAGACCTGCACGTCAGGGTGAGGAGGTGTTTGGCCGTTGGCACCGGGGAACGGGGGCGGCCGGTGGGGTGCTGCGGCCATGAACGCCGGCGGTGGGCCCATGTGCGGAACAAAGCAGCGGGAGGGTCCCATCTGAAGACCCGCCGTTGCCATGTTCTGCAGTGTCCTCTGCAGCTGTGCCTGAGCAACACCCGGAGGCGCGATGCCGCCGTGCGGTACTTCGGGACACCTCGGATGGCCTGAGGAACACAGCATGGCACTCATATGACACTTACGCGACTCTCATACAGACCAGGACCCAGAATGCTGCGGGAATACATAAGAAAAGCACTAACATCTCGCGGCCTCTTGAGACATAGTGACTAGGCTTGTACGAATATTCGAATATTTTGAATATTTGAACGAATACTACAGTATTCGAAATCACTTTGATTCCAATTCAAATCATTGAAAATTTCGAAATACTCAAAATTAACGATGAGAAAGATATTCCGCATGTAATATCCTGTAAATGTGGTTTCACTGCAGTAGAGGTGTGCAAAGCTGTGAAATCCCCTTTAGAGAGAAAATCCACAATTCCGCAAAGCCTTACTTGAAGGTTAAATGAACATCATTCTCTCACATTGTGATTCGTAATATTTAAAGTTTAAGAGCTTGTTACACTGCCTTATATGCTCTAAGTATAGTAAACTTTAAAATGAACATAATTTCAGGTTACTGCTTCTTTCCTTGAGCAAAAAAATAGCATTTGCACAGGCCTTGCTTCGATTTTTTTTAAATACGGTGCAGCTAAGTTAGGTCATAACAAATATGCCAATTTTCCTTTATATAATATACACTCAAACCTCATAATAACAAAACTGCATCTTGCACGAAAATAAGTTTGTTATATCCGAAAATTCGTTATAAAGGTTCATTCCTCGCACTACATCTATTGTAAATGAAAAGACTGCTTTTCATTTACTTCATTATAACTGGTATTTTGTTATATCGAGGTATGAGTGTATACTATTCGAATTCGAGCAAAATCACTATTCCTTTCGAATTCCCTTCGAACTTAAAATTCAACATTCGCACAAGCCTAGTAGTGAAACATCAAATCTGTATTCATGTGCCCAAACTAGGCACATGGGAGAGATAAACTTCCTCAGACCACAATGTTTGGTCACCTGCCAAGAACTTTTCAGTTAACGCTGAGGATAATGCTTTGACCTTAATCTCTTTTAATGAAAGCCTTCGTTCTCAAAATTATTCAGAACACAGTTCTCAAGCAATGAGCTACTAGTTGCGAAAATTTTAAGACTCTGCCGAAATACGAGTGGAGTTACAAAGATTTATTGCACACTTTAAGCACTTTCTCTCTTCTTTTGTACCAACGAATGTGCTGAAAGCTACGCAGAGAGAGAGGAATGACAAGGGAACAGGAAGACTCAACCCTTCGCGAGCACAGGCCGTAATCTTGAGCTCTTTTCTTTTTTTCAAATGCGTGGCTTACTTTTAATGTGATCACACGAACACGCGTGCAGGACCGTGGCGGGATTTCGCGACGGCCCCAGCTACTACGCAAGGTGCTCAAACCGGCAAACGGCCAAGGTCCCTGGGTTTATGGCACGGTCACCGGTGCCTTACAAGGTCTTTATTTCCTGTTAACTAATACAGTCAGCGACTACTGATCCCCAGCGTTTTACGAGCATGCCGGAAAAGTGTTGCAGGGCCTGTTTAGTACTTCAATGGCTCAACACGCCCAGTTGCCGAACAGGCACTGACCAAAGCAGAGATTGCACAAGGCCAAGAATCTTACCCTCAGCTGGTGCACCTTGTGGCTGGTGGTGCTGCGTTTGTTGCTGTTGGTGCTGCCCCTGCTGGTGGTTGTGCTGAATTTGTTGTTGTTGGTGCTGCAACTGTTGGTGCTGAGGCTGTTGCTGGTGGTGCGAGCCGTGCCGCTGGTCCTCTTGCACGCGATTTCTAGCCTGACGTGGTGGAAGCATTCCGCCCCGTGCTCTCCGATTGAGCCCTAGGCTCTGCTGTGGCTGATTTAGCCGCTGCGAGTTCAGGTTCTCTCGATTCAGCTGCTGCTCCGCGTCCATCTCCTCTGTGTCGAGACTCTGCAGCTGCCGTGGCCGGAACTTGTTCCTAGGCACACCGCTGCAAGGGAAAGCCGGTCACTTCCATCAGCAAGGCACTTGTGCTCACCGAAAAGGAGAGGCTAGTCATATCTGTAGGTTCTAGTGGCCCAAAACAAAACTACCGTTGCCACATACTAACGTAGATTTTTAGCTTCTCCCTATACTTTTTAACATAACATGCTACCAGAATACCAAGCTAACTTGCGATGTTACCGAAATGCATGTTTTAGCTAAAATTTAGCTCCATGTACACAACATGGCGACGATGGCCTAGTGGTTAGAGCATCCGCCTCGCATGCGAAAGGTCCGTGGTTCGAATCACGGTGCCACGCAGTTCGCAACCGGATTAAAAAAAAATCTGCGTGGTGGTGGAACTGCATTAAGAGGCCTGGGCTGCGGCCTTACTGGTGACCACCGCAGGTAAACACACTCCCTCACCAGAGAAGGACTGGCCACCTTGGTGCAGTATCTAGCCACTAACTCCCACATGCATACGTCAATTAACTCACGGTGGCGGTCAGATCTGCAATGCAGCAGAGGGTGCTAAGAATCTCTGGATCCGGACAGGCTGCCATTGGAACCTGAACTTGGTAACGCTTAACGCTAGAACCTTGTTTAGTGAGGCAAGTCTAGCTGTACTATTTGAGGAGCTACAGGGTGTTAAATGGGATATAATAGGGCTCAGTGAGGTTGGGAAGACAGATGAGGCCCGTACGGTACTACAGAATGGGCACATCCTTTGCTATAAGGGCTTGGCTGACAGAAGAGAACTGGGAGTGGGGTTCCTAATTCACAGGAACATAGCTGGCAACATAGAGAAATACTATAGCATTAATGAAAGGGTCGTAGGTATCGTAATTAAACTCAATAAGAGATACAAGATGAAGGTGGTACAGGCTTACGCGGCTACATCCAGCCATGATGATGCTTCAGTTGAAAGCTTCTATGAAGATGTAGAATCGGCAATGAGCAAGGTGAAAACACAGTATACTATACTGATGGGAGACTTTAATGCAAAAGTAGGGAAGAAGCAGGCTGGAGACCAGGCAGTAGGAGATTATGGCATCGGTACTAAAAACGCCAGAGGAGAGCTACTAGTAGAATTCACAGAACGCAATAATTTACGGATTTTGAATACCTTCTACCGAAAACGAGGAAACCGCAAGTGGACATAGAGGAGCCCTAAATGGCGAAAATAAGAACGAAATAGACTTTATAATGAGTGCACACCCAGGCATCGTGCAGGATGTGGAAGTGGTTGGCACGGTATGATACAGTGACCATAGAATGGTACGGTCTCGAATTCGCCTAGACTTGAAGAAGGAACGACAGAGACTGATACGCAAGAAGCCAATCAATGAGCTAGCACTGAGAGGGAAAGTACAGGAATTCAGAGTCTCGCCTCAGAACAGGTACTCTGCTCTTAGTGAGGAAACCAACCTTAGCATAAATACAATGAATGATAATCTGGCGAGTATCATTACGGAGTGTGCAGTGGAAGTCGGAGGCACGGCAGTTAGAGAGGACACTGGCAAGCTTTCCCAGGAAACGAAGAATCTCATTAAGAAGCGTCAAATCATGAAAGTCTCAAGTACAACAGACAAAATAGAACTGGCAGAGCTTTCGAAGTTGATTAATAAGTGAAAGGTATTCGATGCAAGAAGGTATACCATGGAGAGAATTGAACATGCTCTGGAGAATTGAACATGCTCTGGAAAACGGAGGAAGCGTCAAAGCAGTGAAGAGGAAACTTGGGATAGGCAAAAATCGGATGTATCGGAGGCAAAATAACTACCAATATGGACCGGATAGTTAAAATAGTGGAGGAGTTTTACAGAGATCTGTACAGCAGCCGGGACAACCACGACCTTAATACTATGAGAACTAGCAGTAACCCAGATGACACCCAACCAGTAATGATCATCATCATCAGCAGCAGCAGCAGCAGCAGCAGCAGCAGCAGCAGCCTGACTACGTCCATTGCAGGACAAAGGCCTCTGCCATGTTCCGCCAGTTAACCCGGTCCTGTGCTTGCTGCTGCCAATTTATACCCGCAAACTTCTTAATCTCATCTGCCCACCTAACCTTCTGTCTCCCCCTAACCCGCTTCCCTTCTCTGGGAATCCAGTTAGTTACCCTTAATGACCAGCGGTTATCCTGTATACGCGCTACATGCCCGGCCCACGTCCATTTCCTCTTCTTTATTTCAACTATGATATCCTTAAGCCCCGTTTGTCCCCTAATCCACTCTGCTCTCTTCTTGTCTCTTAAGGTTACACCTACCATTTTTCTTTCCATTGCTCGCTGCGTCGTCCTCAAATTAAGTTGAACGCTCTTTGTAAGTCTCCAGGTTTCTGCTCCGTAGCTAAGTACTGGCAAGATACAGCTGTTATATACCTTCCTCTTCAGGGATAGTGGCAATCTACCTGTCATAATTTGAGAGTGCTTGCCGAATGTGCTCCACCCAATTCTTATTCTTCTAGTTACTTCAATCTCGTGGTTCGGCTCTGCGGTTATTACCTGCCCTAAGTAGACATAGTTTTTTACAACTTCAAGTGCACTATTACCTATCTCGAAGCGCTGCTCCTTTCCGAGGTTGTTGTACATTACTTTCGTTTTCCGCAGATTAATTTTAAGACCCACCTTTCTGCTCTCCCTGTTACACTCCGTAATCATGAGTTGCAATTCGTCCCCTGAGTTACTCAGCAATGCAATGTCATCGGCGAAGCGCAGGTTACTAAGGTATTCTCCTTTAACTCTTATCCCTAACTGCTCCCATTCTAGGCTTCTGAAAACCTCCTGTAAGCACGCGGTAAATAGCATTGGGGAGATAGTGTCCCCCTGCCTTACACCCTTCTTGATTGGTATTCTCTTGCTTTCTTTACCACTATACATAGCCTTTATAGATTACGAGAAGGCGTTTGATTCAGTAGAAATATCAGCCGTCATGCAGACACTGCAGAATCGGGGCGTAGATGAAGTATATATAAACATTCTGGAAGAAATCTACAGGGGATCAACTGCTACCAGTAATGATAGAAGTCAGAGAAGATTTGGAGAGCATGCAAAGAGGCATAGCTGCTGGTGAGGATAAGGTAACATCAGATCTGCTGAAAGATGGAGGACAGATTGTGTTAGAAAAACTAGCCACCCTGTTTAAGAGGTGTCTCTTGACGGGAAGAGTACCAGAGTCTTGGAAGAACGCTAACTTCATCTTAATACATAAGAAAGGAGATGACAAGGAATTGAAGAATTACAGGCCGATCAGCTTGCTCTCTGTAGTATACAAGCTATTTACGCAAGTAAATTGCTAACAGAGTAAAGAAAACAATAGAATTCTATCAACCAAAGGAACAAGCAATCGACCACATTCACACTATTAATCAGGTAATAGAGAAATGCTCAGAATATAACCAACCACTATACATAGCATTCATAGATTACGAGAAGGCGTTTGATTCAGTAGAAATATCAGCCGTCATGCAGACACTGCAGAATCAGGGCGTCGATGAAGTATATATAAACATCCTGGAATAAATCTACAGGGGATCAACTGCTACCATAGTGCTTTATAAAGAAAGTAACAGAATACCAATCAAGAAGGGTGTAAGGCAGGGGGACACAATCTCCCCAATGCTATTTACCGCGTGTTTACAGGAGGTTTTCAGAAGCCTAGAATGGGAACAGTTAGGGATAAGAGTTAATGGAGAATACCTTAGTAACCTGTGCTTTGCCGATGACATTGCATTGCTGAGTAACTCAGGGGACGAATTGCAACTCATGATTATGGAGTTAGATAAGGAGAGCAGAAAGGTGGGTCTTAAAATTAATCTGCGGGAAACGAAAGTAATGTACAACAACCTCGGAAAGGAGCAACGCTTCGAGATAGGTAATAGTGCACTTGAAGTTGTAAAAAACTATGTCTACTTAGGACAGGTAATAACCGCAGAGCCGAACCACGAGATTGAAGTAACTAGAAGAATAAGAATAGGGTGGAGCACATTTGGCAAGCACTCTCAAATTATGACAGGTAGATTGCCACTATCCCTCAAGAGGAAGGTATATAACAGCTGTATCTTGCCGGTACTTAGCTACGGAGCAGAAACCTGGAGACTTACAAAGAGGGTTCAGCTTAAATTGAGGACGACGCAGCGAGCAATGGAAAGAAAAATGGTAGGTGTAACCTTAAGAGACAAGAAGAGAGAGAGTGAATTAGGGAACAAACGGGGGTTAAGGATATCGTAGTTGAAATCAAGAAGGGGAAATGGACATGGGCCGGGCATGTAACACGTAGAAAGGGTAACCGCTGGTCAATGAGGGTAACTAACTGGATTCCCAGAGATGGCAAGCGGGTTAGGGGGAGACAGAAGGTTAGGTGGGCAGATGAGATTAAGAAGTTTGCATGTATAAATTGACAGCAGCAAGCACAGGACCGGGTTAATTGGCCTTTGTCCTGCAGCGGACGCAGTCAGGCTGATGATGATGACACAACAACCACATTTTCACCAATGACTGAACAGCAACAAAACAATAATAGTAACAACAACAACAATTTTATTTCTGTCAATACCAAGTTGATGAAGGCGACAAGAATAGAAGTGACTGCAGTTAGACCCCTTTAAGAGCCAAACGGGTATAAGAGACACCAGTGTACCTACAGTAAAATACTGGTTTATAAGAAAATGTATGCGTGGTACCCTGCTTACGAGAGGCATCTCATATAAAAGACAAGAATTGCTGCCCAGAGAATGCCTCTTATAAAGGGGCTATACTGTATCAGCTTGACCAGCGTTCTCACGCACCTATACAAGATAAATCAGGCAGAAGCAGTGATGACAACAGAACACAGGAATATTGAAGACGATAGTCTTTCTTGGGAGATAGTTGAATGCAGAAATTTTGGTCTGTCTGTCAAACGATTTAGCCACCCAATTAAGCGCTCGCTGAATGCCCAGCTATCTTGAACAGGTAGCTGCATTCATAGCTGTGAACATTGTCTATCAAAAAGCAAACATTACGCATACCCGAGCCGCAGCATGAATACGTAAGCATTAGGTGGTGTGTCACACTTTCTTGTGCTCCTACTCTATACAACAGTTCACACGACAGGCTTATCATACATGCCTTTGGTCTTGCTGAGCCCACGCTGCCCGACCATTGCCTCCAGTTGCATCTTTGTCCTTGCCCCCGTTCTTGTTTCGATTCGGACACTGTTTCATGCGGTGGCCTATCTTTCCGCAGATGCGGCAGCCTCGGTCATTAGGTGGCGAACCCCTCCACAAGGTTCCGGGCATCAAAGAAGTATGCCTGCAGAAATAGCAGGTCGCCAAATGTAAACACAAGCCTTGCTTGTTGCAGTTGCATCTGCTTGAATGGCAAAGCAACAATTGAAAGACTAAAATCAAGTATAGTGAAATGTCATTAACACGCACTTCTTACTATATGGTACTTTTTACCTTGACCATTTGGAAGCACACTCACACCTCATAATAACAAAGTTGCATTTTACAAGAAAAGTTTGTTATATCCAAATATTCGTTAAAGGTTCTTTCTAACACTACTCAAGGTGGACGATTGGGCGAGTTGGTGATGCATGATCGACGTATGTAACTGCGCGGTAGTAAACACGGACGACAAGAAGATACAAGGACAAGCGCAGACTATCAACTGAA
The DNA here is from genome assembly GCA_013436015.1 of Rhipicephalus annulatus. Classification (NCBI taxonomy): domain Eukaryota; kingdom Metazoa; phylum Arthropoda; class Arachnida; order Ixodida; family Ixodidae; genus Rhipicephalus; species Rhipicephalus annulatus. The sequence continues at coordinate 212,816 of WOVY01003405.1, forward strand.
GGTTTATTTTTCACAAACCACATATATATGTCTGAAACAGAAAAAGAAAACACAAAAATCTACAAAAAATGATAACTTAGCACTTAACAATCAACAAAACGTGAACGTTTGACAAAAGCAGATTCATGGACCATGTGCGCCACTTGCCAGATACTGTAGCTCTTATCTAGAAGAGCTAACGACGGTTTGCTGACGCAGTGTTCTGTTTCCCGTGCCATTTTTTCCGCTTCGACGATCATACGGGTATGATCGTCTTTGTGCCTGTACATTACGACCGTGCTTTCGAACTGCGCAATGCAGCCACACCTACTGACGTGCTGAGCCAAAAAACCCTCACTGCCAGTGCGCACATTGGGCAATAGGCCCAAACAATCTTGCACTGTCAGGCATAAAACTCAGTTTGTCAGATGTGTCACGAAGGTAGTTTATAGAATTCCGCTATCTTGTGGTGCGTGTTACATCGGGCAGACTGGGAGATGCCTAAATGAGCGCCTGCGCGAGCACGCACGCAATGTGCGCACTGGCAGTGAGGGTTTTTTGGCTCAGCACGTCAGTAGGTGTGGCTGCATTGCGCAGTTCGAAAGCACGGTCGTAATGTACAGGCACAAAGACGATCATACCCGTATGATCGTCGAAGCGGAAAAAATGGCACGGGAAACAGAACACTGCGTCAGCAAACCGTCGTTAGCTCTTCTAGATAAAGAGCTACAGTATCTGGCAAGTGGCGCACATGGTCCATGAATCTGCTTTTGTCAAACGTTCACGTTTTGTTGATTGTTAAGTGCTAAGTTATCATTTTTTGTAGATTTTTGTGTTTTCTTTTTCTGTTTCAGACATATATATGTGGTTTGTGAAAAATAAACCTTCAGTTGATAGTCTGCGCTTGTCCTTGTATCTTCTTGTCGTCCGTGTTTACTACCGCGCAGTTACATACGTCGATCTAACACTACCTTCCGCAAGAGTACTTTTCATTTAATTTGTAATAGCCCATATTTCATTATATCTTTGTTCATTATATTAAGGTACGAGTGTACTTGTGTATGCTTAGTAGGACCAGACAGCAGGACTACGTAAACGAGGTTTTCCAGTAATCATAGCAATGCACGTATGCAATGCACAGATATTTTGTTAAATTGAAACTTTGGCACAAATTTACCGTATTTACTCGCCTAATGGCCACACTCGCATACATAATCAACTCACCCCCTAACTTCAATCATCAAAATCTGGACTTTTTTTTTTTCTCCCACGTAATAAACTCGCCCCCTACATTCATCCGCTGCAGTCCTACCAACATTTAGCACCTCCTTGCCTTTTTATTATTTTGCCAACCCACTTCGGCCGCTTCGGCTCCCTCCCCCTCGTCGTCCGCTGCCATGCACCGTGTTGTTTTTCCTATCTGATCGCGGCACCACCCGTCTTTTTTCTATTATTCGTGCACCACAGCGGGATTCATGAACAGTGGGAGTGTAGAGACATCGCGGCTGATGAGCACACAAGTGAGCGAAGGTCACGAAACTGCCCACACCCGCCGACAGTCACTTCCTACAAATACGAAAGGCCCACCCACATGTCCGTGACTTTCGAGCAACGACGACAGGGTTTGCCGTCACCATGGCTGTCGCGAAGAGCCATTTTTTACCATCACGTCGCAGATTTCTAATAAACTATAAAATATCGCTCGTCGCCCAGAAACGATCGTGACAATGTCCGCAACATGGTAGCACCCATGATTCCCACTTGAGTTGGAATTTGCTCTTCATACTTGTTATCTGCGCGTACTTTAGGGATTATACAATAACTTCTCATGTGAACAGCGAGACGGCAGCCATATTTTGTCGTTAATCTTGTCATCGACGATTTGTTTTGGATGCTCCGGTGTTAGCTTAGTGCAATGTCACTGGTAACGACACAGTTGTAGTGCGAGGTTGCCACATACTTGGCAAAGTGATTTGCCAGCATTGTGGCATCGCACGAAGTTGTAGCATCGAAGTGCACATTTCTGGCACACCTTGAGATTGCAGCAGATAGCACTGATGCGGTTAAACGATTGCGAGAAAAGAAAGTTGCAAAACCTCTTTATGGAGTGCGGGCGGCGCAGGGACAGCTTGCAGAAGATTGTGCCTTCAACCATCGTAAATGAGTGAAGTGCAACAAAGAAGCTATTTCCAAACAGTAGGTGCGTATGCCAATTGCGAAAGGCTAAGCGAACTAACTTTTTTTTTTTTACTACCACCTTTTTCTTTCTTATCCGGAAAAAGATTTCATGGAATGAACTAACTTTTTTTTTTGCACTACCGCCTTTTTTTTCTCATACGGAAAAAGATTTCGTGGAATTTGGCCTGCATAATAAACGCACCCCCAACTTTGCTCAGATTTTTTTTAAATGCGTTCATAACAGAAGTAAATATGGGGATTCACGAAGCTGAGAAAATTGATGGTTTCGAATGGCGCTAAGACTAGGGAATGAAAATTTTGTTTATGACAACATGAATTTAATGTACTTATTTCAGACTATTATACCCATTTTTTACTGTTATCAGTTATGTTGTAAAAACAAACTTTCTAAGCCACACTTTCACCTCGATAAGGCAGTGTTAAAGCCTTTCAGAAGCATGAAGTTCCCCAATACTTACCAGAAACGTGCCATAAGTAGCAGGTAGCCTGCGAACGGGCGTTCCAAAGTGCGACCTTCCTTTGATCAAGGTCTTCATGATGTATGTGCTCACTGCAAACAAAGTGCGCGAGAAATCAACAGCCAACCACTGTGGGGAAACAAATTCAAATTTTTAGCAGGAAGGCATCCACCCACACCGTGGCAAGTGCTTGTGCGTACGAATTACAGGAAGTTTTTGCTCACTCGAATACACATAGCTTTGACGGGTCACAGTGCGAGTTCGAATTAACTGGAAGTTTGAATTAAGCGTGTTCTAATTAATGACATTTGACTGTAGCTACATTGGCTAAGAAAAAAGTTTGAGCGGTTTGAGCGGAAACAAGGTCACACGGCTATCTTTTGCAGGTAATAAGGCGAGCACACTGTGGTTCTGTGTGCTGTAAACGAGTATCAAGTTCCGAGTAACAAGTAACAATGAGTAACAAGTTCCAAATACCCACTAAGCATCTGTGAAGTAGTGCACACCTACATAGTTGCACACTTTGTTGAGTTATGACTGAGCCCTTGGCAATAATTTGGCAGCTTTCAACCACCGACCTCGTTACTCGATTCTTGTGGTGCGACGCCTGGTGCGGTTTACACCTGTTAAACCACTCCTTACTGTACATGATCTCTGTATAAGGTCTCTTGTCTAAAGCAGTTTCAAGCACTGGTGTGGATGTGGTAGAGTACTCGACTACCACACAGAATGCCTGGGTTCCATTACCGCTTGAAGCCATAAGTGAACTAACCCATTAGTGGACTCTTAACATGACATGAAATGCAGGTCAAGCACACATTCTTCGCGAAAAGTCGAGGCAAACAGAACTTCTACATTATGCAAACACGTACTGCTCTTCGTCACTCCACTGCCGAGATTGTGATCCAGGTCAAAAGGATCTGCAAAAAAAAAAAAAACAGTGAAAGGGCTTCAATAAGCAGCTATGCGATACCACTGCCCTACTCACTCTAATCTAAATAAAGCACAGTTTCTTTCAATAAAATGGTTCCACAAATTCTTTGTGAATTAATGTCGAATATGAAACCGGAACAGTGTTTATGGCTCAGGCAAATGCTAATTATCAAAAGGGCCAAATATAGTCACCTCTACAAAGTGCTGACAGAGCACAGTTTGCTTGCTGTGGGTATTAAGAGGTTGAGTTCAGGCTCAACTGTAACCCGGTTGTGCTTATATCTGACCGAAATGTAGTGGCAATGGTGACTCAACTGCGTCATTACGAAAGCTTCCATCGGAGGAAAGTTATTTAGAAGACCGAAGTTAGCTGCAGGGTAGTTGCGCATGCATTTTTATAACATGCACATACCCAGTTTGAAACTCCAAAATACATTTTAAAAAATGTAACTCAGGCAAGTATAGACAGCATAGGCTGCTTATAATGCAAACGAGTTTTGCGGAGACCCGCAAGGTGGCGGAAGAGTTAAGAAAGCGAAACAACCCATTGTGGCTTCGTGCCAGAGCAAGTGGTTGTCTAATTTCCTTTTTTTTTTAACTGCTTATAACGCAAGTTGTTCAGAGACGTTAAACACCGTCAATTATTATTAGTAGTACAGGAGTTGCTGGAGTCCCAAATGTCCACCCAATAACCAAAACAGCCTTTTTGATTGATATGTGGAGTTTAACGTCTCAAAACGACCATACAATTATGAAAGATGCCATAGTGGAGGGCTCCGGAAATTTTGGCCACCTGGGCGTTTTTTTGACGTGCACCCAAATCAAAGCAAACGGGCCCTAAACAACCTTTTTAGGCTGTGATATGCACAAAATGTGTTGAGCAAGCAGCCACAGGTGTACGAGCATGAACGTATGCAATGTCTGAAGTTTACAACCCCTGTTGAAACAAATATGAACACAGGAAGAAAAAAACTCTTGGAGAGCACAAAAGCTGTGCTGAATGACGGAAATTCCGTGCGCTGAATGGTACCTCTTTCGATTTCACAGGTGAGCGCGCAATGTTCAAGATATTGCAATCAAATCGTGACTCATCATTCGAGTGCGGGTACACATGCCACCTATGCCCTCGTTCCCCACTACTCAAGCGCAGCCACTGCAGAGTTTCATTGATTCCTCTCCAAACTGCAACTTTCATGTCGGCATGTTACTGCAGGAAGCTTCTCCAAGGGACACTGAAAATTGGGCATCGAAAAGACTGCCCTCAAGCACCGACCCAAAAGCAGCAAGCATGATAAAAAGTTTGGCTTTGCAGTCAGAAGATCAGCCGCGGGAAGAGTCCGCTGTGCTCGCAAGTCCACATACTGGCAGCAAAGACGAAAGGTCGGATCATAAAGCATTGAAATTTGTGGACAAGGTCGCAAGCACAATGTCTGTTGCGGTGGCGCAGTCCTTTATGGTTTCCTGGCGGAAAACTGAACATGCACTTGACGAGGACACAGACACACATGTAGAGACTTCGCAGTAAGCAAGGTGCAAAGGCTTTTTTTCATCACCTAGGCGACCGTCCTCCTTCCTCAGTCTGTGTTCCCATGACACGCTACTGTTGCAGCCTTTAGCTTTTCTTCTCCCTTCGCTCAGAGTCCCTTCCTCCTCTATAACGACCTTCTCACCCTTCCCCCTGCAGTGCACCTCCTTTGAGAAGCACACTTGCTATTGCATTTGTTATCAAGATCATTCAGTAACCACATCATAACCAGTCTTTCATCCTGAAGGGAGTGCACAACACACGTGTATGCGTATACATGGGATTCCACGGATGGGTCCCGCACTATAAGAGGTTATGTTATGAATGCTCAGAGTTGCAAAGCACTTTACCATCAGTCTCAGCTGATGCAGCATTTTTGCGTTGTGTCCCAGAGTGATTATTTGATTGACAAATTGATTGATAAGTGTGGTTTAACGTCCCAAAACCACCATATGATTATGAGAGACGCCGTAGTAAAGGGATTCGGAAATTTCGACCTCCTGCGGTTTTTTAACGTGCACCCAAATCTGAGCACAAGGGCCTACAACATTTCCCCCTCCATCGGAAATGCAGCCGCCGCAGCCGGGATTCAAACCCGCGACCTGCGGGTCAGCAGCAGAGTACCTTAGCCACTAGACCACCACGGCGGGGCTGTCCCAGAGTGAGAGCCTACCTTCGATGGCAATGAACTTGGACGTCCACATCTTCTGGAGTCTGGTGAGAGGAGCCTTCTGCCGAATGCACACGACGTGCTGCTGGAAATTGAACTCCTCGGTGTAAAAACGCAGAAGACCGAGCCAGAGCTCTCCAACAGTCTCGTTGTTGCGTCCAAACTCGCTCCAAACCGATTGCTGCAACAGGGAAAAAAATAGGGACATTTGACTTATTGACTGATCAAAGATTCAGCTCAATTAGTTTATAGAATACAGCGAATAAACTAGTCGGCAACTGCAGCCTCTCTCAGGATATTTTCATGCTCAACTATACTCAGGCACGTAAGGTGGACAATAAAAATCAAAGTTGGCTGATTAAGCGAACAAAAGCGCTGAAGTTGCTGGCAAGGAAGCACTGAAACCTGGTAGCGCTGGCACAAGAAATTCGAAGTGGGATCCCCATTCATCCACGCTATCATACTGAACACATTACACAATTAACCATAGAGAGCGCAAACACTTCAATGAGACGCAATAGAATTATCTTAATGAAGAGCTGGAGACGTTAGCCTGGCTTTTTGCCTGACATGCTACTCCACGTACTGAATGATGACTGTGATATGTACAGTGATAAACACTTAACACATAGAGCCACATACATGAACTACGCTGTTTACAGATTTACACTACTTACAATAGACTGAGCCTGCTTGTTACACATTCACACTAATTACATTTCAATGAGCATGCATGTTGCACAATGGGCACTGCCTCTCATGCACATAAGAGAAAATGAAACTACGAGCACACAACCGAAGATCGAGACCAGATGAAAAACGATAAAACGTCTCCTCTTTTAGACTGCACAGATTTCTCCAACTGTTCATGTGATTGAGAAGACAAACAGCAGACTATTAGCCTGATTTCTGTAACATTCAAAGGAAGAAAGCAGACAATCTGCCTATTTCTAACATGACAGGGCAAACTTCCTGCTTCACACAGAACAATAACAACTAAGCTTGTGCGAATGTTCGAACGCTTCAAATTTTAGAGAAAGTATTACAGTATTCAAATTCTTTTATTCAAATTTAAATTATTAAAGTTTCAAAGTACTTGAAGCAAACAAATAAATGTAATTGGTAAACATATAACCCTCTGTTATTAAAGCAAGCATTACAGTATTCAAATTCTTTTTTATTCAAATTAAAATAATTAAAAATTTCAAAGTATTCATAGTGAACGAATAAATATAATTAGTCCCAGGTGACCACCTGCAAAGGTGGTTTCACTACACTGGAGGGGTACAAGATGTGAATGCATCATACCAAGTGCGTACCAGTTCGCATGCAACCTTTTGTAAAGGTGGTTCCACTGTGGTCACGGGGTGCTAAGGCATCAAAACACCTATCCAAAAATAATCCACACTGTCGCAAAGCCTCACGTCAAAGTTAAATGAACGTCAAGCCATAATTTTGCAAGTTTAAAAGCTCTGTTATACCAGCTTATATTCTCCAAGTATTGTGAATTTTAAAACGTAACATATCTTACAGGTTATCACGGACATACTATCGAAAGTCAAATCCTGCTACTATTCAAAGTTGTTTCCACTTTCTTTGAACTAAAGTTACATTTGCACAGGCCTTGCTTATCTTTTTGAAAAATATTGTGCAGCTTAGTTAGGTCATGAAAATATGTCCTTTGTTTTTATAATATGCAATCTTACACTAGACTCGAACCTCATTAAAACAAAGTTGCATCTTAAAAAAATGAGTTCGTTATATCGAGGTTTGACTACATTCGAGCTCAAGTCGAAATTATTTAACCAAAATTACTGTTCGCTTTGAACCTAAAATTCACTATTCGCACAACCCCAATGACAAACACGTTCAGCCAACACATTCACAACAGCTGTGTTTTCACATCAACAAACTGTTTCAAGACACCTTTAAGTTCAAGCTTCCTTTCCTTTTCGAGGCAAGCCAGTACTCACCAGGCGATCAATGTCATCGTAAAACCAGGCATTCCAGCCCTCCACGATAAGCTCGGGCTTTTGCTCCCCTTCGGGGTACAGCTGCAATGCACAAAAGCGCGTCACCGCAAAGTTATGAAGGTCAGCAGTGAGCTTCTCGGTTTTTCTAAAAAAAAAGGGAGACTGCAGCGAATACAGCATGCACCACTCGCGATGTTACCCGCCAGACTTGCAAACATCTGCCCCACAATGGCAACAATCACGTGTAAGCAAAATGCCAAGCGGACATGCACATCGGAAAATCGCAGCGTGAAGCCCAGATGTTTCAATCCGTCTAAATAAGCAAATGCCAAGAGGTTTTCTAGAGAACCACGATGCCTGCAGAGAAGAAAGGACCTTCGTCGGGGAAAATAAATTATGAATATTTTCAAGCCTTCCAGATCATCAAGCGCCGATCAGGATCGAACTTCTCGGCTGCAACTGGCTCTTTTTCGACTCTTGTGCAAACAACACAATAAAGAAACTATCACAATCCCACCCGACAGGGACAGAAATTGTACTTAGTCACACCCGTATGACATCTACAAAAGCAATGCTACACTGTAAAGACTTTTTTCAAAGCACAATGCCAACAAACCGTAATACCAACAAAAACATCAGAAAAAATCGTTTCGTTAACCAAACTTGAAAAAATACTAGAGGAAAAAATTCCTGAACTGAAATAAGAAAATATAGTCAAACACGGATATATCAAACTCGAAGGGAATCGCGAATCAGCTTGATGTATAAAAAATTCGATATAAAAAATACACGCCCCGAGAGCTTACCTGTAGCGGGTCATCACCGACAGGTAACATTCTGTTGCTGCACACATGCAGCAATAGTGTTTAATTATGTAAAAAAAAAGTCCCTTCTCTTGCCCTGCTTCTTCGCTCGTGAAATCAAGTTGAAGACTCTAGTCTCGATCTTATCAAGGCTGTCCAAGTGCGACAGCCCGGCTCCCTATATGTCATTAATACAACGGTGAATGACGCGAAAAGCTGCCGCCACTTCAGCGGCGTAGTACACGCATGAAGGCAGCGCCTTGTCCGGACAAATTTCCTTTTTACTTGAGCTGTCGGCCTGGGCATCCTAGGTCCCTGCGAACGCAGCTACTACGTCCTCGTCAGCAAGGCTCGCGACGGCCGGAACATTGCAGTCAAATTCCACGAAATCTTTCACAGACACTTCGTGTGGAACTGCTGCTGAGAAGAGGGATGACAACTCGCGAAACGCGTCCTCTGAACGCTCGTCGTCGCCGTTTTTACCGGTTTCCACAAGTTCCGCCGTCTCGAAGCCTGCCTTGCGAATGCATTTGACCATGCCTTGCAGAAGCGTTTGACCACTGTGTCTGTCTTCACGTCTCGCCCGGCACCAGTCTTTATTTGTATGGCACCAAGAAGGTCAGCCTTCAGCTCAGTGACCATGTGGAGATTGACCAGCAGCCTATCAGGAAGTCGCCTCCTGTAGCCCTCCTTGAAGGACTTGACGATACCTTGGTCAGGCGATTGCAGCTTCGTCGTCGTGTTGGCCGGCAGAAGCTTCAGCTCGATGTTCTTGCGCTCACAGATTGTATGTAGGGCAGAGCAGTTGTCCACAACAAGGCAAGCACGATGCCCCGACTTGCCCAGCTCAACGTTCCACACTTGCAGCTATTCCGTGAACAGCTGAGGCGTCATCTGCAGCTGGGATTCGATCTCGCCACCTGATGGTCAGCGGAGTAGCTTAGTCACTAAACCACCGTGGTGAGGCGCGAGCTGTGGTTGACTGATCAAAACTCGCAAAACAGCAACGATTGATATGTGGGGTTTAACGTCGCAAAACAGCAACGAAAAATAAAAGGCGAAAGGAGAAAGACATCGGCTCCTTCATTCCTGCTATCAGAGGAGACAAGTACGCAGAGAACGCATGAGAGAGAGAGAGAGAAAAAAAGAAGCCATTCTACAAGTTCTATAAGGAGACCGTGCAGTCTGACCCCTCCTGCCCTTGCCTATTTTTGAGCATTTCGAGTTTTGGCGGAGGCGTGGGGCCACGCCAAGGTCGCCGGGCACTGCAAGTGCCAAAACGCACCTTGAAACTTGAGCGCAAAGCCACGCTGCTGTGCAGATCACGGGATGCGGCAAGTGCCGAAGCGCACCTTCCAGCTCGCGCTGCCTTCGATATATCTGAAGGCGGGTAAAAATTCCGTTCGATATAGACATGCGCATTTCAATAGTTTTACAAAGCAATTTCAAGGGGATAACTTACGACTTTGATCCACCCGAAAATTCAGCATAGGTTTGATATATCCGTGTTTTACTGTATCAATGCAAAAATAATAAACAAGAAAACAAGTAAGCGGCAATACTCCCCCCCCCAAATGAAAGCTATTTTATCCATTCTTACTTTTCTTAGTGTTGTTTACCTTTACATTGCAGTTAAAATGATAGATTGTTTTCTTTGCACTTTCTTTGGCGCCGTGTGGGTGATGGTGAAAAATTCATGCCTCTCCTTCCCATAATTTATCTCAATCCTTTTTGCACTCTCATCAACGCTAAAATTGCAATGCCTAGCAGCTCCAGCACCCTGCATAGATTTTGAGCTTACCTCCTGGAGGACTGGAATGACAGGCGGTTTGCACTGTTGAAGGTAATACAGCGTCAGCAGAATGTACGCGTATGAGGAAAGGCTACCCCGTGACGCATCACCAATGGCACAAGTCTGGAAGTAAGTATATAACATACCTCATTAGCTGATGGACACTGCAAACAATTTGTTGCTAATAGGCTTGTGCAAATAGTAAATTTTAGGTTCGAAGTGAATAATGGTTTTAATCGAATAATTTCAAATCGAATGGTATGTATGACATATAATAAAAAAAGGAATATTTATCATGACTTAACTAACCTGCACAATATTTCTTTTGAATATAAATAGGGGCTCTATGCAAATGCCATTTCTTCTTCTTTTTTTTTTCGTTCAAAGGAAGTTGAAACAACCTTGAGTTTTAGTTTCGGTAGCATGCGAGTGATAACCTGCAAGATACTTAACATTCAAAATTTATTATTTAAGCCGTCATAATAAGCTTAATAAAATGAATTGGACTGGGTAACATGTTCCTTTAAAGGGGCCCTGCAACACTTTTTCAAGTAGCCATTAAGCCACTAAACATGCTTATTGCCTCATAAATTTATCGCCGCAAAGTTTCTAGAATCACTCCAGTCCAGTCATTGCATTCTTTCTTCTCGTCCCAAAGAAATAGCTGGAATTTAAGCAGAGAGGAATTTCACAGCGAAAGAAAGCATACGTCACAGGCACCTCGTGACCTTCAGCACCTTTTTTTTTTCTTCGAATACGCGGCTTTTCAGTGCGATACTTGTGGACAAGCAGCGGCCCCGATAACAACGAGCGCGTCATGCTGAAATGAGCCAATGGCTGTGACAAGTGATTTTTAAGCTTGTAGTGTCATTTGCCGAGGAAAGAAAGCAATTTTTAGCTTTAAAAATTTATTGTGAGTTACAGGCCGCGTGCTGCGCTGCAATATTCGCCTCGCGTAACTTCGGTAGCCTCGATTACCAATTCGCAGCGTTTTCTGACCATGTTCAATAAGTGTCACAGAGAAATTTTAAATTTAAAGAGGAGCTTCGTGACGGAGCAAATTTTTTCTGGATAGGTGTTTTCACGGCTTAGCACTCCTACACTGCAGTCAAACCACCTTTACAAAATGTGACATGCGGACTATTTGTTTATTGCGAATACTTTGAAAACATTCTATAATTTAAATTCAAATCGAAGCACATTATTCGAATACTCAACAATTCGTTCGAATATTCTAAACATTCGAATATTCGCACAAGCCTAGTAGCTAAACAACGTCGACAACAGCTTTGCCATGGATGACAATGCCAGACCAATTAAGATGGCCAAGCTCTTGCATTTTAACAAGTGTTATGCTGATGCAACATACTAATGCCCCATTTGCCTGCATTCATTCTACAAAAAAAAGCAACAACGAGATATAAGTTCAATACAAAGCACTGAACTTATATCTTACTAATAAATCAAACTTGGGGATGACTAAATTATTGAGACTCGCAAACTATAACACATAGCTCAAAATAAATTGCAGTCCCAAGTGAACATCTTAACAAAAGACATAAAACAGGGAACAATATTTGTCTCTTACAGGAAAGGTCTCTTACAAACAGGGTACCGCATTCTTATTTTCCAACCAGCCTCTACCTTTATGTCGGCACACAAACATCTCTTATACCCAGTTGTCTCTTATATCAGAGGCTCTAATAAAAGGGTTCAGCTCTATAATATCAGCATATTTATTTGCATTTGGGTGCCAAGATTCACCAATTTTCCCCCCTATGTAACAACAGTAGCTTTTGATGTGATGACCCCACTTACAGAGCCTCGCAAGCGGTGAAACAAAAGGAGGGGACCGATTTACCTTTGCAAAGTGCTTGAAAGTGTATCCGAGGATTCGGACTCGCTCATCAATTTCACTGTACACTTTGAGGAGCCTTGTGTTGTGCTGGGCCTAAGGAAGATGCGAAAAATTTTGGCACTCCGGCGTTTGCTTGAACTAAATAAGCATGTTTCGTTAAGTTCTTCTGAACCAGTGGTTCTCATATGGGGGTTTGCGAGGCCATTTTTCGGGGCTTACGGCTGTAAAGCGTTTGTTGCACAGTTTTCTACGACATATGCCACAAACATACTTTTTTGTAGGCTTGCATAATTGAAGAGTATACATGATGAACAGGTTGAATGTGGCTATAGACAGAGCAACTTATTGATAAGACTGTAGAGATCGGGTAGGCGGGGCACTTCAGTATGACCGTCTCTTTCCCAGGAAGAAATAATAGGCACGAATTTCACGCTACATGTTCTGTTAATTTATGACCCCTTTTCCCTCTATACCCTTTGCTCTCGCTGCAAAGGGTCCCTCATCACACCTGTCCCTCGAAAAGAAGTCCCCAAAACATCCATGACTGAGAACCACTGCTCCAAACACATCAACGTCAAAAGAAACAAGAAAAGAAGAACTCCCTCTATACCAAAGTATTGTAGAAGCTGATGTCCCCCTCCAGTTGCGTCGGTTTATGGTAGAACTTGACAATCGGGACCTTGGCCGAGGTGATTGCAGTTATCTTCTTCAAGTTTTTGTCACCGTTGAGCTCTTTTGCAAGGTCCAGAATCTTTTCTTTGTGGCAAAAGTCCTACAAGAAACAGTTTTCTCAATCGTGAATTGTTAAACAGCAAAAAAAAATTAAGAGAAATGGCTACAGGTGCAAGTGACATAAATATATATCCTTTCTGATACAAAGAAATGTCAGTGACCCAGATCTTGGAGGTGGTTCTTGCAGTAAACAGGTCTGTCAAAGTTCTAAACACTATGAACACTTTCTTGAACAGATTGTGTAGGTGCAATCAGACTACCACATTTATACATTCAGTGCTGCCTGTACGGTCCTCCAGGTCTCTTCAAGCTGTTTTTAGCACCATTTTTGTCTGGGGAAACCCAAACAAACAAACAAACAAACAGACAGATGGACGGACACACAGACAGACACACGGACACACAGACAGACACACAGACGCACGGACGGACGGACGGACAGACAGACAGACAGACAGATAGATGTACTAAAACGCGGAGGTGCAATAAAATCATTAGGTTACGTGCTTGACACAAGGTGTCACATGCACCCCAATAAACAATATGCAGAACACAAAATATGTTCTCACCGATTACTACAGTTAAACCTGAATATAACGAAAGTGATGATTTTCCAGAAAAGGTTTTTATAAAGAGGATTTCGTTATATGCATGTTCCGAGCAAAAATTCGGAAGATAAATGCACAAATTCAACAAAAGGTGGACTGAAGGCAGAGCTAACTCAAAACACTTATTTAACGGTAAAAAAAACTGCATTATTATTGCGACAGCAATTCAAATGGACACTCTCAATAATAATAATTCTTGGAGTTTAATGTCCCAAAACCACCATATGATTATGAGAGACGCTGCAGTTGTAAACTTTGGAAATTTCGACCACCTGGTATTTTTAAACATTCACCTAAATCTAAGCACACGAGCTTTGAGCACTTTTGTCTCGCCCGAGAATGTGGCTGCCGTTCTTGCCGTCACTGCCAGGTTCCGTAACAAGTCCAAATTGATAACATGCCCCCGTGCATCGTAACTTTCATGAGCGGGTAAAAGCGCAGAAGCGCTGCTGAGGCAGATATTAAATGTCGGCCTATCTCTGTTGCCAGGAAGGAGCATAAGATAACACCCCCTGCATGTTAGAACTGTTGTCGAAGGCTCAAACAGAAACGAAACCACCCGTCTTAAACGAACATAAAAAATTGTGGAAGGGGGGGTCACCCGAGTAGCAACAATGAACTTTGATTTCAAGGGCAGTCACGATTACTGAAACGCGCACTACCTCGGCAAGTATCGTCAGTGCGCTTTCAACGCGAGGAGACTGCGTGAAAAGAACACTTCTCCCTGAGCGGCCGTATTCGCTCACACCAGTGTTTTGCAGCAGTTCCGCGACATCGCATCTAAAAGAGTTGACCGCCAGCCTTACTTCATACAACATTACCATATTTGCTCGTACTAACTTGTTCAAATTTTCCTTTTTTCCTCATACCATTGAAGAGTGGAACGATTTGCCTGCAAGCAGTTTACACTTTCCCGATCTTATTTACGCTGAAATTTGAAGTTGTTTTTCTAACTATTCTAACTATTTCCTCTTTTCCCTCCCCACTCTTTCCTTTTGTTGCTTTTGTATAAATATGTGACGCTTTCCACTTTTTACTCTCTTTATTGTTGATGTTGTTTTGAAATGTGTATGACAACTGTATTATCTTGCCCTTCCTGCTTTGGCCTCTGGCCAGCAGTATTTGTAAATAAATAAATAAATTACAATTTTTTGCCACCGCCGCGGCCGCTTTGCGCTTGGTCACCCGCGAATGATGCGTGCTTGTACAAAAATGACTAAATTCGGGGGCAAAATTCTTGGACTGCCACTGCAAAAAATTTGTAATATCAAGGCTGTCTCTTGCTGCTCCTTTGGTACACAGATGTCGCAAATGCATGTGCTTCTATGGAGCAACGGCAGAGAATTTAAAAGCTTCGGTGTATCGAGGAATTAGTTATACGGATGTTCCTTATAAGTAGGTTTACCTAACTAATAGAAAAGTCATTCAAAGCATGCAGGCCTGTAATGATAGCCATTTTTTATCTCGCATACGTTATTCAGGCATAATTTTTCGACTAGTCACTTACCTTGCCATCTTTACTGTGCTCAAATGTCAAACAGATGTCTAGATCACTACGAATCAGGCCAAAGCCGTTGCATGACGAGCCGTAAAGTGCGAGTCGGGCATCTGTGTTCAACGAGCACATAAAGAGAGCGCAATCATTCGTCATACTAAAGCAATCACAAAAATGAAATGTTCACAAAGCACACAAAAGCCGGTTCCAGTTTGGAGAAAAGAATGTCTCTTACGATTAGTACTTCTTAGTCCCACCAATACAATATCTATGTGGCTAGTAAGCTTCCCACTGGCCGAAAACAGCACGCTTCATCGCTAGAAACTAGACCAACACGACACGAAAAAAAACTTAATAGCAGCATTCTAAAAAACATGCAAATAAAAATTAACATTGAGTAGTTTTGTTTAAAACACCAAGTGCTCCTTTTCTGCTGCAATATCGCATATTTTACACGCTTCTGCCTACTCTGCCAAAGCCAATCCCAGGCATATCGCACATACATAAGTAAACAAACAATTATATAAAGAAAAACAGTAAAGCATGACTCATGAAGCAAATTTTGGGTATCCAGCTGTCCACATTGAACCGGTTGTATGTATCCAGTTGTCCACAATATCATGCATTAGAAATTTGTACACGCATCGCTGATTTACAACTAAATGTTTTTATTTCAATATTGTAAACAAGCAGGCAACAACCTGCCCTATTCAATTTGAAGGCAGTACTTCTGGCCTCTGCTTCCTGGGAATGATGGCTGCGATGCAGGCAAACTTGTCTTTAAACTTTCGCGTGCCCCTGTGAACTAATCGCAGTATGCAATAACGGAAAGGTATAGGACGAGACTACAGCTCTATGAGACTCTACGAGGCTCTACGAGACTCGATCAGGAATTCACCGCAACTTATCCATTAGTATGTATAAAGTAGGTGCATGTCATACTCGTTTTACCGTAAAGTCCAAATCAATCATAACACATATCGTATTTACTCACAAAATGAACCCACCTTTTTTCCAGAAAAGTTGATGCCAATTCGGGGGGAGGGTTCATTATGCGGGAGAAAAAAGTCACGGGAGTTACAGTAGAACTTCAATTATATGTCCCCCGGTTTCGTGACGACCCGCATTTTATGACAAATTGGTTAAGCCTTGGCATAATCCTCATAGGAATGATGTATTAAAAACCTTAATTATACAGTGCAGTTTTACGCCGACCCCGCAACTTACGCCGACATTCACCTCTCATCCAAAAGAAAAAAGAACGCCTCTACTCGAATCAAGCGTGGACCAAATATTCACGAGTGCAAAATATAAACCTTTCGTTCCCCTAGGCCAACGATTAGAAAAGTAGAGCGAGACAGATGTCTTCTTGGAATGGAAAATTTATTCTCCTTAAAGTTCTTGCGCTTCTACACCCGCCGCAATCGCGTGTAGACGTATCTGGAGTCATTACCTAGTCAAGCTCTGTCCACACAAAGTAGCTTCAGCAGACCAAAAAGCCAATATTTTCACGTTTTCGGTCCATGAAAACATTATCTGGTCCACATAAAGCTGATCTCCCGCCTTTGTCGCACTCCCAGTCACAGGCTTGCAGACGCATAAGGGCGCGACGCAGCTGTTTTCACTGTGCAAGATTACTTTCACTTGACGTCGACGTTCATACTAACAGCGGGGCATCACTAGTTGCACTTCAAAAGGCCACAACGTGCATAGCTCAGTCTTACATGAAGGCATTCTACGCACACCCCTGGATTATGTGATAGCGATGACACTGCGTCCAACTCTTCCGACAGAAGGCTATTTGGCAACGCAGTTTCGGTTTCGTTTTCACACGCAGGCAATTTTCGGACTCCATTTATCGGTAAGAAGATGCGAGTTCGATTCGGTTCTTTCTTTAGCTTGAGAATAGAGACTTCCAACTAAGCTACGCTGCCATTACCTGTCACTAGCAAGAACAATTTAATATACCTTTTTAGCAGAGGCACAAGGTCGTGACGTGTGCTTATTCAGGTGGTCTATATGCATTTTTTGGGGGCAAAGCTGAGTGTCATTGCTACATTCCAAGTTTTTTTATTTTATTATACGATGCCCGGATCATACGACAGTTTTGCGTGGTCCCCTGAAAGTCGTATAATTGGGGTTCCACTCTACTATAACAGCGAGTATTTCGCATGATTGTTTTGGCCCTCGAAATGCACGACGAACTTTTTTGTAGTCCAAACCTCTTCCTGCTTCCTCCCATAAAGAGCGCGCACGGATCGAGGCCGAAGTGTCGTCCAGCCACTCGGTTTCTATGCTCCAGCGCACGCAGCTGCATAGCTAGCGTACCGGACGAACGCGCCCTACTCAGAATGTGTTGAACTAAATTCACTACGACAAACCAGACAACGAAAACGCAGCATCGGGTGGCTGCACACAAACGTTGCGGGTTCACAAGGTGCCGTCGGCATGGCAGGTGCAGTTGCCCTTTGCATGGCCTCCAAGATGGCGGGCACGCACCGTAAGAGCACGCCACACGCCCGTCATCTCTCGGAGGCCATACGCTTTGTTTCTTGCTTTGTTTTCATGCTGCTGTGCTTGCGTGGCGCTACAAGCAAAAAGCTTTTTCCAGCATTCTTTCTTTTGCTCTACCGCAAAAGAAGTGACTTTAAATCTTTTATTGACGTCGTTCGCACTCTCGCTGCTCACAACTGTTTAGCACGGTTGCCCCAACTATATTTTGACTTTTATTGCGTCATTATTTTGCGATATAACAGCTTGATTTAATGTTGTTTCGATCATCAACAGCACTGGCTATCACACCAGAATGAACAGATACATTAAATTTTTTTTTTCAAGAACCAAGATGTGGGGGTGGATTCATTATGCGAGCGAATATGGTATTCAACAGTATGCCTTCATTAGCAAAGCTCTCGAGAAACACGATTCTCCCACCTTTGTACTTCTGGCGGATGAATGATTCAAGTTCATAGAGCACTGTCTCACGGCACGCCTCCTCTTCGGGATCAGGAGTGCAAATTTCTAGAAATAAGAAGATGAACCCATTAAGCAGTCATTACCAAGTATGTACTCAGTAGTGCAGGGCTCCAAAGATACACCCCAAATGTGTTGATGCATATTATACCGAAATCATGAGAAAAAAAAAAGAAATGTAAATAGTTTGCACTAAGACACGAAAATTCGAGCACAGCGAAGCACCGGCCCGTTGCCATTTGCTATGCAACTTATGTGTCCACATTTCTGTAAAGAGCTGGCTGGCATTCCACTCCTTCACTCCTTTTTTATTTCCTTTTCTCTGTTCTTTATCTTTTTCATTCTTCCATTGTCTGCTTATTTCTATTTCCGTCTTACCATTTCTTTCCCATCCTATCTTTCGATTCTTTCCTATCTCCACATCACTCTACTTCTCGCTTGCTTTTTCTTTCATCACACTATTTCTCTCTCCCTCAGCATTTCCTTCTTTCAATTTCAATTTTCATGCTATGATTCGCTCCCTCCCTTCCTTCTTACCCTCATCCTCACATCTTCCTCTCTCACCTTCTTCCATTTTCAACCACCTTGTTACGCATCAATATTCAAGGCTATGCTACATCCTACCAGCGCGCCAGGCCAGCAGAGTGGTTAAAAAGCTCGCTTTCAAACCATGGCTTAACGGGTTTGAATCCCACCTCCTTACAAAGTTTATCTCTATCTGTTTTCTCTTTCTTTTTTCCCCTCCTTATGGACCGCAGTCTCTTAGTGCTTGCCTCTTGCTATACGCTGGACAAATCGGCGTACGTGTTCTGGGAGTGAAACAGAAGATGAAGAGAGGGAAAAAGGGAGCGAGTGCCAGTTCACAATGATGACAATTATGTGTTGAAACTTTTTACAACGAGCTAGAACAGCTTCACTGTTAGAAGCTATTACAAGAACCATCCCATTAGTGCAACTCGCAAAAAAAAAAGAAACTAGAAGATTTACAAAAAGCCAGGGGGTGGAACTAATTAGCACCACTTATCTCTTTTACACCACTTTCTTCTCTCTTTCCAACTGGCACCAAGTCTACAAAAATTTGTCACAGAAGACGACCCCGTGCAAAAGGGTTTTGTGGAAATGGAAAACAAGCACGTCTAATCGATCGGACTCACTCATCACATCTTGGCAGACGTCGTTGAGTATTTTCGTGTAACTCCGCGTCATGTCAGGCAATGGCTTCAGCTCAGGAAGGCGGTGATCGGGACAGTCCTGCACGAGGTGCTCTTTGCTCAGTGTTCAACAAACTGTCAAACTCCACAAGTCAGGCAAACACAGAGTCGTCGAGCTTCAAGCAAGTGCTTTTAGTGTGGAAGGCACGTACCTCGTGCAAATGTCCACTCTTCTGGCAAGAGGAGCAGATGACTGGAGGAGACTGAAATGAAGTAAGAACGCCAATCAGAGAAGCTGCCAATATTGAACCACACACATGATCTGGCCTGGCAGGCCAACAGCGATCTCATCACTGTGTTCTAGTTATTATGGTGCTTGAATGCTGACCAGGAGGTTGCGGGGCCAATCATGGCTACAGTGGCCACATTTTGATGTAGGCGAAATGCTACAGACTCGTGTAGTTAGATTTAGGTACCCATGAAATAACACCAGGTGGTCTAAACTTCCAGGGCCCTCTACTACAGCATTCATAATAGTCATATTGTGCTTTTGGGAAATTCGGCACGAACAATTATTATTATTAAATCCACAGTACTGCAGTTATCACATTGAGCGATGAACGAGAATAGAAGGCAGCCAAGAGCTTCTCTCGTACCCGCCCATTGGCCAGCGTCTTCCGCGAGAAGCTGTAGCTGAAGTCTTTAACAGAGCACAAGTCAAGGTCGTCAAGGATCCGTTGAGGTATCGGCGGTCCGGGCTTCACGAACTGTTCAACAGGTGGAGCCTGAGGAGCCGGCTGGGATGCTTCTTTCTTCTTGCGATTCTTTGACTTGGCAGGGTCTGGCCCGAGGTCAAGGTTGGCCACAACCTTTGCGACTTCGGCGAAAGACAGGTCCGGGTCTTGCTCGTCCGTATCGTGGGCCGGGCCCGACGAGCAGCTGCTCGCATCGTCGTCATCCTCCTCCTCGTCCTCCTCATCCGTTGCTTTGGCTCTGGCCAACTCGTCCGTCGAGTCATGCCGTTCCT
Source organism: Rhipicephalus annulatus (assembly GCA_013436015.1). Classification (NCBI taxonomy): domain Eukaryota; kingdom Metazoa; phylum Arthropoda; class Arachnida; order Ixodida; family Ixodidae; genus Rhipicephalus; species Rhipicephalus annulatus. The sequence goes on from WOVY01003405.1 coordinate 232,992, forward strand.
TTCGCTGGGTGGCAAAATGCAAGAGAAAAAATAATGTAATGAAGGCCGACCTAACTGCCATAACACTGGAAATAACTACAATGCACATAAGTGAAAGCAGTAGTGTAAGCCATTGTATGAAGGAGTACAAATTCTCGGGCTAGCTTTGGGTCTGTCGTGCCCATCATATCGTAGGTTCGTACCAGCACTTTCGCGGTACTTGTTTACAAATAGCAGAATTCGAAAGACAGCTCGGCCGTAATGACACTGCGTCTTAGGGTGGAGCATATTAAAACCCTGAAGGAAGCAATGTGCAACTGGTGCGACCATGTTTGTAGGAATTCATGAATGAGGATACCAATCGTTGAACCATGGTTCTGATGGAGCCACTAGTACAAGAAGATGCGGGGAGACATCAAGCGCACCTTTGTGGCGTCTTCTTCCTCGTCCGACTCGGAGTCGGACTCGGAGTTGTCCGTGTACATAGGCGGACCGGGGAGCCGGACAAACATGGGCCCTACGTGCAACTGCGGCTGCAGGAAGTAGATAGCCGAGGTGCAGATGCAGCGCTTAAAGAACAGGTACATTCGCTCGCTGGGGATCGATCGGGCAAGGTTCCGTTTGGGCGAGTACGGGTCTGCAAGGCAGAAGAAAGTAAGAAGACATGGCTGTGTCATCGAAAATTCGCTATGGTAACACCTATTAACACAACTGGAGCATGAAATGGGTGCCTTTTATTGCTACCAAAAACATCAAACGAACGTGCCACACCACTTCACTTTGGACAGTTCATCAATACGTGGCACAGTCACGCTTAAAGAAAAATGTGGGTGAGTGTTTCGACCCCCATTTGAGAACCACTTCCCTAGATCAATTCCCCTTCTTGTTATTCAGCAATCGACATTCGCTTTCACTTCGCTTCAGTAAGAGTTCATGGTGGAGGTGTTTCAGTTCAGTTATCAGTCACAATAAGCACAAGCCGGACAACCCGAAAAACCATAGCCACTCACGGCGAGACTACAGCCAAAAAAAAATAAATGTTAAGAATTGAACGAGTAAAAGCGTGGACCCCAACGTGCTTTACGGGAACCACTGCTTGGAGGTTCATCTTGCAAAAATGGTAGTTTTATTTTTAGCTAAATATTTCTCCACGGCGAAAATACAGCATCGAACAGCTACGAGATGGATGCCCCGTATCAGCGGTTTCTGCTCGTCGAGCCCTACCCTCAATGGCAATGTAGCGCCTGTTCCACTTCTTCTCCACGATAAGCATTGGCTGTGAGCGCCTAATGCAGACCACACGTCTGCTTAGCTTGAACTCGACAGCGTAGAAGCGCAGGAGCTCCACCCACAGCTGGCCGATGCTGCGGTCGTTCTTGCAGCTCCACCGGCCTTCCTGATGCGAAAAGAAAAAACGTGGTCAAGCTAATTGCACCAAAGAAAAAGACGTTCACACACCACATTTTTGGTTCGAAAGTAAATCTATATTAAGAAATGCCACATCTGTCATTTATTCATTTATTTATTTTTAGATACTGCAGCCCTGTAAAAGGGCTATTGCAGGAGTGGGGTTATACAGTGCGAAAAAAATCGCAACAGAAAAGATACATTAGAAGTAGCAATAAAATAACAATAAACCATATTTATAATAATAAAGGAATTAAGATTTTGCCACATAATCATTTTCAACAAGAATAGCAACATAATCATTCAGGGGGACTGATCGAATGTGACCAGGTACGAAATTCCATAATTCTATTCTTCGGGGAAAGAAATCATACTTGATTGAATTTATCTGTGCATACAAAAAGGTAGCAAGATTGAACTCGTGAAAGTTGAGGGTACAGAAGGGCTTGACAAATTACAAAAATTCTGTGTTTGAAATGCGATATGAATGGGTGATCATGTAGTGCAAAAATTTTAATGATTCCACATCACGACGTAACGAAAGAGGTTCTAGCTTTAGCTCATGTAATGCTAATTACAATTAGAAGTAGTGGTCGTAATTGCGAAAATGCCACCGTGTGAAAACCCTGGTTCCAGTATCTCCATATTAGACCCAGCGTTTTCTTGAGCCAATACGTTGACGACCATACAAGAACTTGTAAGGCAGCTTTGCCGCAATACGACAGTGTAATGAGGTGAAGCACAGTAAAAACCCGAAGGGGCCATTTTTAATTTGATGTTGACTGTATTTGTTTTAGGGAAGTTCGAATAGATTCGAATAGCGAAATTGCAGTGCAAATCGAATCAAATGGCACACACTACTTGAAAAACATAGAACATTTTAAATATTCGCACAGCCCTATTTTTCTTCCTTCCTTTTTTTTTTTTACTAGCATAAGCATTTGGTCATTTGGTTACTGGTCACTAGAGGGATTATGTTTTTGCTAGGACGCCCTGAAGCATGCCTCAACTTGCGGCAAGGTACACAAACACGTGACAGCAGACTAGAAAAACAGAAATAGAAGGCCTGACAAGAGAAGCATAAGCCCCTCGGTCTATGCTGAAAATATGTTCACCTTTATGCATATTACAGCATACCTAATCAAGTCACTTTTTATGAAAATGCATTAAAAATATAAATGCTTCTTTTCCACTAAATTTCTTACAAAAAAGAAGAAAAAGAAAGTGAGCTAGGTTGAAACAAAACATGACAAAAATGACGTCAACTTCGAAGACTCGTGCAAACTGCAATTCATTGTTACGCATGTCAATCTTGCGTTTCTGCCTAAAGCAAGATGGCAACCAAAGGCCAGAATGAGAAGAGAACGCAGCGAGTGAAGAAAAAGGTGCAAGTTTTTCTGTCCTTGGATTAGCCATTGGTTACAGCCATAAAACCACACTGCCACACGAACATAACTAGTCCACTCACCAGGTCCTCGGGCTTCACGTAAGACTCGGATTCTTTGCTGTCCATCTGCACATTAAAATAGAACACCAGAGTATAAATGCCATTGCCTGCAAACATGAAAGTGTGCAGCAGAGCCACATGCTAAATGATGTCCGCTGACAAGACGACAAAAAAATACAAGTGTTCAACACTCACCACCATGGCTACGAATGGCACTGGCCAACACTACCCGGAATCACAAGCACAAAAATACCCAATAAAGTGGACACGGGAATGACTGCTGCCATAGCCCTATCGATAGAGCACTGGACGTATGATTCGAAAGTCACAAGTTCAGTCCCTGCCAACGGCACGTTGTTTTTCTTGTTCACCTTCAATGCTTTTCAATATCGCAATTGCTATCACTGCAGTTAACTACAAACTTTAGCGTCTGCACTGTTCTGGCGATGAACCCAGCATCAATGCCATTCCAGGACTGTCAAAATGTTCCAGAACTGTCCTAGCTAACTAGAAGGTGAGCAGGGTCACAGAATAGGGCCAATTATGGCAGACAGTCGAGCCCGCTGATAACCCACCTGAGTGTGACGCGGCATCCGTTCGCTGCATCCCGAAGTTCGTAGTAAACGAAACACAACTTTAAAAAAAAGTTGCGAGTGAAAACATAAACTTTTTTTGCCCCCAAAAAGTCCATGATGCACGTGTTTCGAAGAGCAGAAGCGATAAGGGTGGTTTCGAGTTCATTTAAAACAGCAAGGTGCTCGTTCGCCAAGGCCTGTGGCATAAGCTGCATGAGGCACTGGCTCCAAAGTTTCGTCGTTCTCGCAATACGATTCCTCCAAATCGTTCTCCCCATGTACTTCATTCACAATGCCCAATCCATGCACGGTTCCGCAGTGTCAGCATCATCATCGGCCGTAATTAAACTATTGCAACAGATGTCCCATCCGCTCTCCAAGGCCGAAGTCGACGACGCGCTGCCACAAATTGCTGCCGCAGTTCGGAAGCTTCAGGCTCGGCATCGGGACCGACGTCGACGAAGTCAGCCTCGCGAAAACAGTCTCGCGCACATGTAGCAGTCACCGCCGCCCACGAAATATTCACCATCTCCACAGCTGAATAACGGGGCGCCCAAAGCGGCAAGTTGGCTTTCACCATCTCCACAGCTCAATACCGGGACGCCTGAAGCGGCAAGTTGGCTGCCAGGTGGTCAACAGCTATAAGCAAGCGCTCCGCAACGCGGCACCTAGCGCCGCCGATTACGTTCAAGCCAAGCGGTCACACTTCCGACGTTTTGTTGAGCGGCAGGAAAGAGCATGCTAGTTCTCCCGTTGGCCATCATGACCCCCCCACACACACGCACACACGACACGCATGCCAGAACGCGTGGAACAGCTCTGGGCCCGTATCCAGTCAGAAAACGAAACTAATTCAAGCCAGCGTGGTGGGCGTCACGGAGCGGTGGAGACGAGGGAAGGGGTCGTTATCAAGAGAGGAGAGAAGACTTGCTAGAGAAGGGCAAGGAGTTGCGATAAAGAGAGGGGAGGATGCGGCGGGAGGGCAACCTTGAAAACCAAAACACACGGGAAGGAGGCAGGTTGGGTAGCTTGCTTGAAAGATCCGCAAAACTCGCACGTAGAAAAACTTGGAAAGAGTGCCTGCACGCGCAGAAGTCAGAGCATGGCGGCCTGGATCAGTGCGCGCAGCAGTGTTCGAAGAATCGACGGCCGTGGTAAAAAAACCTTTTGTTGCACCAGCGGGTTAGCGTGGCCTCACGAACTTCGATATTTCGCGATTCCTTCCGCGCAAATTAACAGCCGTTTCCTCACGCACATGGAAGGCATGCCGAGCCAAGTGCGAAGTAAGCGAGAACAAGTCTTAAACACGAAACGAATCGCAAATTATCAGAGTCGGTGGGGTAGCATACTACACGCAGGCTATCGGATACAGTCGGTGACCGACGATGTTGGCAAATGGTCTGGTCACTCCAGGCCGACGACGCCAACGACAGTACCAGCGATCAAAAACAGGAAAGATGGCCGACCGGTCTTCGAAAAAATCGGTAGCAGTGAGAAAACAGCCTCGTCTGGCGATGCGGGGTGCTCAGAGTAGCGGAGGGACAAAGGACGGAGGGGTGCATAACAAAAAGCTGTCGGGGCATGGAGGGAGGAAACAGTTTTCCTTGCTCCATGGGTTGGCGATAACGGCAAGTAGAGGGTAGCAGAGGCAGGGTCGGTGTTTAACAATAAGAATTAATGGGCACTTCCCCGATGCCTGATCGGTGATCGAAATTGGTTTCCCGGAAAGTTGGCAGACCGCTGACTCCGTTCGCCGTAACCGATCAGCGACGCTCGGAGACGTTCATTGTAAGTGCGATTTTGTGCCATTAAACCAATGTATATTTTCACGGTCTCGCAGATATTGTTCGTTTAAGTGAGGCCGTTATATGTGGGGTCGACTTTACTTTGGAATTTCGCAGGAAGGAACCAGAATGCCTCAAATCCGCAACCTTCCCCAATAATTCGGAGGAACTGTGTGAAGTACTGTACATGAACCCATCTTGCATTTTGGATCAAAACTGACTAAACTCTGTTTCGTACATCAGATGCGATGCTGCGGAAGCTACGCAAGAAGCACGGCCAGCCAGATGTGCGACTACACACATCTTGCACTTGGCTTTCGTCGTTTCAAACGCTCTGGCAAGCCCGTAAGGATCTGCGAGTTGTGCACCATGACAGGCTGCACGTGAAACACCAAACAAGCAAAAACAAAGACATGCTAAGAGACCCAGAACAACTTCAAAACCATGTAGTGGGATTTGTTTATATCTGAGGCACAGAGCATGTTCACTTACTTTTCAGCCTAAAGATGAAAAGAAATTGAATTACAGGTGATGAAATCCTTGTCAATGATGTCAAATCATGTCAGCCCAATTTGAACTATTTATACTCCGAACGCACCGAGCACAAAAATCTCACTAGCCTCCAAAGCATTGCACCTGGTGTACGAGAGTAGAAGGACAAACAGTAATGTCAAACACATGAACTTGCAAGCATTCGTCAATAAAACTAGCCAGCACAGCATGATAGCAAAGAAGACACAACAAGACGCGATGCTTTTGTATCTTGCGTTTCACTTTTTGTTGTACTTAAAGGGCGACACTAAAGTCAAATAAAAATTTACGACAGAGTGAAAGCTCAATGTATCACAATATCTAAAACGATAATATTATGAACAACAGTGCTCTACTTATCGAGAAACTAAGGTAAATGCACAAGAACACATGCGCTGCAGTAGGACATTCTCAAAATGATCCCAATGACATCAGACAAACTGCCTACAATTATTCACTAGTAATCGATCTAGCTGCACTAAATAAAGAACCTTCCGTGCATCAAGAGATGCAATAAAATGCTGCTTGTTCATTTATGTTTGATTCATGAAAAAAAGAATCGTCGTACGTTACTATAGGGAATGGCACAAGTGGTTCAAAAATTCAATTTTCGCTAGTTACATTGGACGGGTGGTGCCATCTAGCGGGGCGCAGTTGAACCAAAAAACGTCTGCAGTCTCGGAGCCAATGGCGGGAAATTCATCAATGGCCATAGTAGCTGCTGTAGCTCCCGCTACTATCGGTCTGCTGCTACTAGCGCAGTAAAGCAGGGCAACGCTATGCACGGCAACAGCGACGCGAGTCGGACCACCTCTTGAGGCGGGTAATTTGAAGTGTGCTAACCCGATGTGGACCACTAAAACGTGATTTTATTTTAAAATAGGCCCTTCCTTGGCACGAAAGTAACACTGTGAGGTTTCTGAACCACTACTTCAATAATCAACATCAACTTGATAGTAGGCCAACCAGTCCCGTTATTGATTTCGCTACATTATCTTGAGCTGCTAGCATTCGTTCTTGTTCACAGGTGAACAAGTTACTGCCGTACTAACAAAGCCATTTTTTTACCTATGCTTCAGTTGCATAGTTTATTAAGAGCTAGCAGATTGCAGGCAAAGAGAAAGGCAGTAAACACGAAGGCACCAAGACTGACTGAAGTATTACAAACCTCATGCAGAACGGGTAGCACAGCAGGCTTGCATTGTTGCAGAAAAAACACGGTCATGATGGCAAACGCGTGCGGTGGCAGTGTACCCCGATCTTGCTGGTCCAAGCCGCAGTGCTGAAAAGATATGAGTCAAAACTTGTACAATTCGCACCCACCAAAAAAATTTTGCTTGTTCAGTTGTTAATTAGATTTCTGCCTTGACATAAAAAAAAACAGAATTCGGGCTGTAAAAATTATGAACGGCGCAACAAAGCAGACAAAAAGACAAATAATCACATGAACACAAGCACCGTGCGATTCCGAAGTTGTGTTAGTGTGATCATTTGTCTTTTCGTCTGCTTTTTTGTGCAATTCAAACACCTTGTATCTGTACCAACTCACCCGATTGTCGATGCTATAAGGGCTGCTGTAGAACGCCCTGGACTAATTTTATCTATAACTAATTAATCAATATACACTATAGTAAGCACACAAGTGTTATGAACCTGTTTAAACTGAGAGTTGGTCCACCAGTCACAAACAAAACTTTGCAAAGCATCGACATTATTGATTGATACGTGGAGTTTAACACCCCAAAGCCATCATACGATTATAAGAGACACCGCAGTGGAAGGCTACGGAAATTGTGACCACCTGGGATTCTTTACCGTGCACCTAAATCTAAGTACACGGGCCTACAGCATTTTCACCTCAATCCAAAATGCAGCCGCTGCAGCTGAGATTTGATCCCGCGACCTGCGGGTCAGCAGCGGAGTACCTTAGCCACTATACCACCGCGGTAGGGCGTATTGCCTAGCAACTTGTGGTGCCGCCACACATACCTACCAGCCAAGTTTGGAGAAACGCAATCCGGGAGATTTGCTTAACCCGAAGGAACGGGGTCTCGCCTGTGGGAGGGGGGTATACAAAATGTCAACCGCGGGTGGGGGGGGTACTGCGAGAGCAATTATATGAACACTGTCAGTGGAATTTCGTGGTTCGCCGCTGATTTGTACAGAGTCGAAACCGATAACATCGCTTAGGCATCGTCTGTTTTACGGGCTTGTAAAAGCGCCCTAGTGCTAGGGACGAACGCAGCTAAAGCAGAGATGAAACGACCCGGCGGTCACCGTCGTGCGAAGGGCACGTCCGATAACATCACTCCGTGTGTGAGGCCTGTCATCGCTTGTTTGCGAGTTATTTCGTCAGGCAAGGGACCATAGTACAGTACTGCAGACTACTCGCCTTCCCCCAGCTTGGCCTTCGCCCGTGACCCAGACATGAAAGAAAAAACAGGCACTCTTTTCGGCAACTTTTGCAGTTGGGTAAACAAAAAAATAAAAACAAAAGAAAACAGAAAAGAAAACAAGAATGTTGGAGGAAAGGTAAGGACATGGGGTAGGAGCGCTCGATAAGGGGGATGGGGATAAAAAAAGACAGTGAGGGGAGAAAACGGTCAGATTATAAAAAGAGAAAAAACTTTAAAGAAGGTTCTGAATTGCGAAAGAAAGAAGCGCTGGTTAATCGTGACGAGCGGCTTGAAAAAGCCCTGCCATTATGTTCGATGAACCCTTTTGGAACCATGGTTCAGCTTAGCTCCTTGAGGGAAAACGGAAAGGGGGTGCATAAAGGAAGGGTACAGAAAGTGTGTGGTGAGGTGTGAGCATAAGCATGCGCAGTTCCAAACGTGCATCCATTTGTAAACACTCGCTCGATCAGCCCCGTCACATCAAGCAAGCGCTTCTGTCGGAGGCGCTTGCTTCCTTCTTACTCTCCTTTTTAAAGACCATAGTCTTTCAAGGGGACCTTCGACACAAAAATTTTTGTCTGTCTGTCTACATTTCTGTCTGTCCAACCTTAATGGTACCCTAAATGGCATTAACGTGACCAAACGACATTACAAACGGCCGACCCCATTCGCAGCGCCCACCAATATTGCTCAAGGTTCAGCATTCATACTTGTGCGATTGTCAATTAAAAAGCAATTATTGCACATATCTGAGGCATCATAACAGCACGTCAATATTATTATGTGTAGTTTCAACAAGAAAAAGGAATCGTCAATATTATGTATGTGTAGTTTCAACTAGAAAAGGAATCGTAATTTTAAGGATAGCCTTTATAACAGTGCGCTGGCCATGCAAAGCTTGCACGAAATGGCAAGTGTTTCCAACGCTTTGCTAAGACGACACGGCGGTGGCACCTACCCGTGGCCTTGTGTTCTACACCTTATCATCTACGAGACGGGCACAGACAGCCCGCACCCCATTTTCCAGGATAACTGCCAGATAGTGCTCATGCCTCACGTGTGACGTGACTTGATGCGCTCGTTCGCCTCCACTGCACGCTCGAGGCACTCTAATACAGTGCCTCTAGAATACCATTCATTAATTTTCTTGCGCAGAACATCAAATAAACGTTTTGTTCACTCTCTCCAGATACATGACTATCGTCTTTCGACGACGTTTGCGGAGTAACATGCAGATACGAGGCCAATTTTCTCTTCTCTCTCTCTCTCACGCCCCCTGCGGCACCAGCAATTCAAAATACGCCACCATCACTTCCTGGAATGCTGGCACAATCAACAGCCAGCAAAATCATCCACCATACCACGGGGGTCACTGCCCTTCCTCTACTACTATGAAGTTTCTTTTTTTTTTCGTTAATGTGCGTGACCTTCAAAAACTGCACAGCCATGCACAATTTTGCTGCTCCTACTTCAAAGGCCGCATGTTCTGGCGCTATTTTTGAGTCTCGAAAACGTACATTGAACCGAGTTGATTCTTGCTACTATCGTTAAAAAAAAAAAAAGAAGGATCCTTTTTACTACGTGGCCAGACAACTTTGCTAAAGTGGCCAGACAAAGCACTGGATGCGTGAGGCAAAACTAGATTTCCGGGAGATTTTCCTATGACCCGTACAACTGGGAGAAATGTTAAAAATCCGGGAGTCCCCCGGGTAATCTGGGAGACTTGGCATGTATACGACATGGCCTTGAAGCTGCTTTGCAAGCCCAGACACAGTTCTGTTCAGCTCCTGCCAGCTGTGCACGAGTGGCGACACCACTGCGGGCACCTGTACTCGGCTCCAGCCAGCCGCCTTGACACGGTGCACCGCTGCTCTGCTCCGCGAGTCTTGAGGAGACAATTATTCGAGCTCGCCTAAAGGTCTATAAGCACATTTCACTAGGCACACATCAATCTTTGTACAGAATGTTCTATGTATTCCTCATCTATATCAGTATTGGTACTCTTGTAAAACATCCTCGTCGTGCATACCACCTTCATAATGCAATGCTATTACCGTGGCAGTAATAGCATTTCCCCAACGCCCACGCAGATTCCTAAATGTATCGTAGCAAGCTCATCGCAGCACCTGCTCAAACCTCTACTTCTCGGAGATGAGCTCAACCATTCGCACGTTTTGCATACCCACTGCAGTAGACTAGTTAAAGTTTTCTATGGAAAGATATCCCAATATTTCTTCCCAAATACAATCCAAGCAGGTACACGCACCTACCCTCTTTGTGCACGAATAGAGGATGCTACGACCTCGTAACACCATTTCTTATTATGACTTCACTAGCAAACTTGGCTGTAAGCAGTGTACACAAGCCAGCTTTCTACAATACTGTCTTTAATGCGTTTATGTTCTTTCAAAAATACTATATTGGAAGTTCGTGAGGTAAGGCGTTAGAGATGCCTTGAAGTGGAAGAACGATTCCTCCGAGCCCAATAATGCAGGAATTGCTGAGGACCGAAATACAGTTTGCCCACTTCAAGATAACCAACAATGCCAACCTACACGAGGCAAATTTGAGCAAAGTTTGTTTGACAAGAGACTCATTTGCAAAGATGAGAGCAAATCCTCCCAATCACCTTGGCCCACAGCCGAAAAGCGACTCCCAGAATTTTAACCCTCCTGTCGAGCGAGGCATAGTCGTCGAGGAGCCTTGAAGTCTTCTGCGAGTGGGAGTTGTTGAGGCTGATCTCACAAGAGAGCTCGCTGTCGACCTCCTTGAAGCGTATCCGTGGCACCTTGGACAGGTAGTCTTTTGTCACTTGGGCAAACTTGGCTACAGAGACAGATACGTGCCACAGTGAATTTCAAGCCGCTAGAGCATGAATTCTCATGTACATCTTAGGTGACACCCTGCAGTCTATGAAAATAGGTTTATAGTGCGCGACAACACTTTCGATAACCCCCGACTAAGCACCCTCATTAGGCAAGGCAATAAAGTCTGGATATGCCGTAAAACGATTGCGAGCTTCAGGAAGGGACCTATGAGCACAGAAATGACAGCTGAATTTGGCAGTGTACCAGCGAACTCGGCAAGCAACATTACAGACATTACTGTTTAGCACCTTCAAGCGAGTACTGTTTAACAGCAACCTTAATTCCAAAGCATGAATTGATACCTCGCAGTATCTTGAGTCGTTCTGTGTCTGTGGTTTTTTCAAGCATCTGCTTACACAGTCATGCTGAGCAAAGTTACGGTGCCTGCCGTAACAACAAACTGCCACTCTTTTTTTTTTTTTTTGGCAAGATTCCAACAGCTCGCACAATGGATAATCTAGATTGCAACTACTCAAAATGCAGTACATTATGGTTGAAGAAAGCTCTAAATTGGAACTGCATGACAATTACATTGCTACCGAAACATCCTATTATTGTGCTACACTCAAAGAACAATGATTGAAGACAAAGAAAACGTGCTTACGGCACTCCTGAAGGAGGTCACCCGTTCCAACGAAGAGCTGGGCACAGTCTCCTCTCCCGAGCGGATTCAAGTCAATGTTGACATTGCTCGTATTCAAGCCAAACCCATTGGCTGACGAACCGTACAAGCTCAACTTGACATCTGCATTTTAACGTTGGTAGCACATTTTAGTTACTCGGTAAACTACATTGAGATGCCTACACACACTTCATTGCAGCCTACTGTCACACATGACCACTGGTTAAGGAATATTTAAATGGTTCTGATTTTTTTATAAACCCATTGAGGCATTAGTCTGGGTTTTTCGACTCATAGACAAACCAATCTAAGCATAACGTGCAAAGTGGGTTATCCTTTATAAGGCAGGAGTTCTCAAGTTTACTGGTCTTGGGGAACACAATGGCTTTTCCAGAGTGCAGCGGACCCTCAACTTCCTAAGCATGAATACAAAAAAAAAAAAATGGAAAGGGGGGGGGGGGGGGCTGAAAGCTCAGTGTATAAGTGGAAAAGCCCAGTTTGGGGAGATGGTAACCCTTATTCAACCAAGGCATTTGTGGTACAAGATGTTTTGCCTAAATTAAATTATTTACTTTAGCTGCAGCCTTAAACCTCATTTTAGACGACATTTCCAGAATCCTTAAATATACGATGCTACAGAAACAATGATTGAAACAATTCACCGTTAATTTTAGGGTCATCCAGTAAAAACATAAGAACAGCAGATGGGTGGGATGTGCCAAGTGTACATGTCTTTTGACCAATGAAATGTTTGCTATTAATTTTCAACCCACGAGCATGAACACTTCTTAGTACATTCCAAAGCATTACATTCAAAGACATGCTAGGTTGAAAATGTGAACGTTGTGGATGCCATACTTCAGGCATGTTACTATGTTATCAAGAAAGAAACAAGAAAAATTTCACTGTATTATCAGGAAATGTCACAGTTCAACAGTACGAGTAATTTATTTAAGCACCAACAGAATTTGCACCAACTTTTGTGTTAGAACGCCCTGAACGGTACAAACAGGCATGTTCAAGCGACAAGAAATTCCCTTCTCACCCGGTAATGTTGCCTTGATGAACGTTTCCAGGTCAGTGACTACTCTCTTCCGCAGTTCAACCTCCTCCACAGTCAAACTGTGCTCCTGCGCCATTTTCTCGATCATAGCACCGATCGCGTCACACTGAACGTCGATCGGATAAGGAAGGTTCTTGACGGCCAACCGCAAGTCGTTCACCTGGACACGAGTCATGACGGCGCAATTGAGGGGAAAATAAACAACACAGAGAAGCGGGCCCTCAAGCAACAGTACTCACAAGCTTTTTGCTTGCATGTTGCTCCTGTTCCAAGTGCTTGTCAACGTACCACATGTCGTCGATGTGCCGATGACAGAGGTGACAGTAGAATTGCGCCTTTGGGAAACGCTGGGATCTCTGAAAAGCCAAAACGCCAGACAGAACCGACGTCAGTAATACGGCTTCACAGTGGTGGGCATTGCAAAAGAGTATAATGTACAGAGACTATAGGCTAGACGAGAAGCACCGCACTGACTACTAGAAAAGAGGAACACCGGTATTGCTCACAGAATGGAAGTAACCCACAAATTGTGGTAATAAACTTTTCTTAGCTAGTTTTTATACCAGGCAGTTTACCATGTTACATTGGCACTTGATAAAGAACACACTCATAAAACTGTTGTGGACACAATGCTTAAGTATTAACACACAAGCTCAGACTTTTAGTCTAAGAGGGAAGGAGGATTGTTTTCATTTAAACAATCACTACTGTGCCACCTTAGTAACCTACCTCTCCAAAAATTATACAGTCTAATAGAAACTGGAACACTTTTTTTTTTCACTTCTGCACCAATATTCAACTACAGTATTCAAGAACAAGCGTGGGAGACTTAAAATTGTCATAGATATGAGCCAAAGTGGTCTACGGGGTCTCTTTATTAGGTTTACGGCACTCCAAAACACAGTAACGGGAAAAAGGACATTCACGGAGACCACAGTACCTTTTTCAAAAGAAGAACCCTGTGCTGTTTGAAAACCAGCAGCCTCTCTTCAAACAAATTGGAGCTGTCGTGACGACCACCATTGCGGTGTGAAGGTACGGGACCTGCAAAGTTTAGCACATTAAGCGCATCTTACGGCAGCACTGTAATGGCCAGGTAAGTACTAGACACAGATGCGGTGAAAGTACTTAAGACTGCCTGTAAGCAAGACTACTGCTATACAATGTTCATACAATTGTTTTTATGTATCGGAAATCTCAGCATTTAGAAAATTCAAAGGGCCTTATAAAGAGACCACAGTAAGAAATGCAGAATTACTTTTAACAAGATGGAATTACTGTATCCTGTCTCTTGATCTTGGTACACACAAGGTGAAAAAGTTAGAGTTTGGCAAAAAGGCTGCACTTCAACTCGCTCTTAGCCTTCACCCAATGAGTACAACACTAGGTTGGTTCTGTAGGCCAGCACATGGAGTACATTTCACAGATCCGGTAGCTGCGCAGTGTCAGGAAATGTCGGTATCACTTCTGATGCAGATTGTGTAAGTGCCGTGTTACATTCAACCTCCATCAAAGTAGTCCTGCCACTGCTTGGAATCAAACTCGTTAATTGCACTTGGAAGAAGAACGCCAGTATTGCCTAGATACTGCTCTGCTGTTAATAGGAATCACAGTGCCTACGAGCCGACAATCCAACGATGCAGCCAACCTAGAATTCCGGTGGCTGGAGATTTCACCGTACCCTTCACTTACCACTTCACAACTCACGAGAAATTTCATCATGTCAAGGCCATCATGGTGCAACCCTTAAACGTTGTTTCTGTAAGTGAGGCTTCTGCCTTTTTTTTTCTCTGCAATGATGCTTAATGTACGAAAGACCAAGCACTGATACAGGATGCATAAACAATGTCAAGAGCTGTGTTGCACCAGCCACAGGGTACAAAACGCAGGGCTAGGGATGCATGCCATCGTATTCCCTAGAACTCATCATTTGTGTAGTTTTAAGAGACTTAGTCAGGGGTAGATGTTCACACACCCTTTTGCCATTCGCTAGATTTAACGAATTTCATTATAGTTTCGAGCTTCCTATGTTAGAATACGCATTGGCATCGAACGTCATATCGAAATAGCACTTGGACATGACATGCAAAGCTAATGCCAATTCTAACATAGGAAGCTCAAAACTATAATACAATTCATTACATCCAGTGAAAGAGTGAGGACACCTGCCTCTGGTTAAACCTCTGAAAACTACACAAATGACGAGTTCTAAGGAACACGATGGCATGCCTCCCAAGCACATGACCTCGAAGGCACAGTGGCTCTGGAGTTCCACGGTACACTTCCAAGAAGGTAATAGGTAACGGGCACTTTCACCGAGTCATTCCATCCGAACTACGTACTACAACAGCAAGTCCTTTCTCTTAGCGTGCTCTATTGATATTGATACTCTAGAATAGTTAAAACGCACAAGTTTTGACTGATCCATAATTATGAATGCGCACATTAGCAGTTTCTAGCCCGGTGCCTACAAGTTAAAATTAATTTTTGTTTTGACTGGGAAGCTTCAAGAAAACACAAACAAGCATTGTCAGTTTCATTACTAATACGAGAGAATTGTAATGGAAGTTGGACTTGGCACAACAGCTGTACTTTGCTATTTACCGGCTTGCCATAATGCAAAGCACTGGGCTTTAGGCTCAATTTACACTGCTGCCACACGCTCTATCACACCAGTGGCACAGAATTAGTATCCATTATGGGAGAGCCTCTTTTCTCTCTCTCCAAAAATTGGACGTTGCCAATGTCAGCAGCATCAGCCAGTGCTACTAACACGGCATTCACGAGGGTAAACTGACGAAAAAAATCTCGTTGTCATGACAGTTCCCAAAGCCATGATGAGCAGTCTGAATCAGGTATTATGGTGAATGAAACTCAGGCCAAGTATTTCGTTATATTATGTACTATATACGTTGCTAGTAAACCCCAATACATGACTAAGCTAACGAAAGTAAAATGTCTCACCAAATTGCTTTGCCTGTGCATTTTGGAGATGATTATCCTGCAAATTAGGTGCACACTCAAGCAGTTGCCTCTCAAGATCTTGCAGGAACAGAAATTCCTTGGGGTTATTTACACCAGGCCAAGCAGGGGCATTCCTCAATACTTCCTCGTACTGGTTCCGCGAACCCTTGCTGTTCTTCGGCCCTGGAAATCTGCGTCCGGTGGGGACAGGCTTGGCCTTGTGCGATGCACACCCTTCAGCCACCGATGCAGTGCCTGTACCAGTTTCACCCCGCGTGACGCTGTTTACTTCAGCGCTGCAGTCTTTTGAATTTGCAGAGTCCATCGACACTGGAACCACCTCAGCACCTTGCACAGGTGGGAGCACACTGATATCCGGTTCACCCAGCCTGAGGTCCTTCTTTTTGGCGGAGAAATTTTTCCGGCGCTCACGTTTCCCTGCTTTCGGCGGGATTCGTGCCGATCTCTGCCGGCAATCGACTTCGTCGCGAGCTGTGCTGCACGCAGTGAATGTGAATGGGACTACAGGTGGCGGGTTCACTGATGGCAAGCCCTGTGTGGGGTGAGGCTGCATCAAAGGCTGAATGGGCGATTCGGGCTGGCAGAGCAACGAAGGTGGCATGGTATCTGGCGGTGGCTGATTCCGACTGGTGGAAGCCAGCAGGATGCGGTTCAGGTCCCGTTCAATCTCGAGGCACATCTCTCGCTCGGACATGGTTGCCATGTTGAGGAGTGGGCTGGAAATATTTAAAAGCCAACATTGACCCCGGATTACCTTTAGTGGAAGAATAACCGCCGCCGCACCCTTCCAACGAATGTCATCAATTCAACTGAACATTTCATTGACCTGAACAAAGCAGAAACGATGCTGTGAAATTTGACGGCAAGTTTAGCTCCAATCCTGCGTTATGAAGCAGTAATTCACGCCTTTCAGTTCAAGCAATGGTAATGGCGCGACTAGCAGACACACGAACGCTCTTACTCGTTGTTCATGCCGTCATTCTGAACACAACAGCGAGGAACAGTACGCGACCAGCAGGTAAAAGAAAAACAGAAGGGTACTCTACCGTTTTTGCCACCAACCACGACGGCTGCACAGGAAAGTCAACGGGTGTTCATCCTTTGCTGTCACATCCTTGGGTCATCAGCTGTGCACCGCCGCACATGCAAGCAATATGACGTCGTCAACGCCCATTAAAGCACAAAGACATATGCTGCTCAACAAGTCACGTTTTGTAAATGTTTGTAGAGCTTTGTTTATTTTTTTTTCTTCGCGGCCTCTGGGCTAACGAACATCGACCGAATGCAGCGGCTCGGTCTGAAATCTGCAATGAGACAAAGCTATCTCTTATACTAGCAATCGGAGATAACGCGCAAGCTTCGTTCGCTCCGAGATCAAGAAGGGAGAATGAGTTTCCTCTAAAACTGGTTCCGCTGTCATCACAAAGGGGCCTCGACGTTGTGATCTGGCAGCAGTACGAAGTTGCGATAAACGAGATGCGAATCGAATATCGCATTCAGACAACGGCGTAAAAACTGAGCCTCTTGCATACGTGGTGTGCGTGGCAAGCTATGACACCAAGTGGAGCGTCCGTCAGCTGCGTCTCCGGGCGAAAATGGGACGCCCAGATTACCTGCGCTCCGACGTTGCGTTTTCCAGAGGGAAGTAAATACCGATCACACGGGCACGAAATGAGAAGACATTCCAGGAGGACCTCACAGAGCTCGTTCTGTAGCGGTCGGCACTTGCCTCGGATGTGGCGATTTTGAAGCACTTGAGTACGCAGTTTGATGATAAAGCCCCCGTAGTCACGGTGGACGTACGTCCGCCATGTTCCAACAATCGGCACATTGTTAGCAGACTGCGACGCGCCCAACGGTCTTTATCCGGCGAAAAATACTGCACACAGCGCCATCATAACGGGCATAGACAGCCAATCGTCTCACACGCGAAGAAAAAAGAGAGAGTCTTTGAAATATTTTTATTCTGGTACATCGTACGTTTGGTAAAAAAATTAGGTGCCGAACGCTGCGTCCCTTATAGTGGTGGTTTACTGCAGCCACATCTTGCTGTAATGCTAGGGGTTCTAGTAGTGGCGATGATGACATAAGCTTGCTCGCTTAATTGCCTGCGTGATATGTTCAAAATGACGCATGCGTCGAAACACAAAAAGAATCGGGCGATCATACCGAGGCAATGGAACCGGTTCCCTTTCTGTTGCACGGTTTGTCTAGAGGTGCCCAAAATTCCTTACTTCAACCCACCTTTAGTTTCGCAAAACGGGCTACCTAAGCCAGGCCGCGCTGTGAAAGGCGCACGCCACCGCTTCAATTTTATTTTTGCATTCCTTGCGAAGCTTACTTCCTTTCCGACTCGACCAACCGATGTTGTAGGGCCTTTCGTGCCAACACTACACTCCCAGAAGCGGTCTTTCCTTTCTTTTTTCTTTGTTTTTTGTCCTTGAGCGCACGCCGACGCGCACCGCTCAAGTTACGAACGCATGCGTGGTATTAGGTGTACGTTTCTGTTCCCAGGTACTACGTCGTTCCCGCGCTGTTGCCGGGCGCAGACTTTGCCCCGATGAATGTTTGCCTGCGCTAGTATAAGCTGACTGCTTCGCGTCTCGCATATGGTGATTCCGTCTACAACTATTGCTTTGGAGCTCCCGAGTTTGCTGGATAACGCAATGACAATAGAACTATACACTATTGTTGCCGAAGTGAAACAGCTAGTACGTTGATTTGGTCTCATAGAATAATTATTTAGAACTGCATTTTCGGGTCGTTTTGTTATCCCAGGTTTATAACGGGAAGAGACAGAGAAAACTCAAGAGAAATGGATGGTTCCAATTTTTGAATTTTTTTTGGGCTCCTGAATACCTCTGTGACGTCGCTGATTTCATAGCCTTTTTCTCAAAATCAAGATGTTTTACTCGCCTTGTCGAGAATGCCCATCGTCCAAGGTAACAGAAACACGCCTATCAAACACAAAATGAACTTTAAAATACAAGACATTGCCCCGCGACGGTGGTCTAGTGGCTAAGGTACTCGGCTACTGACCCGCAGGTCGCAGGATCAAATCCCGGCTGTGGCGGCTGCATTTCCGATGGGGGCGGAAATGTTGTAGGCCCGTGTGCTCAGATTTGGGCGCACGTTAAAGAACCCCGGGTGGTCGAAATTTTCGGAGCCCTCCACTACGGCGTCTCTCATAATCATATGGTGGTTTTGGGACTTAAAATCCCACATATCAATAAATCAATTTCTTTTTTTTTTTGAACGTATTGAACTTTATGAACCAGCCTTTCTCTTCGCCGGCTGAATCTGACAGCATGAAAACGCTATGAAACTTCTCATCAGTAATCAATGCAGAAAAGAAAGAAAGAAAGAAAGGAAAAAAGAAAGAAAAAAGAAAGAAAGAAAGAAAGAAAGAAAGAAAGAAAGAAAGAAAGAAAGAAAGAAAGTCTTAGCCTGAATATTGGCTTCCAGGCAATAAGAGCTTTATCGCTGTGAAGCCAGCTTCAACGTAGTTTTTACTGTGGGTATTTACGAACCGAGTGACACTATACCGCGACACTCTCGACTTTCGTGCAAGTTTACCGCACGGCATCAGTGCGCATGTGCGTCCGCAATGATGGCTTTCGGCAACGCTATTTAACGCTATAGGTTGATCGCGTTGACACATGTGAGCGAGTAGCCGTGTCCACGAATTATTCTGTCTTTCGTGTAGGTATTCACATCACTACGCTTGGTTCAATTTTTTTTGCAAATTTTAATCGTTCGTTTTACTACAGAACAGTAGCCAAGGATTCATTGTTATCGGCTTTGAGAATATGTGTTGTGGCTCGCTGGTTCCAAAACACCACCACTTTGCGCAGACCTCGAGACGACGTCTGATGCCACTGTGACTGAGCGCGAAAACATGTCGTGCGGCAGCTCGCTACTCGGCGTGTCATCGTCGACGTAGTAGTACTCGTACTCGACCTCTTCGGAAGGCTGACCGCTGCGCACGATAATTTTTTGTAACATGTCGGTCTTCTTGCCGTCGTCTTCAGCGCACGGAAAACCGTCTTTGCACGCTGGGCTCCTCGCCCTGTCTACAAGTGCCTTCATTCTGACACTGGACTTCAGCAGGTCTACCTCAACGGGTGGCCAGGGACGAAGCTCTTTTGCAACGCTAGTCGCATAACCGATACTGCTCGCTGCTCTCTTGTCTGGCGCTCTACTTTGACCCTTCTCGTTTCCCGTGGCCGTGGTGCGTTCCCCAATGACGTTGTCGGGTGCTGCGTCGTGCCGCTTGACGTCGGTGAGTGGAAGTTGGCGGGCGACCTCCTGGTAGGTTCTGTACGCCAAACGTTGCCTTTGACGTGGCGATGCTCTCTGCAGGCTCCCCTCCGCTGCTCCGAAAATGACGTCGACGTATCTCTTCTCCGTGGTCGGCCTGGTTGTCCGCGTTCCGCCCATGAAGAATGGCTTCGGACTGGATGAAATGGTTACTTCGAGGAAGACTGGAACATCGCGGTGCGGGTGGCTGCCGCTCCTGGATGCAGTGACGTTTCGCCCGCCAAGCCGGGAGACGTTCCTGTCGCGCGCTTTCGATACGTCAGGGCCTCGGAATGGATAGAGAAAAGCAGTTACATTCCTCGAAGACCTGTAAGGCAGATACCGGACTTGTTCCGGACTGGACGACCTGTGCTTGGAGGCGCGGGTCCACGGGAAGTCGTCGTCTTCGTGCAGGTGGTTGTGCGTGTTCCTTTGGCGATAAGTCGTGTCATGCACCATTTGTCGTTGGTCCTCGTAGGCGACGCGACGCTTCGCCGGCTCGCAATCGCTTCCGTTGCAACTGGCGGCACCGGGCAGAGCACACATGAGTACGAAGGCGAGCGAGCTATTTAACGTGGATCCCGGGTTGTCGCTGTTCGCGCACAGCCGCGTCCAGTCCGCCAGCAGAGACCCGTTCTTCTGTGGGAACGCGGGAAACTCCGTTTCCGTAGTGCTAGATTGCGTGCTATCAGAGTGAATAATACCTGACGTCGTCCTGGACGTTCGTGAGAACGAGGTTGGCGTCAGAGTCTTCGCGCTTGTCTTCTTCGGCGTCTTATCAGTCATGTAATGTCGGTGCCGCAAGATCTCGGTCATCGGCGCCTTTGTGGACAAAAGCGTCGCGTTCCCCGTCTTGGAGGCATTACCGCCGAATGGGTAGAACGGCGCTAAGAAGTACGGGTGTCTGTCTTCGGCAGGTTCCTTCAGCGAAGCCTTGTGCATACTCTTCTCGTGTGTGCCGGACGACGCGTTTTCGTCGTCCCCACAGCCATTCTTTGACCCCGTCGTGGACGTGGTTCTCTCTGTTGTCGACGTCACAGTCGTTTCAACGCAGTTTGTTGTCGCAGTCGGCTGTGCCGTTCCTGGCTTAGCGGAGCACCTCACCGAGGTCCTCGTGTACACCACGTTTCGCGAGTACTGATGTGAAGAAGGCGGCTGACCGGACACCGGCCGCAACGCCTGCAACAGGCGTTTCGTCGCCTCGCGTCCACCTTCGCCCCTGCAGTCAACCGACCCTCGGTCTTCGCACTCCCAGAAGGTCTCGTCCTTGTAGACGCTGTCCGGCAGCCACAGCTTCCGGCAGTCCGCAGCGCGAGCTGGAAGTTCCTCTCCTGGAAACTTGACAAAGACGCGCGTGGGGCACTTTCTGCTTTTCGAAGTTCTCGCGGAGGGTCTGGTGGCGTACAAGGCCTGCGGGTGGTCCTCCTGTTGACGCACTCTGAGGGGAAAAAAGTGTTGAATGCAAATTGGAGATTACCCATTCTTACGGTGGCGGTATTTTACCGTGTATGTGTGCACCTTTACTATAGCCTTGTCAGTGTCACATCGTCTGTTTTATATCCGTCACTTCCGGGTTCTGGTAGTAGTAAAAGTAACATTAGAAAGTGTGCAGTAAAAAGAGGTAACGGAAATACTAACGGAAATTCGAACTTTCCTGTTTTTCGACACTAAAGTGGAACTCGCACGAAACGCTAACTGTCTCGTGGTCGTTAGCTTTTCGCCAATAAACCAGAGAATGCACACTCTAAGTTCCGGCCTTCAATTACTTTACCAATCGTTTCTGTGAAAATGCCTATCCAGTGTCCATGCGCTTCAACCTGATTATTTCGCCCTCACACTACTCATTCTCATGGTTAGCTCAATTGGTAGAGTAACTGCCTCCAGAGGGCGCTGTCTTGATCCCCGGTTGGATTCCCGGCGCAGGAAAGAATTTTTCTGCAGCTCAATTTTTGTGAAGTCTGTATAATTTTACTGGTGGCTTCGTGCTACGAACGAGTCGTTGTCAATCACCCTTGCTTCAATTACTTTGGGCGAAGCGAAATCTACAAGGTAGCCAGTGCAGCCAATATATCGAAAAGCTATATCAGTCGCTGTCAGTGAAAACTAACCTTGTTGCAGCAGGCGTCGTTGAAGGCTGAGTGGTGTTTTTCGCTGCTCTTGTCGCTGCCGTCGTTGATCTCTTCTCTGTACTCGAACTCTGGCTCAAAGAAGCTGGTTTGGGTGACACGGCGTTGTTGCAGCCGCAGTGACATCCGCCGTTGTCGTACAGCCTCTCGACAAGCACGCTTTTAGACAGTGACGCTCTCACGACTTCCTTGACGGGGATCCGATTCCGGCTGTTCGTTTCGACGGACGGCGGCACTAAATAGAACACCTTGCTGAAGGTCTCGTTGGTTAGAAGTTCGGAGCAGTTGCAACCCCTTTCGGTAGCGCTGGAGACGGTGCCATTGCGACCAGACGCGATTTGAAGTGAGCTCGTCCTCGTATCGACGTTGCTTCGTTTCAATTTTGGCGGCGGTCGCGTCGAGACTGAAGCGAGATCGGCTGGCAGTGGCTCGTGCGGCTCCATGAGGTCTTTCCACGGCCGCTCGCTGAGTCGCTCCTGAGATCCCTGCGTATAAAATATTAACAAAATATTAGTGTCCCTTTCGATGGCGAAGAACAACTTCTTCGTCGATTTGTGTACGTGACGCAGTAATTTGGGCATATGTCATCATTTGTAGAAAGAAGGAGCAATTTTTAACCTACTTTGAGAATTAATTGAAAATTCCAGGCTTAGTGCTGCGCTATAATGTTTGGCTCGGTTGTTCCCAGGGGCCCGGACTACCGATCGGCAGCGTTTTCTACTGAAAAAGTGTTGCAAGGCCTTTTTTACAAGGGAGAGATCGTTTTTTTTATTGTTAGTAAATTATACTCTTTCACAGTCTCAACGCTTACTGCGAGACAGCGCTTCGTAAGCGAGAAGATGCGCAAAATGAAAGTGAAGGTGTCTCAGCCACTTCAATGTTCCCGTTCCGATTTCACCGCGAAGGCATAGGTTTCGGAGGCGTCTACTAGGCCATACGTAGTTATCCTAATCGGTAATAACGAAACACATTGTCACCTGAGAGAGATACGTGGGCTAAACATACCAAGCTTCAAGAAATCTAGTAGGTACTGTAGACAAAACACGCACAAGGACAGCTTCAATTCGTATGAGCACTCAGGGGGATTTGCGCGCGAAATTTAAACTGGAAACTTTGACCTTCATTTTTTGTTCTACGAGTGTAACTGTGATAGTGAAATTAACAGCAGTGGATCTTTCATAGTGTAAGCAGGCTGCTTCATTGTTTCACTTTGCTGTCTCTTTATCAGAGGATGAACCATGGAGTGATGGGCATGCAACAGGGGCAGCTACCTCCCTCCCTCTTCCAGCACCCTAGCCACGCCGGCGTTCTGCCCCCCTCCTGCCCCGAAAACAAAATACTGCTGTGAAGAGTAGAAATTGGGCATGTTGTTAGTGTGTAATGAATATCAAAAGAGTGCAATCACAAGGACACAGTACCGATGGCGTTATGTTCGCCAGACCTTGTCTGTTGCACTCAGAAGCGAAAGCAGAATTTTTTTTTCCGATGGAGGGGTGGAGGGACACTTTTTTGTTGTTTTTGAAGTGGGCGCTGGGCAGGCAAATGCACTCGAGTGTTTTTTCGTGCTCTATATTTCATGGCAAACATAATTTCAGGGGGGGGGGGGCACTGTGTGCTACTCCCTGGTACGCCATTGGTTGCACCGTTCTGATATCCACAAAATCCTGCCGTGCACGTGTCATGTATGCAGTTCAGATGCTCACCGGTGTCACAATCTTGCTGCCATGCTCGGAGGGCAGCGTGGCCGCGTTAGTCCTGAAGGTCATGTCCTGGCCGAAACGTCCCCTGTGTCTCCACACGGTGCTGCGGTCATCAGTGGCGCCCTCGTCGCTGATGGAGTCGTTTCCTTCCGCTCTTCCGTTGGACAATGCGCCATCCTCGTATCGACGCTGCCACTGCAGGCCACGTTGCTGTTCCTGTAGCGACGATGCCTTGCGATGCAGCCTCTGGGACAGCAGGACGCCCAGCGAGGGAACCGACAGGTCGATGCGCAGATCTTTCTTGGCGATGTGGTGCTTTGTGTGGGTGAGAAAGAAAAAAAAGACCGATATTGTCGACAAAATGCGATGAAACCGCGCAAAAGGGCACCGAAAAACGGCAAGTGAACTTTAGCTGGGAAATCTTTTTTCCCCTCAATCATCTGCCCAATTTAATATCATGGTAATAGGCTCAACTTTATAATGTAAAAAAAGTCATAATCTTGTTATTTCAAACTTTCGAGCCGATATCTTTGCGCCAACTGACATAGCCGGAGAGTGGGTGGAGGGGCAGTACGTATGTACGTATACGTAACGTACGGTAAAGTTGGTTGAAGCCATCCCTCCTCTCCGAAAAAAAATATTATTTGGCTACTCCCAGGCAGATACAAAAGGGCGATTTTGAGCTTCCTAGAATATTTATTTCCTTTACGAAAACTGTTGCGGTGTCATCTCTTATATGCACACTACCTAATGTCTTTATGCTCTCTCTCTCTCTCTCTCTCTCTCTCTCTCTATATATATATATATATATATATATATATATATATATATATATATATATATATATATATATATATATATATATATTGCTGCGACAGGTTCGCCACGCCACATTCAAGTAGCCCGCCACAATCATCATCACCAGCACCAGCAAGACCCGGCTCGGCTGGCATGCGCCACGCGTTCGTACGTTGAACAACGAGGAAGAGGAAGATAGTCGGATCTGTGCCGCTCGGCTACTCGAACTTGACGACCATAGTTTTTAGAATCGTGGGCACAAGTTCGCCCTAATAAAGACGCTTGTTTTTTTAACCTGTCGGCGTCAGCACCGCTACATTTCTGGTGGAGGTGCTGGGTAATGAATCGAAGCCCCACGAGCTCAAAACAGCGTAGCCCCGACGACCAGCGTATCAACCCCGTGGAAGTGACTCCTGTACACCAGAGGGCAAGTCGCCGTCTTCGAGGTGACTCACCTGAGTTCGGTCTTCTTCCCTTCACACCAAGGGGAATTCAAACGATGGATGCCACCACTATGACTACCCAGGTAACACCGGCACAAGTGTTCATTAGCCAACCGCACCAGCCGCCAGTTTTCCACGGCGACTCGTACGAGGATGTTGAAGATTGGTTGGACCTGTTCGAGAAAGTAGCGAGCTTGAATGGATGGGACGAAAGAGAGAAGCTTCGTCGCGTATACTTCGCCCTGGAAGACTTCGCGAAGACATGGTTTGAGAACCATGAAACCTCGTTGTCTACCTGGGAGGTATTTCGACGACAAGCGGTGGCTACGTTCGCGAACATAGACCGGAAAGAAAAGGCGGAGGCAGCTCTTCAATCGAGGAACCAGCTAACGAACGAGAGTGCTGCTATGTACATTGAGGACATGGTCCGCCTGTTCAAGCGTGCGGATTACAACATGGCTGAGGATAAGAAGGTGCGCCATCTAATGCGCGGAGTGAAGCAAGAGCTGTTCGCCGTTCTCGTCCGCAACCCTCCGAGCACGGTTGCTGAGTTTTACTCGGAAGCGACGGCCATCGAAAAAACACTGGAACAGCGGGCTCGGCAGTACAACCGGAATCTTAACTGCGCATCTGCACAGGTATTTCCCGGAGGCGTGCGAAACGACGTTGAAGCCCTGCGAGAGCTAATTAGATCAGTTATCAGAGAAGAACTGAGCAGACTGCATATGCCCCAGACTTCAACTGCACTGTCTGTTACGGACGTTGTTCGTGACGAACTGAGGCAGGTGATACGAGAGCCAGAGCGTGAGCTGCAGCCGGTTCGACCTATCCGAACATACTCTGAGGTTGTCAGACAACCCACGGTACACAGTAATGCAGCAGTTGCGATGGCAACGACTCCTCTCCCACCTGCGGCACGCAGCGCACCTCGTCCACGGGAACCGACAGCTACCTATCTGCCCCCAGGAGCACGTAGCACACATCACTATGTGGAGCGTAGGCCCAGGAAAAGTGACGTCTGGCGTGATCACGAGCGCCGGCCTCTGTGTTTTCATTGTGGGGAAGCGGGTCATCTGTACAGATTCTGTCCTTACCGACAGGCTGGATTAAGAGGCTTCCCGTCATATGCACCGTGCCCCCGAAACGGCGAACGACCTGCGGAGATTGAGGAGTACTTGTCGACGCGCCAGAACTCGCCAACTCTACGCCAACACCGGTCACGGTCACCATCGCCTATGCGCTACCGGTCATCCAGCCCACGTACACCTTCAAGGCAGCCTGGTCATCGCTCTCCAAGTCCACACCCGGAAAACTGAAGCGACCTGTGGAGGTGAGGCCGCTGATAACGTCAGTTACGAAGATCCTCCAATTTGGTTTGAGGGTGATGACGGTGTATTTCCGGTAGATGGGTGCAGCAACGAAAACGTTACTTCAGATTTGCGGTTGAGAATGGAAGGATGGAAGCTGAATGCCTTAGTCGACACCGGTGCTGATTATTCAGTGATAAGTCACAAGATGGTGAAAAAGCTAAACAAAGTTGTGACACAGTGGAGCGGATCGCAGATACGCACGGCAGGCGGTCACATTAATACGCCCCTTGGCAGATGCACTGCAAGACTTGAAATACGGGGCTTTATTTACGTGGCCGATTTCATTGTGCTGCCAGAATGTTCAAGAGAACTCATTATAGGAATGGATTTTTTGCGAGCTAATGGCGCCGTAATTAACCTGCGTAGGTCCAGCGTGTCGTTTTCGACTGAACGAGCTATACCTGTGGAGGAATCTGAGGAACAACGCCTAACTGCTCTACGCGTTGTTCATGATGACGTAACTGTGCCGCCACGCTGCAGTATAATGGTGCTCGTAGAAAATGATGCATTGTACAACCGCGAAGGCATAGCGGATACAAATGTAGGACTGTTTTTGAACAAAGGTGTCTGCGTAGCTAGGGGTCTTGTTCACTTGACGAATGGCCGTGCAGATGTCCTACTCACAAATTTCTCCAATGAGCTTCAACACATCGCTCAAGGCACGGCTATCGCCTATTTACACGACTTCTGTATGGCGACTGAACTATGCAGCTTAACGACATCAACCACTCGACCCGTGGCCTGCAACATCGACACATCCGTGACCGTCAATCAGAGCCTTCCGGACAGTCAGAAGAAACAGATTTACGCCTTGGTAAAAGAATTCTCTGATTGCTTTTCAAGTACCTCGAAGGTCCAGCGCACGTCAATCACGAAACACAGAACTAAAACGCAAGACGACACGAGGCCTATATGCCAGCATCCATATCGGGTGTCACAGAAAGAACGGGAAATTATCAAGAAGCAAGTGGAGGAGATGCTTTCTGATGATGTCATCCAGCCTTCGAATAGTCCATGGGCGTCTCCCGTAGTGCTCGTTAAGAAGAAAGACAACACACTTAGATTCTGCGTCGACTACAGAAAACTGAACAGTGTAACTAAACGAGATGTCTACCCCTTGCCACGTATCGACGATACACTAGATCGGTTGCGATCCGCAAAGTTTTTCTCCTCCTTAGATCTGAAAAGCGGATATTGGCAAATAGAGGTCGACGAGCGGGACCGTGAAAAAACGGCATTCGTAACACCAGATGGCCTCTACGAATTCAAAGCGCTTCCATTCGGCGTCTGTTCCGCACCAGCGACGTTCCAGCGAATGATGGACACTGTCCTCGCCGGATTGAAATGGCAGTCATGCCTAGTGTATTTGGATGACGTGGTGGTATTCTCTGCAACGTTCGACAAACATCTAGAGCGACTACGCACAGTATTGGAAGCCATCCGGTCAGCGAAATTGACAATCAAACCCGAAAAATGCCACTTCGGCTTCGAAGAGCTGCGATTCCTTGGACATGTCATTAGTTCCGAGGGTGTTCGTCCCGATCCCGAAAAGACAGCCGCTGTTCAGAGGTTCCCTACACCCAGAGACAAAAAGTCAGTGCGTCGATTTTTGGGTTTATGTGCCTATTATAGACGATTTGTGGAAAACTTCTCGAAGATTGCGGAACCTCTTACAAAACTGACAAAAGACGACGTGCCCTTCACGTGGGAAAGCGAACAACAGAAAGCTTTTGACGAATTAAGGAAACGACTACAGGGTTCACCAATACTTGCCCATTTTGATGAGACATCCGACACAGAAGTCCATACCGATGCCAGCAATGTCGGCCTCGGCGCCATCCTTGTCCAGTGGCAAAATGGTCAAGAGAAAGTGTTAGCCTATGTCAGCCGCAAACTATCAAAAGCTGAGGCAAACTACTCTGCAACTGAAAAAGAGTGCCTCGCAGTCATCTGGGCCATAAACAAGTTTCGACCCTACCTTTATGGTAGACCGTTTAGAGCTGTCAGTGACCACCATGCTCTATGCTGGCTGGCAAATCTCAAGGACCCGTCAGGTCGACTAGCAAGATGGAGCCTTAGACTGCAGGAGTATGATATTACGGTCGTGTACAAATCGGGAAGGAAACACAGCGATGCCGACTGCCTGTCACGCTCTCCCGTCGATCCAAGTGTACCTGAAGAGGAAGACTTCCCGTTTCTAGGCGTTGTCGACACATCCAAAATCGCTCAACTACAACGAGATGACCCGGATTTGCTGGCACTTATACAACACCTGCAGGGTCTCGACGTTCAAGTCCCTCGCATATTCTCCAGAGGGCTCTCCGCGTTCTGCCTTCGAGGAAGTGTCCTTTACAGGAGGAACTTCGAACCTAATGGTGAAACGTTTTCACTAGTCGTGCCCACAGCCATGCGAGAGGAAATTCTGCACGCATGCCACGACGAGCCAACATCTGGACACATGGGTGTGAGCCGAACATTCGCCAGGATTCGCCTGAAATACTATTGGCCTAAGTTGCTCGCATCAGTGCAGCGCTACGTGAAAACTTGTCGTCAATGTCAACGGCGCAAAACTCCACCCGTAAAACCAGCCGACCTTCTCCAGCCAATAGACCCTCCAGATGCCCCATTCCAACAAGTCGGCATGGACTTCCTAGGACCTTTGCCGACATCGCGTGCAGGCAAGAAATGGATAGTCGTAGCCACAGACTATCTCACCCGTTATGCTGAAACTGACTCTCTATACAGTGCGACAGCTGCCGAAGTCGCCAAGTTCTTTGTGAACAACATAGTGCTCAGACATGGTGCGCCCATCGTCGTTATTACGGATCGGGGCACCGCATTTACTGCAGACCTAATGCAATGCCTGATGCGCATGACAAATACCGATCACAGAAGAACAACGGCGTATCACCCTCAGTCAAATGGCTTAACCGAACGCCTCAACAGAACTCTGACCGACATGCTATCAATGTATGTTGATGTTGAACATAAACAGTGGGATGAAATATTACCCTACGTAACATTCGCATATAATACAGCCGTTCAAGAAACAACCCACGTTGCCCCTTTCGAACTAGTATTCGGCCGAAGAGTGACCACCCCGCTGGACGCCATGTTACCATTACAGGACGAAAGCAGCTATCCACCTGACTTAGATGACTTCTTGCAAAGAGCCGAAGAAGCACGGCAAATGGCAAGATACCGAATACGCCACCAACAGCACGTCGATTCTAATCGCTACAACAAGCGACGCAGTGACACACTTTATCATCCCGGTGACAAAGTGTGGATATGGATACCAGTGCGCCGCCGCGGACTCTCTGAAAAGCTTCTTTGCCGATACTTCGGCCCTTATGAAGTACTCAACCGTATCAGCAACGTCACTTATGAAGTTAGATCCGCTGGACGCGTGAGTTCAAGACGCCGCAATCCCACGGAAGTGGTCCACGTAGTCCGCATGAAGCCCTATCATGACAGATCGTCGAAAAACGAGTGAGAGTGCGCGTGTATCTTTTCACTGTCTTAAGCATCGGGACGATGCGTCTGAGGAGGGGGGAAATGCTGCGACAGGTTCGCCACATTCAAGTAGCCCGCCACAATCATCGTCACCAGCACCAGCAAGACCCGGCTCGGCTGGCATGCGCCACGCGTTCGTACGTTGAACAACGAGGAAGAGGAAGATAGTCGGATCTGTGCCACTCGGCTACTCGAACTTGACGACCATAGTTTTTAGAATCGTGGGCACAAGTTCGCCCTAATAAAGACGCTTGTTTCTTTAACCTGTCGGCGTCAGCACCGCTACAATATATATATATATATATATATATATATATATATATATATATATATATATATATATATATATATATATATATATATATAATTGGTTCTAGTTTCGTGGTATGATTACCTCAAACTGGACGCTTCGTCCCATTTGTTCGGGACCTCTTGTACCTACACGAATGACGTTCAGCTTTCATCATCAATGCGCATAATGGACTGTTCTTTCGCCAAGTCGACACTTCTCATGCCTTACTTATTTGATACATCATCATCGAAGTTTATAAACAGCACCAATGAACGTATGCCTAAAAGGCAAAAAAACCGGCTCACTGGAACATTGCTGGGTTCAACTCCGCCACAGCGCTTGCAGAGCACAGCAGCAGCTGCCAGCAGCAGAAGCCTCATCGAGCGGCACGGCCGAGCCATATTTTCTGGGACCGGCCGAAACTGAAAGAGAAGCGGGCATCGCGAATTTGCACTGAACTCGGAAATGTGCACTGCATGACGATAGTTATAGCGCGAGAACAAAACGACGACACAGAGACAAGAAGGACACGAAAGACACGACCTTCTTGTCTCTGTGTCGTCGTTTTGTTCTCGCGCTATAGCTATCGTCATGCCATACCAACTAGCCCAAGCTGCCACATTTCTAAAGGTGCACTGCATATTCGTCCTTAAACGTGCGCGTTGCCAGGATTTTGTCTTGAGGTGTGAAAAACTGTGTTACATAGCGACGTCGGAGTGTTGGTAGGAGCAAGCGCTGCAGATGGGATTGAGTGTCATTTCGTGCTCTGTATGCAACAGCAAAGTAAATGTAAGGGAGGGGGGGGCACGGGTCTGGCGCACCCCCCTGCCTACTCCTGTATGGCGAGGGAGGGAGGGTTCGGACTTCCCTCCCCCACAAAAGTTTCAGTTTTGCACGTGTGTTTTGTACGTGTGCACATACATAAAGTATAATTGGACCACCCGCACCCCCCCCCCCTACACACACACAAACACACCAAACAGATGATAGTTATAGCGCGAGAACAAAACGTCGACACAGAGACAAGAAGGACACGAAAGACACGACCTTCTTGTCTCTGTGTGGTCGTTTTGTTCTCGCGCTACAACTATCGTCATGCCATACCAACTATAGCCCAAGCTGCCACACTGCTAAGTCACACCAAACAGAAATTGTATACGCCCCCCAGAGTGTGTATATACGCCTGCATTAGAACTCAAGAATGCCAAGCACACTGCTCGTCGTGTTCATCAGAACTGTACCTGTCGGTGAATGACGCTGAAGGCGCACCGTGCATGGGCGCCGTGGCCTCGCCGCTGCGCGCCTCGGCCCTCCGCTTCGGGAGCTGCCGTCGACAGTCGACGATCCGCCAGAGGATCCACTCGGCGGTGGGCTGCCCTGCGCTACCGTCGCCACCCTGATGATGATGATAACGAGGATGTCTTCTTACTGGTGGCGCTCACCCACAAAGGGGGATGGGCATAGAACCGGAAGGCAGGATGTTTATTATTATTATTATTATTATTTAATACATACTGCGGACACTAAGTGGTCCAAGCAGGAAGGGCACGCCGCGCATACCACAGACGTAATGACGTACATCATACGAAAAACACACTTTGTTTTACACGCTACAATACACTTCGTTATGTAACAACATCACGCTTCGCTCTATACACTACAATAAACTTCAATATGCAAAGCAAAAACAACACACCCGGTTCTACAATACTACATTACACTATGTTCCACAACACAAGTAGTAACTTACGCCAAACAACGACAATACATTGCATACCTCATGCTTTACAATACGTTACACATACGTTACAATGAATGAGGTTCGCATAACTTCTTCCAGTCCGACACTGTTCGCGGAAAAAAAGAATACATAAAGGCGTCGGTTCTCGCAAAAAATGGGGTTAGCAAATTGGGATGATGATGTCGTGTGTTCCTTGTTGACAGTAAAGATAAGTAAGGCGATGAATCGATGTCAGCTATTTTGTAAGGTTAAGACCTATGAAATTATAAAGGACAATTGATATTTAGACTAAAGATAAAACATCGAAATAATTAAAATGTTCAACGAGTAAGCGGTCAGAATACCAGATGGGTTACATGCAGGAGCGTCGGCATGGTTTCTTTTCGGAGGACAAGGGGGTGGGGGCACGAGGTGCCGCCATGCACCCCTGGCTACGTCATATGACGGTGATAACAAAGGATATGGAACTAAGTTCCCTCGTTTATTCGCGCTTGCATGCCCGCCGTTTTATATTGGCGGCAAAAAAGAACGAAGAAGCCGGAATCGAGTAATCGGAGCTGTGAACTTGAAATGTTGAAAAATTATAAGCCTACGTGAGCACGACAATTTCGTTCGTGCGCATTTTTTAACGAAAGTGGTAGGTAAGCTTTTGTTTGGCTAATTTCCTGAACTTTGACGTGCATTCGTCGCTGGTTTTGACGCCGACAAAGCGTTGAGAATAAAATTTTACTGTGGGGGGCTATTCCGGATATTGTCAAGTTCCATAATGGCGGCATCTTTAGCCAATCAGAGAGTCTGTGGTAGCCCTCTGGGCTATTTGGTCTGGGCCAATCAGAGTTTACGAATGACTCCAACAACGTTTCGGCGGGAATCGGTAAAGTTTAGAACAGAATCCCTTAGATCCTAAGATTCTCTTCCCATGGCTAGGGTGGCCACCCTACCTTGGCACTATCGCATGATTAAGAAAATTTTGTATTCACGAGGAACATGCCGAATTTTCAGTATGCATATGTGCAGCGTCTTAGGTTTCCTTCGCTTAGCACATGCTCATACCCAAGGAAATTGGGTGTTGCATTCACTAAACTGCGTTACGAAACAGTGCCTCCGTAGCAAATTTTTATTTGCATTGACGTGCGGCTTCCAGGCAGGATCTTAATAAAATTTTCAGCCAATCGACCAATGGCATGTCTGGCTGCGCTGCATTCTCTTAAATGCAGTGGTGTAGCCTGGGGGTGGCACTCGGGGCCTCTGACACCGCCCACTCCTGCGGATTTTTTTCGCCTTGCATAAACAATTCAAAATAACCATTTGCCAGCCGGGCTCCCATTTTAGATCAAACAGCTGCTCCCCCCCCCCCCCCGCGAAATAAATTTCTGCTTACAGCCTTGTCTTAATGACATTATTGAAATCCAGCGGAAACCGCCCAATAAAGCAAATGTTTGACATTTTTGTTCAAGAGCTTAGGATGCAGCTTTTTGTAACGTCGACCCTGATCGCTGAAACATTCGCAAATAGGTGATGCCATATTTAAAAAGCGAACCAGATTGCCATGCTCATTATGTCTCTTTTTCAATCGCAGCTGGTTAGTAAAATGAACGTACGCGGCTCTTGCTAATATTTCACGAGGAAACCTGAATCCTCACCAAAGTGTTCTTTTGTTGAAATGTGCCCAACCTTGCCTCCTCGCCAACATTCGCAAGCCGCAACCATAGGGGCGCGCGAACGGCAGGAGGGGGGGGGGGGCGAGCAGGGAGCGAGAGGGAGGGCGCAAAGCCAACCCCATATTTTGACATGACAGGGAGAGGGGGACGCAATGTCTGCTATAACTACTGTATATGCTACCTTTATTCAGTCACTCAAATGGTAGCCCCATACATTGACATGATAGGGGGGGGGGGGGGCACTGTGTCGAACCTTCGCCCCCCCCCCCCCTGAATGGGAAACATGCGCAAGCCTATGGCCATGACACCCCCAATGTTCGCTCATAACCTGTGTTATGAGGGTCGTACGCTCAACCCACTCCCCATCTTGGCTGGATCCCTGAGAAAGACTGATGTGAGGGTAATAGAAAGGAGAGGCGGCAAATACTAGCATAGTTTTGTGAAGTATAACAGGGGTTAGAAACGGGATGGGAGTTACAGGAGGAGAGGAAGGAATGGGAGAGGGTACAGTATAGCCATGCATGTATAGTATAGTATGATATAGTATAGCAAAGGGCGGAAATCAAAGTGAGGGTGAGGAGTAAGGAACAGAGGAGGATGATCAGGGGGAGAGGATATAGTATAAGCATGCATGTATAGTACAGTATAGTATAGCAAGGACGTAAAATCGAAGTGAGGGTGAGGAGTAGGGAAAAGATTAAAGGAAGACCATCAGCTGCACTGTTTTCCTCAAGTCTTCATACAGCTAGAGCACAACTGTCCCTTTTCTTTCTTTTTTTTCTCTTTTTCCATCGACTTCTGCTGCCGCATGATACCCTGTATAGGGGTTTGGCGATCCCACCAGCACCCAGCCACCCAACCAACCAGCATTGAACATTTATTTCTTTCATTCTGTCATCGCTATTCCTATCGGAGAAAAAGCTTATAGAAGCCCCATTGCAGAAGTTAGGAATAGTAGTAAATATTACAGTAATTTTATTACTTAGCGGCACTTCGTTAGGTTACTGTCACAGGGATGTATCCTCTGTGTTTGACTACATCAAAGCAACAAAAAAGATTACCGTGTCAGTCTATTCTCACTTATTCAGATTCTTAGCCTTGTAATTCGTAGTCGTTTCAATCAGGCAGCAGAAATGGTTTTTGAACGCTTATTCAGTAACCATTTTTTATTTCCTCAGTTTTATCTCTCAGCTAATATTTTAAGATTGGTTTTAGTTTTGTTTTTCTAAGCATCCTGCCAACCGCGGTTTTGGCCATCCCCTTTGTGGGTGAGCGGCAATCCCATTTGAGTTTCTTCTTCTTTTCTTCATCATGATCATCATCATCATCATCATTTAACCAATCACCCAGGAGCATCCATCATGATCATCATCATCCTGCAAGCAGAAGAAGCAGAACTGTCGAACCGGCCAAGCGATGCGCAGGTCTCATCCAAGGGTCAGTTTATATTGTCGTCATTGCTGTTCAATATTTTACTATCCCTATACAACAGGGCGAGCAAGTGCGCTGTGTATGCCGACGAAAGCGACTTCCTTGCACCACCCGTAGGTCACGTCACATAAAGAACTCAACAGACGAGAAACGTGTCCGGAAGACATTTAAAAAAAACGCCGTGTGTCTTCGCGGAGTGATTAGAAGAAATGTTTGCCATGCCC
>WOVY01003406.1:0-38721 GCA_013436015.1 Rhipicephalus annulatus
CCCAATCTGAGCACACTGGCTTGCAGCATTTTCGCCTCCATCGAAAATGCAGCGGTCGCAGCCGGGATTCGATCCCGCGACCTGAATGCAACATGTGTGTTGTGAGGTATACGTGGAGAGAAGAAGAACACGACTGAGTTTAACGCAAGAAGGCAGAATTTTTCAAATTTTTGGTGCTTCTGCAATTCAGGATGCAGCTCAATAACGGTTTACAGCCAACGCCGCCATGACTAGGTAGCCCTGCTACACGAAGGAGCTTCGATCGAAGTTTCTCTTACCATTTTCGATTTCCATGGGGAGAGTTTTTCAGAGCAGCCGATTTCTCGTCCAGCACCTCTCGCGCTGAGCTTCAAGCTAGGGAGAAAAAAAATATCGTAAAATGGCAAATTTGTAGGCCTTGGTAAGCTTTATTCTTCCGTAATTTTGTGACCAGTGTTTTTTTTTTGCCAACTTGAATAAGACAAACTTTCTGTGGCACAAACATCCTACTTCATCGCGCACCCGCACACGTCTACTCTATGGTTGTGCATGTATTGTATTCTGGTGTTACTCCAGGTGTGGGCGGAGAGACCTTGAAGAGACACTAAATAGGAAGAAGGCACGTATTTTTACGTACAAGCAGATTAACCTTACGCAATGCTAAAAGCTCACAGTCTTTAGCAAGAAGACGCGTTTTCATCAAGAAACCACGCAAAAAGGGGGACACTTAAGCTTCGCCTTTAAGAGCTGAACGCGATAGCGGTATCCTGTTCCTAGTGCGTCAGTGTATGAAATGTTTTCGAACTTGCTATTGCACCCACTACGTGGCCTTAAGCGTGCAGCAGCGTGTGTGCCTTTTGCGATGGGTGACTGGCTTTAAACTGTGGAGTCATTATGATAATCCCAACTTCTGACGATGGTAATGTACGCTGTACCACGCATTATTACGGCATTATTTCACGTTGTATTGTTAAGCATGTATAAAGGGCGCGTGTGTTTGGTAAAGCATGAAAGTTTTCAGGCAGAGGAAGTTACTTTCACTGCATTCACAAGCAGAGGTGTAAATGGGGGTAGAACATCCTTTCCCACGCCAACGACTCGGGTTCGAACCCCACAGAGACACGACATTTTTTTATTTATTTTATTTGCATACTTCTCGATTTTTCGGTCACGCAAAGATCATGATCTTTCGCTCACAGCACACGACGCCGACGTCGTCTGAGAAACGCGTTCTTTAAAGCTATCTCGTTAAAAAAAAATAAAGTGGCGTTTTATGTGGCGTACACAGTTTCTGATCGGTACAATTATTGCTCTATCAGCATAGGCGTGCCCTACAGGGGTGGGGGAGGAGGCGAAGGTTTGTCACAGCGTCCCTCTCCTTATTCTGTCAATGCAAGAGGCTGACTTTGCCCCCCCCCTTTCCCCCGAGTCGCAGCCAACCTCCCTATTATGTCAATGCAAGAGGCTACTCCCCCCCCCCCAAGTCGCAGACCACCTTCCCGTGTGCTCTTTTCATCCAGCGGCCGTGGTACGAAGCTTACTTTGCCCTCCCACCCCCCCCCCCCCACTTTTCGGACGCACGCTCTACTGAGCCAAAAATTTAACGTTCCAAGTTTCAAGATGTTTTGTTAAAAACAATATCGCCAAAATGTGAGAAAACTTTTAAGTCTGTAAGGTCACACCGACATTCATGAGAAGATTTCGGCGCAAAATTAGAAATAAGACATGCTGATCTTATTTTCTCCTCTTTGATAAACTGTGATGATTAAATTTACGTGAAAAATATTTAAACCGGTAATTTGTAGGGCTAAATTGACTCGTTTTGTCACTTCTGTGTCCTTTTTTACTGAGCCCCCAACGTTGCAAAATACACCAAAACCTGGAGTTTCGCATTTGGTATTCGCGTTGATGGTAAATGTGCTAACGTAGCGATAGACATTGATCCAGACATCACGAAGAACATAGATAATGGAAGTGTTTAAGAGGAGCCCATAACACGACAGTTATAAGAATGCAAAGACGTGACAAGTGTAAGACACAATGCTGTGCATACAAAAGCGCCTTCTGCTTCGTGAAGCAATGCCCGATATCCGTCATT
This sequence comes from Rhipicephalus annulatus, assembly GCA_013436015.1. NCBI lineage: Eukaryota > Metazoa > Arthropoda > Arachnida > Ixodida > Ixodidae > Rhipicephalus > Rhipicephalus annulatus. The sequence continues at coordinate 2,078 of WOVY01003406.1, forward strand.
GTGGACTACAGTGGTTATGGAACTCGAATATACTGACCAGCAGGTCGCGGGATAGAATCCCGGCAGTGGCGGTCGTTTTACCGATGAAGGCGAAAATGCTCGAGGTCCGTGTGAACCCCTGAAGGTCGAATTTCCGGAGGTTTTGGGACGTTGAAAAGCCAGCAGTTTTTATCATCACTGTTCGATACCACCTGATGGCTTGAGCATCTCCAATCTTTGTCGCGATTTCGCGACATACCAAATCGGTACACATGAATCCAAGCGGGTCGCTTAGGAAGAGAAACCAGGAACAGAAGGTCATATGTGCGACCACGTGGCAAAAAAACCTGCCATATTTCCGTCTTGGGAAAAAAACCAGGTGATCATGGTGTTTTCGAGGAAAGTGAGCGCAGCATGCACGGACATTAAATGACAGCACATGAATCCGGAAACGTTAAATGCTACGCAGACTGCAATAAAATAAAAAAAGGCGCTTTCATGTCGCTCTAGGCTACGTCCGTGCCGAACATAAAGTGAAAAGTATGTGCAGGCATCTGCTTTTCAGTTATGTGCGCGGCCACAAGCTGCAGCCCGGATCCAACCACTCGGTAGCGTTAGCGTTTCCCGCCACGGTGGTCTAGTGGTAATTTTCCTCGATTGCTGACGTAAAGGTCGCGGGATCGAATCACGACCGCACTTGACGGGTGGCAAAAAATTTTCGAGGCTTGGATACTCAATCTCGGTTCACGTTAAAAAAAAATGGCAGCATATATCCACGGAGTGAATGATGGAGAGTGGGTCGAAGCGTTCGTCCATCCATTCGTTCTTGCTTCCGTCCATCCATGGCGTCCGTCTGTGCGACCGTCCATGCGTCCATTCGCCCGTCTGTGCGTGCGTCCGCCCTGCGTTCGTCCATGCATCTGCCCCTGCGTCCGTTCATGCGTCCATATGCATCTGTCTGTGTGTCCGTTCGTCCATCTATTCACACCCCAAGTACCACCATCTCGCATCTTTTCATCATATATTCCTCATATAGAACCACCACCATCCAGCGGACATCCAAGGACTAACGAGAGGTAGCACACGCACACTTTCTTACGGCTTGCGCTTCGGGTCTACTTCCCACATTTAACCACCTCGAGTTCATGGTACTAATTCATTGTATTCATCGCACTGCGGCTCAACGCTCGCTAAACCTTTCTAAAACTAAGGAGGTTACACCCAGCGAGTATACCGTAGCAACCCTTTCTTGTCCGATAGTGCTCAATGTACATGCCAATGGCTGCTAATAGGGATCGCAGCGTGCGCGGTTACAGCCTAATGCTCCTGTCTCTCATTCTCCATTAGCAGCCATTGGCATGTGCATTGAACACTATCTTTTATTGTTCAACAACGCACAGAAGAAATATCCCACCGGCACCACCTTGGAGGTCAAAATGTTATACTTGTTACACACTACAACGGCTATGAGGGACGAACGGGTGCCGCTATAAGGAGCTTCGCCCCTAAAACCGAGATGGTCAAAACTTCCAAAGCCCTACACGGCTTCCCCCATAACCAGATCGTGGTTGTGCCGTGGGGCGTAAAAGTACAGCGATCAAGTTAGCGCCGTTGCCGTCTGCCGTTTTGTGGTTACTCGAAGTGCGTGCGCTGCTGTGTACACGTGGCGTCGACGGTAGCGGCACGAAATGAGAAAACCTTTTCGGCTGCGCTGTAGGAAAATGCGGCTTTCACGACCTCCGCAGCGTTTGCGCGTCTCTTCATCGCGTCTGGCGCGCTGAACGGTGCTTTATAACGGCCGTGCCAGAAGACTTCTCGGGTCAGAGATAGTTTCGAGGGCAAGGCGGCCTTATATCGCCGCTTTCTCACGTGTACCCATCGCTGCGTGTATGCCGAGGCCGGTTTCGCTTCTTCGTTGATGCGATGCAAGCACGGGCCTTTCGCAATAGCGCCTCGTCGCGGAATGCCGAAGTTCATCGGCGCACAGCCTTCCTTCTCTTCCTTGCCCCGAAGCGCAGGTCGCGGTCACGGTGGTCTCCGCACGCAGCCGAACAGATTGTCTGCTAAGTGACCTTGTAATTGAATACATGTACCGCCCGATTTTCCTGTTTCTTTCTTTTTTTCGATTTACGATGGTATTTTTCCCCTGGTTTATTCTATTACCTGACAACCTCCTACATTTAGTAAAAGTGGAGCTTTTGGCTTGTTGGTTTTGCATACTGATAAGGTAACAGCGCGGTTTTTTTTACGTGGGGACAAAAGGAAACGACACTTAGCGCTGTCTTTCAACTGAAATCTGTCAGAGACGTGATGTATTACGAAACTTTTAACAAAAACTTTAAAACGTGACATGAGTTATTGGCAGAGTTGCACGTGCGCATCTAGAAATGACAATTCTTTCCGTGACACAGACAAATGCCTTGCTGGTACACGATGAGCCCTCCTCCGCAGTCTGTGGTTTCAATAATTTCGTGAGTGCGTTGGTCTTAATGTACGCCGCCGATCACGGTTTCTTCGAACAAATGGGCGCGGGAGGGAGGTTCTACCGGAACAGCCCGCAATTCCTTTACCTTTCAATCGGCTTTTTAATAAACCTACATTTACCACCGATACAACGCACCCGTTGACGTCATGCGTTATAGCGAAACAGTCGCAAGGTACTGTAATTAGGGCATGCACCTAAGCCGACTTGAAAGGCAGCAGCCATGTTTTTGTGGCCCCTCCCCCTTTCGAGCAATGCTTTCTGCACTGAACGTAATTTCGCTTTACTTCCATGGTTGACCCACGTTTAAACAAGCCACGATGCCATGTTATGACATCTTCATTGTGAAGTCACGCTATCGACGTCATGGCGATATCTAATATTTGTGGTCTGTTTTCGTCTCTCGCGTTGACGCCACCAACGGTCAAACTTGTGGTGAGGCACCGGGGGCCTTTACAGAGTGGAACTAACTCCTCGGGCATTGCGTGCTTAACCCAATGGTCTCGTCGTTTACGAATCGCTTTTATCGCCTCGCACTTTCATCCCTCTTTTTTTTTTTCTCTCGTCGGCCTACGTCTTCGTACACCGAAGTCGGTGCATCATTCCCGCTCCCGATACCGCTTCAGCTGCAACGACCGCATACGTGCACACTGTTTCCAATCGGGCGTTACAGTGGCTACCCCAAGTGCGCGTTAAACTTCGATGCCGTGTGTCTGCCGTGCGGCGGATCACCAGCGATTAAAAATGCGCAGGGACCGCGCGCCTGGGCGAGGACGTTAAACTCCTTACGGTCGTCCCGCGGCGGCCACTTGGAAGGCAAACATTTCCAGCGCCACGCTCTGCGAACCTGACCTGTTTCCCAGGTGTGCCGCGAGTACATACGAGCTCGGTGCATGTCGGAGCTTATATTTGCGCTGTATTTTCACGTGCGGCCATCGTGGGAACAATTCGGCTGTACCGGGAGGATGCAAATCGAGAGGAGCGCCAGCTTTGTTCTACCGGTCTGGTAAACCTGCCGATGTGAGAAGTGTGCGGACACTTCACACCTGATAAAAGGCCTGTAGAAGCGGCGCTTTTGCTTAGAAAAGACGTGTATTGATGATGACATATAGTTTTTATTGGTGCAAGGGTCATGTGATGGCCAAAGAGCACCAGTAGGTGAGCAAAGACATCTATTGTGTGTATACCCTGTATACGTGTGAACTGAAAGCCGTAGTTTTGGTTACATCAAAAAGCGATGTTCTGTACTTTTACAAGAATCGGCCGCTATCTATGCTTCCTATAAACGACGGTTTCTTATAAACGCCCGAAAGCCTAATTCCGATATGCGCCCTCTATGTTCAATGAGGTGTATGCTGGGGTCGTGAGCTTGTGTGGGCTGTCCTAGCTTACGCATTCGCATTCCCTACAAGCCGTAGTTTATTTTTGACAATATAGTTGAACATTTATAATTCCGTGTCACAACTTCTACGCCCAACAATCCATTTATTCTCCGGACATTCTGTGACGGCTCGTAAGCCTTCATGTATATGGTAGGGTGCGGTAAAATAAGACACGGGGCAAAACGCGACATTTTGACTTTTCCGGCTTTTGTACCTATAATACAAAAACTACTTTTCTTCGTTTCTCATTTCCAGCGATAAGTGCTGGTCCTTGTCTACATATTCGCATGTGAAAGTCGATGATTGCTCACACCATTTACGCGGAAAAAAATTACGCAGTTGGCGTCAGTGTTTTTGACAGAGCCGCACGAAGTCTCGCAACTATACCTTTCAAATAGACCCCAATGTTAGTGAAACGACAAGTGTAGTTGCAGTGCTAGCGTTCCAATTTTATAAATATTACATATCTACTCCTACAGCGGTCGTGTCGGGTTAAGATCAACTGCAGTCAGGTGTAGCAGTGTCCAGGGCTACGATTCTCGCGAGCAGTAGCGCTTTAAACGAACTTACCGCTTCTGGTGTTGCTAATATGCATGTTGTTATTGGCATCGTTACGCAGCTGCAAAGAACTGGTGATATAATACATGCGCGGCTGCTTGACCTATGTCTGTGCGTACATTTGTACGTATCTTTAGTGCAAATTCGTAACCGATCAATGAAAAAAATTACAGCACAGTCAGCTTGCATGCGCACGTTTCGCATAACTTCGATTCCCAAGGTACGTGGAATTCGCCGAATTATTATTTGAATGAAACCACATGTGCTCCGCCGCGGTGGTCTAGTGGCTAAGGTACTCGGCTGCTGACCCGCAGGTCGCGGAATCGAATTCCGGCTGCGGCGGCTGCTTTTCCGATGCAGGCGGAAATGCTGTAGGCCCGTGTGCTAATATTTGGGCGCACGTTAAAGAATCCCAAGTGGTCGAAATTTCCGGAGCCCTCCACAACGGCGTCTCTCATAATCAAATGGTGGTTTTGGGACGCTAAACCCAACTTATCTATCGAAACCACATGCAACTCCGGCGAGATCCCACTCTAACGAATCAGCCTGTCATTGGCATTGTTACAAACCGCGCATGCGCGGGAAGTTGGCCACGACGACACGCTATATCGAGAAGCATTGATATGTGGGGTTTAACGTCCCAAAACCACCATATGATTATGAGAGACGCCGTAGTGGAGGGCTCCGGAAATTTCGACCACCTGGGGTTCTTTAACGTGCACCCAAATCTGAGCACACGGTGCCTACAACATTTCCGCCTCCATCGGAAATGCAGCCGCCACAGCCGGGATACGAACCCGCGACCTGCGGGTCAGCAGCCGAGTACCTTAGCCACTAGACCACCACGGCGGGGCTATATCGAGAAGCAAGGAGAGGGAAAAAGAGAGGGAAAAAGCGCAATAAAAGTGGGAATGGCACAAGATATACCACGCCCACCGGAAGGATCCAGGGTATGGCAGCCGAGACAAGCGAGAAGACTCGTTGGTCTCACCCGCCTGCCTCACGTCTCCTTTCACGTGTACTTTGGCCAGTTTTTTTTCTTTCTCCCCATGCGTATTTGCGCATCTGCACACGTGCGAAGGCGACAGCCGAGTCGGGCGTAATACATTTTTATCGGCCACGCGCGGAAGAGAAAACCGGTCGTGGAAAGCCGAGGCAAATTACACGACCGGAGGAAGGACGGGTCGTCTTATGCGACCGAACACGCAGACGCAAACAGATACGGATTGACGCTGAACTAAAAAAAAAAAGCAAGCAAAACTGACCACGGATCAGTGAATCTATACGCAAGTGCAAGTACAAAAAATACAAAAAAACGCGCTTCGACACGATTGCGCACGGCGAAGGCGACGCCGCGATTCTGAAACCTCGTTCCGGGGTGTAGCCGTGTAATGACTGTATTCGCATGCGAATATATCAAGATCACGAAAAGTATTAGTGTCGTCTCGGATTAATTCACTTTTTTGGGTGTGCGTCACCGTTGGTGCGGCCATAGCTCCGTTTTATGTCGTCTGCAGAAGCGTGGTCGACAAAACTTCCGGTGTATTTATGAGCACGCGCTGGGCTTTACTCGATTACTGGCCCGTCACGAATTTCTCGCTTCGGGGTCGGCAACCATTTTGTCAGAGTCAACGCAGCACCACTTGGCGAACATTCGACACTTCCTTGTTTCGATGACGAAGCCAGCAGTGAAATGGTTATTTCCTTTGCGATTACGGCTGCCTTGGCCCATAAATGTTGTGATTGGATTAGTCAAGTGTTCTGCTCGTGCGTTGGATACTACGGTCTTCTTCCTGACTTCATTCGTGTGGTCTTTCAGTCGTCTTTCAAAATTACCACTCTTCCCGATATTATAATAATAATGGGGGGTTACCACTAAAAACAATGGTTATGAGAGACTCCGTACAGTGGAGGGCTCCAGAAATTTTGACCACCTGGTGTTCTTTAGCGTGCGCTGAAATCGCACAGCACAAGGGCCTCAACTATTTCGCCTCCAGTGAAATGAGACAACCACGGCAGGGATCGAACCCGCGACCATGGGGTCGGCAGCAGAGCACTGTAGCCACTGTTCCGCCGTAACGAAGCTTTTCCCGATATAAACATAGTCACAGTCTGCACATAGAATTTTATGAACAATGCCTAGGAACCTTTTTTTTTCTGAAAGAAAAGCCCAGAGCGAACATGCAATGCACATTACCTCCTTGCGTCTCTGCCAGTAAACGTGGTTACAAGTACTCAAACAGAAAACTGAGCTATAGTCGGCGCGCCTTCACGGCTTTAGTTCGTGCAGCGCTCACAAAGACGTTCATTCCTTAACATTGCTCTGCGCGAACTGAATGATGGACGCCGATATGACGTACCTCTTAGTAAATGTGCTCCGAAAGAGAAGTTCTATAACGACATTGGCGAAGTCTTATCACGTGCCACACATGACGTGCCATCACGTACGCAACGTTCCTTCAAGCGTCCGACTCTGCTCTTTCTCGCCAAACTTGTGGCACTATGTGAGGAGGAGGAGGGCCGACGCCACATCCGTGTGTGTAACCGGTTTAACCTAAGGAAGTTATTAAAAAAATGGATTATCCGCGGTCAATCACATCACCTCGCTGAAATCGCCGGTCTGCGTCGAAGCTCTCGGTGATCAACACATTACATCCTTTGACCAATGTCAAAACAGAGATATTTCTTTTAACGCTGAAGAAGCAAAACGGCCTACCCACTTACGCAGAAAGCAATAAATATTTCTGCCATTTAGCTGCTGCATGTCTGACTATCCGTTTATCACGAACTTTCATCTATAATGAACGCATCCTCTACGCGACCGTGATGGTTGTGGGTTCGGCGATACAGAGCTATAGCAGAGCAACGCAAGAGCGATAAAGAGGGCTGCAGGTTTTGCTTCCGTCGGTGTCACCCTGCAGTGTGTCCAACGAAGCTTGTCTCTAACTTTCGTCCTGTTAAAATTGACCTCAAATATAAAAAAAAGAAAATTAATCAATTTCAATCGTCTCCGTGCTTGTCTCAAGATGCCCATAATTACATAGAGAAGGCAACGTTGGGTGTATAGACAGCGAGATTAACCGAGATTCTCAAAGCCGTGCATTTCAATGCTGCACGCGGTGAGCCACTCCGCCACTCGCGCATAAAACCGCTCATTAGTCGCCTGACCTGTTCTTGCGTTTTGAGATCAACAGGCCGAACCGGCTGGAACAGAACTTGCGTGGCGCCGAACGACTCGGAACGGCGAAGGGCACTGCAGTGGCGACGCACGACAAAGTAGGATGGATTAATCCACTCGACTATAAAAACATCGAAACGAGGTTTTTCAGTGTCGCAAGGCCTTCTTCAGTGCCGCGACAAACAGCAATAAGCGCGTCAATATTTTTACAGTTGCACAAGGCCTTGCAGGACATTGTACGCTCTCTGAGCCGCCTAATAACCTTGCATTGACAATGTCGTTTCGCTTGTTTCTTCAGTAGCATTTTGGCTCAGTGCTTAAGAATGATGTCATAATACGTCGCTATTTTCATATTCCGTGCTGCTGCTTTTTGTCGGAGCCTTTTAAGAACGCCCTTGTCCACATCAAATGCAGTGACAGTGGTCGAAAATTGTCGTTAACGAGCCCTCGTCAATTATATTGTTATATAGTGTCGTAGTGAAGAAAATGTCATCAAAAATTCGGCAAAGGTTGCGTAAATACAAAACTACATAGTCCATCTTAACGGTAGTCAAAGCCATTAACAAAGATAGTATATGGTTCCTTTATCGATTGATTGATTGATATGTGGGGTTTAACGTCCCAAAACCACTATATGATTATGAGAGACGCCGTAGTGGAGGGCTCCGGAAATTTAGACCACCTGGGGTTCTTTAACGTGCACCCAAATCTGAGTACACGGGCCTACAACATTTCCGCCTCCATCGGAAATGCAGCCGCCGCAGCCGGGATTCGAACCCGCGCCCTGCGGGTCAGCAGCCGAGTACCTTAGCCACTAGACCACCGCGGCGGGGCTGGTTCCTTTATCGATGCTCTTCCACTGCAGCTTGCTTTCTGAAATGCATTCAATTTAAAATTCTGGGTTTCAAACATGCGGGATTCATAGGTACTTATCGTAACTTGGTCATCTCTAGAAAAAAATCTGACATACACAAGGCTCCGCTCAAGCTGGGGTTCTTTAACATGAGTCTTAGTCTATGCATACAGCTAGCTGTAGCGAAAAGTATAGGAAGACGAAACAATGTGAGAAATATTTGGCAGCCATGTTATTTAGGAAGGTCCTTTTCCACATGTTAACGCGATAGCGCTAGAGAGCTCGTGTCGCAGAAATTCCGCCGTCGGCGTCGGCACCGTTGGTTGTGAGCGAAAAATCGTCCGTGAGCAAAAAAATATCGAGAGAGGCAAACGAAATAAAAAATAAAATTTTCGGTCACATTGAGGATCTAAACCGGGCCGTTCGTGTGGCAAGCAGGCGTCCCACCACAAAGACACGATGTTATATGCAGCTGCATCGGGAACAAAACACTACACAAATGCCACGCAGTGGAAGGAGCCTTCTCAAAGCATTTTGTTCGACAGGTGTGACGACGAAAACGAGCCCATTCAGAGATTTGTAGGCACATACGTCGAAAAAGGCCGGGATAGTGCAGCCATCACCGCTAAAAACGCACAGGAACTTACAAACAGCTCTAAAAATGGACAACTATGTCCATCTCGCGGAAAACATATCATGCCTTTCCAGAGGCGTTGACCAAGCAAATAGCAAACGCTAGATAATGTGATGCCATCTGTGAGGCATTGTGAAACACTTTATGGCTTCCGAGATGGTAAAGCGCGCGGCGTATATCTTGAAGGCTATGTTACTCTTTCTTTAGATTAAAAACCTGTATGTACCATTCGCGCGCACGCGCTAGTACAATTTACTGTGTGTGTGCGTGTGTGTGTGTGTGTGTGTGTGTGTGTGTGCGTGCGCACTCGGGGCCGAATTTCACTATCACGTTCAACTTATAAAGGCGAAGCTTAAGGGCAAACTTTTTTTTGTATACTCTTGCGTATCCACGCATATCCGGCCTTTAATCACATATGATTCTTAAACGTGAGCACTGGCGCAGCCAAGGGTTTAATGAGGGAATTCAACTCCCCCCCCCCCTTGTGTCCCGGAAATTTCGAGTTTTGTGTGCGCATACATAAGCATGCGCAGGGTACCCTTTCAGGGGGGTGAGGCGAAGATTTGTCGCAGCGCCCACCCCTTTATCAATGTATAGGTTTGACTTTTGCACCCTCCCCCCCCCCCCCCTAAGAGGACCAGGGGAGCACCCTCTCTGCCTCCCCCCCATATATATATATATATATATATATATATATATATATATATATATATATATATATATATATATATAGCGGGAGTAATAATTCAATGGGCCAGTTAGTTCGAGGTATGGGATATGGCACAACGGGAGCGTTGTCAACAAGGATAAATATATTTATTTCCCAACAGTTTCGGGAGGGGACCTCCCTTCATCAGGGGATGAGTTATACTGACATGAGCTTCCAAAGTTCCTTGCTGCCGCGTCCCTCTCGCCTTGAAAGACGTTTGCGAGAGTGAGAGGGAACTGGAAAAAGGAAAAAAAAGGGGAGAAAAAAGACGAAAAAAGAAAGAAAAGAAAGAAAGTAAAAAAGAGGAAGAACCACTGTCAGCACTGAGAACGAAGCCAACTGTCCGTCTACATCCACCTACGGTTCATGTCACGTGCTGTTCAGTTCTTGGCGTGTGTCGGGCCACCCAAGTTTGTCGCCGCGGTGCCGGGAAACCAATTACGGGGAAACCCCTTTCTTTAGGCACGCCGTCCCGGACCCTCCCGGCACCGCGGCGACAAACTTGGGTGGCCCGACACACGCCAAGAACTGAACAGCACGTGACATGAACCGTAGGTGGATGTAGACGGACAGTTGGCTTCGTTCTCAGTGCTGACAGTGGTTCTTCCTCTTTTTTACTTTCTTTCTTTTCTTTCTTTTTTTGTCTTTTTTCTCCCTTTTTTTTCCTTTTTCCAGTTCCCTCTCACTCTCGCAAACGTCTTTCAAGGCGAGAGGGACGCGGCAGCAAGGAAGTTTGGAAGCTCATGTCAGTATAACTCATCCCCTGATGAAGGGAGGTCCCCTCCCGAAACTGTTGGGAAATAAATATATTTATCCTTGTTGACAACGCTCCCGTTGTGCCATATCCTATATATATATATATATATATATATATATATATATATATATATATATATATATATATATATATATATATATATATATATATATATATATATATTTTACGCCCACGCACAAACAGGCATAAAGTATGGTTGAACGTTACCCCCTCCCCCACCCCACTGAATAACAAAAAATATGTCTACGCTGCTTACCGTGAAGAATCTAACCCGCAAATGATTCTCAGCAACAAACAAATGTGACGAAATCACTGCGACGAGGGCGCCATATGGGCACTCAGATTCCTCCGGAGCGCTATCCGGTGGAACGTTGTAGCTGTGCTGCTCCACGCAGCGGTCTCCCGGAATATCAGCTAAGGAATCTATTAGAACGAGATGTCGGACACGCGCGATTAAATGTCTCCCCTCTCCAGCAGCGGTGAAGTACCGCTCCGCGCATGCGCAGTGGCCTAATCGCGCGCAAGCATCGCCTCGCAGCCGTGACGCACGGACGACAAGATTGCCCGCTCAGCCGTGTCGGCTGGAAGGCGCCGTGTTACGCGTACACTTCGGCCACTTTGTGCGCACACTCTCGATATGATGATTATAGCCTGTCCGGCGTCTTCGGCGCGGCTTGTAACGCCGACCAGCACATATGATTCAAGGCAGCGCGGTTTATAGCGCACGCCCCCCTCCCCACCCCCTTTTGTGAACACTTCGTCAATATTGCCTCCACTTTCTTTCTCTCCCTCTCCCCTATAATCATACTCTTACCTGATTTGGCTTTGTGCACTGCTCGCGCCATTTTTTATTATTTTTGTAGGCAACTGATAAACGCGAAGGACGTTCGCCTGTGCAATCAGGAATGACCACCTTTTTTTTTCTTTAATTAGAGCTATGTGTTAAAGTATAAAATTTAAAAAAAAAGAGGGAGGAAAGAAATTAAGTGTAGGGGTGCGCCGATTGTGAAACATTATCTCGAATCGAATTCAAATCGAATATCAAGTAGCAGAGCATTTTATTCAAGATTAAAAGAAACAAATAATCAATGAAGCCAGTTCATGTCCTCGAGCACACAAGGCGGTCACTGACTTGTTATCGAAAGACTTCAAATTGTCATGCAGAGACACAACCTGTTTAACATATGCTGGCTTGTGTCTCTCTTGTCGTGACGCTATACGGTGTTTCCTGCAGTGGAAAACATGCGATCATCGACCACCTCAGTAGCAGGCATGGGAAGGCATCGCAAGCCGATTTCGGCGATGCCTGTATAGAGTGCAGCTCCATGCTCTTTCGAGTATTTGATAAAATCAACCTTGTATCAAAGAAGTCTTTTTGTATCTATTGACTTTAGGATATAAGCTCAGTGTTCCGGCTATATTCTGACGCTATAGCAGTTCGACAGTCTCCCAGACTGTTTTCTGTCTTTTTTTTTTCCTCGAGCCATGACGAGAGGAATGCCGTAATATGCTTTGTATTAAACAGGCGCTCGCTTTCGAACCAGGTTACCGGTGAAAGCTTTAACGAAAGGTCTACTTTAAGGATGTTGGGCATTCGTTTCATCCACCCCACTCGCACAAAGTTGCACCAATGTTTTTTTTTTTTCGCGTTTTACATATTCGCCCTGTCGAATTATTCGAGACTGAGTAGAAGCTAATAGAAGGTCGGATCGAATTATTCGATAATATATGAATAATATTTGGGGTTTAATGTTCGAAACTACCCTATGATTGCGAAACGCCGTGGTGTAGGACTTCAGATATTTCGTTAACCTGGGGTTCTTTAACGTGCACTTAAATCTAAGTACACGGGTTTCAACGTTTTCGTCTCTATCGAAAATTCAGCCGCCGGAGCCGGGATTCGATCCCGCGACCTCGAGTTAGCAGTCGAGCGCTGTAACCACTAGAGCACCACGGCGGGGCATTCTATTAGAATTTGTAACTCAAATATTTCTACACCCTGAAATAATTCGCATAGACCTGTGCCACTTGGTAATTAACCAATTCGTCTTGAACTACGTAACAGTATTGACGGAAAAGAAAGCTCACCATCTGGCATACACCACTCGCTCTCAGCGCGCCACGTTTGCTAGGCACACATGTATAGCAGCTTTTGACAATTTCAAATTTTTAAAGTTAAATACAATTCAGAAACACCAGTCATAATAAGCGACACCGGCTTAAATTCGATTGCCTAAGTTACGCTGGTGTTTTTGTTTCTTTTTTTTTCAGGCCCCCTATCATAATGCTGTCACAATGATATATTAAAAGGCCCTGCAACACTTCTTCACCATGGTCAGAAAGCGCTGCCGATAGAAAATACGCGAGCCTAACATTATAGCGCAGCTCGTGAACTGGAATCTACAATTTTCAAAATCGGCTATAAATCGTTCCTTCTTTATAGAAACAATGGTTCGCCGTGGCGAATATAACGCGCGTGCCCCCCCCCCCCCCCCTTCCCTCCCGAAATTTTTTGTTCATGATATATAGAGCGAAAAATGACCATATCAAAGAAGTGCCACCCTTCCCCCTCTCCCCCCTCGAAAAAATACGTCTGCTTAAGCCCATGATGCTATATATCCAAATTAGCATGCCATATGCCCTAAGTCCACGGCCGTTGGTTGATTTAACCATGGTGAGCTGCATAGTTACCGAAGCCGCCGGGAGAGGCCATTAGGAAGTGCTCAAGGTCATGACGCACGCATGACGTAACTACTGCCTTCCGTGTCATCCCTCCAGGCTTAGCTCCCATCGCGCTCATGAGACAATAGTCTCGTTTAAGAATGTCATTCGATGGTTACTTGGAGAGGTGTTTCAGGGAACCACGTCGGGTACTTCAAGCGTTTACCTTTCGTAAATCAGCCTCGCTTGAACCTTTATGATGCGACAGTTCTTCAAGGTGTACTTTCTCTCTGGCTATATAGCCTTTTCACCTCTGCGTCTGTGCCGCGTAACCTCGGAAATTCGCGGGCGCCATCTTTAATAGCAGTACAAAACAACGCCTGACTTCGTGCATCTGATTTAAGCAACAGGCGTCGCAATGTGGTGGTGATCGGGATGGCCATGTTTTAACGAGCCTCGCGTATCACTTAAGGACGGCGGAAGGTCCCATCGAAGCCCTGGGGCTTCGTGGCCGCGAATGACCTTGCCGGTTCGTGCTATTCAGTTCACGTGGAAGGGGCATATATCGCGGGCGCGCTAATGCGTGCGTAATTGCGCCCGCTCGATTGTTGTTTTCCCTCCTAGCTGCATACTTGAAAGAGGTTACGCGAGGGAGCGATTATTCATTGCTCGCTGCGGACGTGTTTCATGCAGAGACTGCACGAAGAACGCCGTTCGACTAGCCGTTGTTTTGTTGCTATCGCATTTGCATTCAGGTGCAGCGAAAGAAACCAAGTAATGGCGGTCCCTGGCACCGCAAAGCCAAGGACCTAGCTGCGTGTATTTCTCCTTGCGAAACTGAAACGTGCTTCTCGGCGGTGAAAGCAATCTAATACTTTCTATAGTACTTTCTCCCAGACGCTTTGCTTATATGTACTTAATAAAATGTTCTCTCTCTCCCTCTCTCTAATGCTTTCTCGTTATTAGGTACCCATCCACTCTAGATTGCGTATACGTGCCACTAATTTGAATGATCTCGCGAGTGCCCATTCGAAAACCGCAGAGCTACTGATTCGTACGCTAAACAAAAATAAGTGCGGTCACATTCAAAGTTTTGCGCAGCTGTCGCCTTTCGCTATAGGACATCGTAGCCACTTTCAACGAGTACACTACCCATAAGGCCTTCCAGTTTTGTCTCACGCACATCGTCGAAAACAATGAACCGTGAACAAAGATTAAAGAATCCAACACTTCACGTGTGACATATGTCTACCATATGTGTATTCTTCGGTGCGCACGTGCAGGGAATGGTTATGTATGACCTGCACGTGCACATCGAAGAAGACACATATGGTAGATGTGTCACCCGTGGATAGTATTGGAGCACAGCTGCTAATAAGAAAAACCGGTTTTGTTTTGTACTATTCCTTACACAAGAAGCGCGCGGGTATCACGTCAACCAAATCATTGAAAAGACGGAAATTCATTTCTGGGGTTAAGTCCACGGTATACTGACCTTCGGAACGCACACAATGATCACACAGAGCGAAAGCGGTTCAAGCAACTGTCCCGTAGTCTTCGCGTGTGTTCGCGAGTATTGTGAAATAATTCGTTGGACAGCCGGCGGCACATGCACTTTACAGTTGTCAGAGACGGACATGAGCGCACGGTACTTAAGAGTGGGGTATATGTACACTGCGTGTCATTACCACGCATGCTGAAGGGCACATGTAGCTACCGCTACCGGTATTTTACGACACCTGATTGCCTATACACAGCCGACAAGTTCTGTTATACGCCAGTGGCCCGGAAGACAGCGAAAACGCTCACGACAAAATCGGGAGCACACCGTGCTCTACTAAAGTGTCACGGGGACTGTAAGCTTGCATGTCACGCTGCTGAAAACCGGCAGTCGCGACCCGCAGGACCAAGGGCGTGGGAAATGCGTGCACCTCGGATGCCTATGGGAACGTCAAATTGTGCGTGCGTTCATTTGATCAGTCGCGGATCGCCAAGCGCTTATAGTCTCCCGCGCTGCACGCTACGCTTCTTGTCTCTGGTTTGCGGTGGCGGGATCTCACGGTGCCCGTGCATGGACGAATGAATGGATGCTGCCGGCACTCTGCGCGGCACTTACGTGGCGGCACTTACACGCACAATGCGTGTAAGTGCCACCACGCTTTAGCCAATGTGTGCTTCGCCTAACCTGATTGAATAGCGTTAATGCGTTCACGGTCGGGAGGTCACGGCATTCCTGAGCCGAGCGACATCACGCAAGGGATCCGGGATGTCTCATTCGACGCCGAAGGAAGCGATGACGAGAAATAAAGTGTATAAAAAACATGCGCTTTTTGTAGGAATGTTAGGACGTTTTAAAGCTACATGCACACAAAAACTAACCCCCGTATTCAGAAACGCTCCTCGACTCGAATTCCATCCTTCACTTGACTGAGTTGAGCACTGCGCCGCTGCTCGACTGAAATTGACGCTGCGCTTCGCAAGAATCGCTGCAGAATATTGCCGATAAGCAGTGACTTGGTTTGCCAAGAGATGGCGCTCCGATCGACTTTTTCAAGTCGAGGAGAGCCTTTGAGTGAAGGAGCGTTTGTGAATAAGGGGGTGAGTTCCTTATTTTTTTCGCTTAAGATGAGTGGCAGACGGAAGACTGCTTTGTCTTCTCAGCCGATCGCATTGTTCCTGTCCGGCCACTTACAATGTCACGTGATGGCATTATTGTGCAACGTCATCACATAATTTTTTTTTTGCATCACTACTCCTTAACGCCACGGAATGCTGACGCCGACGGTAAAATGTCGCGTTGAATCACGCCTCTAACGCCTTCGCGCTAATAGCATTTAAACGACGTTGACATCAAATCAGCTGCGACAGTCTAGACGCATGATGGGCATTGCACACATCCGCGGCGTCTATTGCTGATAGCGCTGCTGTCTTTCCTGTATTCGTCCTTGCCATCGGTGTTTTCTGTTTTGTTTTGTTTCAGACCTGCGGTTCTGACTATCGTAGGGTTATCGTACTGGAATGACAAGCGATCATCTCGGGTGTTACCGTCATTTTCTTGTTTCAAATTTCTGTTCCTCGAGTTCCCGCGGTTGCCGCTACAGCCTCGAGCTTGTCGAAAGTCGCAACTCTCGAAGCTGTCAGTGCGTTCTAGCCACGATAGTGCGCGCTACATACTACTGACCTCCCTTTTGATGACATTGTCGAAGTTGTCAGTAATGCAGAAGCCTTCGATACTTTATAAAACACGGGTGATGCGGAAAATCATCACTTCATGACATAATATTGGCGTCACTGACCGCCAGAATTTGTGAGCTCAGATAGAGACGTCATCACGCGGCATCGTCGTGTGGTGTAAGGTAGGCCGATCGTGGATACAGTGGAAAAAAGTGTTAAATGTAGAAAACTCACAGGGTGCCGGGGGAGGATCAATACTCCTCTCGTCATCGATTCGTATTACGCGTATGCATAAGGAACCCCGGAAGTTTTTGTTGTGATCGTGACAGTAATCATTTTCTGTTCCTTTTTTGATGATAACGATGATCAGCGCTGTCGTTGTTTTCATCCCGAGAGTGACGATGCAGTATTTCCTTCTTTCGCAAGCAGGCAACAAGGCAAGGGTGCCACGCCATGGAGGAGCCGCCGCAGGGCGCTCTCCGTGCACCCCGGTCGCGCACGTCGGCCGAGTCGGCGGCACGGGAGAGCAGTTACGGCTCGGCGCGGACCGCGGAGTCGGACGCCCGCCGTGAGGCCTGGGCCCGCCACCCGTACTACAGCAGCCAGGAAGAACAGCAGCAACTGCAGATGCAGCAGCAGATGCAGATGCAGCAGCAGATGCAACAGATGCAACAGCTGCAGCAGATGCAACAGATGCATCAGATGCAACAGATGCAGCCGATGCAACAGATGCAGCCGATGCAACAACAGATGCAGCCGACGCAGCAGCAGCTGCAGCAGCCGTATGCAGCCCCACTGCTCGAGAAGAAGTCGTCGACGCGCTCCAAGCACGGCTTGCGCAAGAGCCACCACCGAAGCGGCAAGTCCATCAAGCACGGCTCCTCGGCCACCTCAGCCGGGGGAGGAGGAGGGGTGAGGAAGACTGCGAGCACAGTGCCCGCGATTCGCTTGCCACGGTAGTCGCCAGAGGGACAAACTTGGTCGGTGGAGGTCGCAGACGCACTTTGCCACATTTCGCCTTTTTTACAACACTTACCCTCAGACGTTCACCTGTGTTTCCTAATGGAATGCAGAAAACAGCGCCACCTTGTTTTCTAAAGTATTCCTTCTCAATCACAAAAGAAATTCGAGATGAAGAATTCCTGCACATGCGTGGCGTCGCTTGAACAGGAGGCGTAGCTCGAATAAGAAGCTTTAGCGACACACCATGTTTAAGAACTTTTCATCACTTCAGGCTTCGACCTTTCTTCGACCTTGTGTCTTAAGACAATGTGGACAACAAAAAAAGCTTGTCGCATCACTGTAAGGTTGAAGTCCAGGCCAGTTAACGCTCAAAAATGAACTGGGTCAAAAGGATGAAGGACAAAGAAGCTGTGCGTGCCACATTTCTGCTTTCAATGAATGAAGATGATTTTGAGTGCTCGTAACATTGATTGAAGCAAACCTTGATTAAAAGTAGCCAAGCATGATATAAGGGCCGTTAATTATAATGTTTCAAGTGTATTACAGTGATTGTGATACAAATATGAAGAAGGTATAGAGAGGACGAAAAGGCGATTTGCAGCCAGTAGTGACCGAACTTACAACGTTCGACCTTTTGAGTGGTTCATTCTTTCATCATGACACATTCGGTCAACTGTAAGTAAGAATTGGGAATTGGTTAGTCGATACTTGTAACTGTCTGTCGGCAATGCGGCGGCAACAGAGCAAGCTAGTAGACAGTACAACTGTATGGCTGTTCGTAGATAGTAATTATACTGCGACGTCCTGCAGGGCGAGGTTGGCAGCGGCATGATCCCGAGCGACAAGCAGCAGCTGCAGATGCAGATCGAGCAGAACCGCGACGCCCTGATGCGCCACAAGGAGCTGAAGAAGAAGCAGGAGGCCGCGCGAGCCTACCGAGCCATGCGGGAGAACACCGCCGCCGCACCGTACGTGACGCCATATAGGCCACTGCACCCTTTTCCATATCCCTAAAGCTACATTTCCTGCTATGAAGTGTGCCCGACTATATGGCGGCTGGACCACTTACTGCAAACAGCGTGTTCAAGAGCAGTCTGCTTGCGCTATGGCGTAGGAAATGTAGAATCGGCTCTCTCGACACTAATCAGGCGTAATAGACAAGCCCCAGTACGCGCAACCGTAGAGTTTCCTAATATACACTATAGAGGGAACTCTGGCACTAGTGTCTATTGGAGCTGCAACGCACGGCGCTTCAGCGAGCATGGGAATGATGGGTAGTACGCACATTTGTCTAATCTTCGTACTTCTGGTCTGATTTTGGCTCCGTGTGTGTTCGTGTGGCTTGGAGCTGTTTACTCATGAAACAAAAATCGGCAAATGTTCAGCGGTTGCGCTTCACAACCTTATTCTTTTAGATTTACCTTTCCAAATCAGGTCACCAAGTTCAAAAAGGTTGAATATTTCTTTCAAAACAAAACCGAAACACAGCAATAAACCGTAAGCCACAAGTACGATTCACCACCCGCAAGTACGAAGACTAGGCAAGTGTGTGTACTACCCATCATTCCCATGGTCGCTGAACGATCGCAGCGCCAGAGTCCCCTCTAGTTAATTTTAGGAAACTCTATGCGCGCAACACCCACCTCGTCTTCAATTGGACAACATGTGCCGCCATCAAGATGAAGCTCAGGGAAGCCGCTTGTGGACTATGAAAATGGTCTATAGACACGTGAACCTGTCTTGACCCACTTGCCCGGCTGCAAGAAGTTCGGAACGAAAGTTGCATGCAGAAAAAAAAGGCGAAATCGTACAGACAGTGTAAATTCGATATGGAACAGTTTGATTGAACCGTAAGGGCAATTACCTGCTGCATAAAGTTCTGATTACGGCGGAAAACGAAAGTTTCGAACGAACTTGTGCAGGGGCTATCGAATATTATTATCGATACATTACACAGCCGAAATCTTCTAGATAAATATTCCCATATTAGAGAAACGATGCCATTGAATCCATTTATTGCGTTGTATCCAGAGCATAGAGTAGACTTCAGCGGGAGTGAAATCAAAATACGACTGCAATTCTTTTTATGAACATTCAAGATGTTCACCTCTAAAAGTCATTAAAAGTCAGTCGTAGCATATAGTTTCCTAAATTAACTAGAGGGGACCCTGGCGTTGCGATATACAGTTCAGCGACCATGTGAATGATGAGTGGCACATGGTTTCGCCTAGTCTTCGTGCTTGCGGGCTTCAAACGCACTTATGGCTTTGTGTATTGCGGTGTCTTGGTTTTGTTTCGAATGTAAGAACTTGCCGTTTTGAACTTATAGTGACCCGATTTGAATTGCTGAGCATAAATGTTAGAGGTGTTGAAGTGCAACCGCTGAACAATTGCCGATGGTCGCTTCGTGACAAAGCAGCTCCAAGCCACGCGAGGCCAAACGGAGCCCAAAGTACGAGTATCAGGCAAATCCGTGTACTACCATTCACTCCCACACTAGTTGAAGCACCTTGCGTAGCAGCTCCCATAGACACCATAGCGCCAGAGTTTCCTCTAACGTATTTATAAAAAAATTCTACGCGCCATGCTGTCCTACGAACCATTACGAAAGACGCCGTGGTGGAGGCTTCTGGAAATTTCGACCACCCGGGGTTCTTTAACGTGCACCCCGCGAACCTAAGTTCATGGGTCTCAAGCATTTTCACCTCCATCGAAAATGCGGCAGCCGCGGTCGGGATTCGATTCCGCGACCTACGGGTCAGTATTGTAGCGCCACAACCACTGGACCACCACGGCGGGTTGTCCTGGTTTTGGGACGTTGAAACTTAGATATCATTACTAGCTGCGTCATTTTTTTTTCTAGATGTAAATCCTTACGTGCCGTAATGACTGCTTTAGGAAGGTTAGGAACAGAAGGTTTCTTCGCAGACGAGCGTGGGCCCTGCCCCAGCGGCGAGAAAGCCTCGGCGAAATGTGTGGGCTGACCGCGTATATGAAACGCGGCGTCGGCGTCGTCTCGCACCGCAGACGTCTATAGAGGCAAGAAAAAGACTGAAAGTTCACACGTGGCGGAGTGGGTAGGCGTCGTCTGAAATTGCGCGAACAGAGACGACTTCACGCCGCCTTCGGGCACGAGGTCTTCGGCGCGTGGTCTGCTCCGTTTCCGGTTTCAAAACTTGCCCCGACTCGCGAAGAGGAGCATTTTTCTCGGATCACTTTTACCTACGGTCGTGGCAGCACACTACCAACCAATCCGTCCGCTAATCAAGCGCTATTCAATCGCGCACCACTAACAAAAACTTCCACTTTTCGCGTTCGTCAACCGGAGCATTTGAAAGTGAATCGCTAAGCCGTTTTCTAAAGCACAATCTAACGGCCGTCTGTGGTACAAAGGAGGCGTATAAGCTATTGCTAATATAAAAAATGGCCCCGGAACATAGCCGTATACTTTCTAATCTCACTAGCTTTTACAGGCTTCGAAGGGAATGTTTAAGCTTAGCGTCGAACATTTAAGATTTCAAGAAGGCCAATGAAGAATTCGGAATGTGTCTTTGTGTTTATAGAATCCTCGATTAAACGTCATATAAGAAAGAATATTTCCATCATGGCATCAAATGAAATTTCTAGTTTTACCTGTTTTAATACTAATGAGGTCATCTCGAGAATGTGGTCGACCCTGTACTTGCCGAGTCGACCGTATTTAGTAGCATCCCCTCGTTAGTATTCAAACCGGTGCAACGGAATAATTGTGTTGTATGATGCACAATGACGTCCATAAATGATTTTTAATGCTACAGAGCAGCTTTCATGAGTGTTGTGACCGGCGCCAGAGCTGAAGAGGGAGCGGCGCTCCTTTAATCTTCAAACAAGTAACCGAACGACCGGCTGCCTACTGTTAGGACCGGCGCCAGGTCTGACAATGGATCGGCGTTCCTTTTGATGTTCCTTTTTAGTCGCCAAACGGGTTGGCGGCCTGTGTCCGCCATGTATTGTTCCCCCCTGGCCGGAGGGTGCGGCGTCTTGCCGCCACGATACCGTGAGCAGTTCGGGAGACCACAAGTGCAGCTTCTTCTTTGGAAGATGACGGCGGCGGCGGCGGCCGGAAATCGTCCCGCTAATTGAACGAGTCGTTCGGCGACCATTTGAAGCTTGTTTACGGCGGCCCTTTCGATGGATGCAGTCATCAACTTCAGACCCCTCGCCCAGCGACACCCCTTGACGAGGAGGAGCCACGTTCGTGCCACATGGCCGTGCAGTGACCACGCTTCAATTTTGAACGTTCACGTGGACCGTGCGTGCTCGTCACCCTCGCGGGTAATGTGTGATCCGTGGTTGGACGGTGCCCTCTGTACGCGGTCCCCGATCTAGGGATCTGGGGAGGACAGACCCTTTATAATGAGCCCCCACGGCTCATTCGGTGTGCTTTTTTTTGGAGAAGAGAACAGAGCAGAACCGAGCAGAACCATGTAGAACCAAGCACCATGTAGCGCTATGTTAGGAGTCACGTAGAGGCCTGCCACGTTTGAGGGCTCACCGTGTAGGGAGTTCGCAATGTATATATTGTAAATAAACCCTCTTCAAGTCTCTCTTCCTCCTGCCTCGACAACTTCATCCCGGACCTCCGGTGTCTGGAAACCCCGGTCGCAACAACTGGTTGGCAGCGGTGGGATACGAGTCTGCGACGGAGAGCGACATGTACCGGAGGCCAGCCGAAAGCCCTGGAACTCGGCGGGATCGAAGCAGCGTACCACCACCGCACGTAATGGGGTGAGTGCCTGGCTTTGTGCTTGAGATATATCGAGTCTTTTAGCCTAGATTCGTTAAAAGATAGATATAACCAACAACTGCCTGGCCACTGTGGTTGTTATCTCAGCACAAGGCAGCACTGGATGATTATCTGAGCAAGTACGCTAAAGCAGGAAAGCTTAGATGATTCAATAGGAACAAGTGGTAATGTTTCAAAATTTCTAAGGGTACGTTGCGGGTTAAATTTTAGGATGTTGTAAAAAGCAGGAGTGAAAAATTAACAAGAAAAAGTAGAGAGGGATGTTGGCCACGTAGTGCTACTTGGGTGCTTAAGCTTGTGGTCTCCGCTGTGAGATTTGCCAGGCTTCAATTTCTCTAGACCCAGAATTGAAACGCTGGTGGGTTTGTGTTTTGTCACAGCTGAGCCAAAGCAAAGTAGTCGCCATGGATCTTACGAGATTGACAAGAGAGAACCTGCTGAACCTGTGTTGGGATCTGGAGCTAGATTTTAATGATGATATGCCTGCTTCTAAACTCCGCGAAGTGATTCTCGAAAGCAATAGTGACAATGAGGAAATCGAGCACTTCGGGAATATGTACTTATTGGACCAGGAGGAGGAAGTACAAAGGGCGCAAAGAAAGGAAAGATGGCGCCAGGAGGAATTGGAAGCTGAGCGCAGGCATGAAGAACATATAAAAAGGATGCAGGAATTAGATGAAGAGATAGAAAGGCTTAATTGTGAATTGGTGGCATTGCAGCAGAGTGGTCAATCCATAGATGTAGCGCACGAACGGTGCGATGTAGCGGCGGTGCCATTTAAGACCGAAGCGAAGGCTACAGGTCAGACATCTGTAGATGAAGTGCACGAACGGTGCGACGTAGCGGCGGTGCCGATTAAGGCCGAAGAGAGGGCTACAGGTCAGAAATTTGCAGATGTACCGCACGAACGGTGCGTTTCAGCAGCGGTGCCGTTTAGGGCCGAAGAGAGTGCTGCGGGTCTGATATCTGTAGATATAGCGGCGGTGCCGTTTGAGGCCAAAGAGAAGGCTAGTGCCTGTAAGGGAATGGAACAGGTTTTAACCCATTCTGAGGGAAAAGAGCTCGCGGTCACAGCAGGGTGTGAGGGTTCCGTGGTGGTGGAAACGAAGTTAAGATTAACAGAGTGTTCCATCGAACCTTGCAGCCCTGTAGACCATGTTGATGAGCGTCAGAGGCGGACGAAAGGCTCCAGATTTGGCACCAAGGAATGTGCCAAACGGAGAAAGCGTCCGAAAAAACAGAAGCGCGGCAAGGCTCGCGATCAGCGCGGCGCGTTTGACGAGGACCTTCAAACGGCGTGGCGGATTTGCGAGAAAAGGCCCGTTGTCTTCTCTGACTGGCTTAAATCGCATGCGTCTGAGCGGCCGGAGAGTAAGGAACAGAAGTGCGCAATCTACGCGGCCGCGGTCTAACGATGAACTGATAGGCAATCATCAGGACTGGGCGCGCGAGATGGCGGAGGAGCATATCGGTGATGAAGAACGTCAGAGTAGGACGAAAGGCTCCCAGGTCCGCACAAAGAAGCGTGCACAGGGGAGAAAGCGTCCGAAGGGCAACAAAAAGGCAAAGCTCGAGATGAGCACAACGCGTTTGAGTAAGGGTTTCAAACGGCGTGGTAAAATCGCGAGAAAAGTGCCGTTGTCATCTCTGACGGGTCTGTATCGTATGCGTCCGAACCGCCGGAAAAGAAAAGCGCATCGTACGCGGCAGTGTTTGAAGGATAGATTGCTAGGCAATTATCCAGACAGTCCGCGCGAAAAATCAGATGAGCATGTGGGTGCTGGTGAGCATCAGAGATGGGCGAAAGGCTCCGTAGACGGCACCAAGAGACGTGCAAAACGGAGAAAGCGCCGTAAAAACAGGCAGGCAAAAATCGCGACGCGTTTGAGGAATGTATTCAAATGGCGGAGCGAAATTTCAAGAAAGTTGCCGTATCGCAAGCGTCCAAGCGGCCAGAGAACAGAGAAAAGAGAAGCGCATTGTGTGCGTAAGTGGTCGAAGGGCAAGAGACCCTTCCGTTGTTCTCGCGGTGCATTGGACGGGGTGCGGGGCAAAAGAGTCGGTGGTTTTCGAGGGGCAGGAAGCGACAGCAAGTCGGCTTCGAGGAACGTCGCGGGGTTCGGTAGCAGGGCGATTGACGCGTGTTGTAGACCCCGCTTCTCGAGAAAATCGTTCCGGGCGCGACCACCGCGAGTTCGACTCAGAGTTGTTGCGAACAGCTGTTAGCCTCTCGGAAAACGTCGACTCGGGACTGTTGAAAGGAACATTTTGTTTGTTTTTGTGATTTTGTAAATAACTCGTTTGTACTTTGTTTTCGTTAGCGCTCTATCATTTTGGTAGCCTATATGCGTTGTATAGATCTATTGGAAGGATAGTGACACGCATTAGAGCGTACAGAATTAGGCGTTTGTCATCGGCACCGGAGTTGGTTTGTATGCGTCCGAGCCGCCGGACAAAACGAAAAAAAAAAAAAGCACGTTGGGTAGAAAGGCAGACCCTTTCGTCGCTCTATCGACGGCATGTTTGATGGACTGCGGGAGTGCGAGATACTCAGCGAGAGTAAGAACGCAGGTTGTCAGCGCAGAGCTTTGCGGGGGTCGGAGGCGAAGCGAATGGGTTTTGCCATTGTTCCATTTCCCGTTCGCCTAGAAAGACCCACAGGACGCGACACCGCGCGTTAGTCCCAAAAAGGAGTAGACATCCGTGAGCTTTTGACGATGGTCATTAGTGGATTTATTTTGTTTTGAAATTTGCTTTTGACTGTTTAAGTTGTTTTGGATTTTAATGTGTTTTTTAAGAATCTCGTCTACCAAATAGTGTTTAGGTAACACATTTTTTGGTTTTGTTCATTTCTTGGGCGTTGTACGTTTAGCTAAGGTAAGCGTTGTGCGATTGCATAAACGACACGCATAGGAGCCTGCGTCATGGTAGATACGTGTAAATGAGCAGGAGCAACGTTATGAACTAATTATGACTGAGCGTAGAGACGCAAAGTTATTGCTTGCGAGATTTTTCAGGATTCATGCGAAACTTTTTTTGTTGTTCATTTAATGTTTTGTTCGCATGTGTCCGGTGTGTAAGAAAAGCTAGCTCGTGAGTTTATATGTATGCTTTGTGAAAGTGGCAACAGCAAGGGAACGGTTAGGTGGTATCTCCTCCAGGCAGGAGCACTGTGATGTGCGTTTGCGGATGTATAATAAAGATGTTCCTAATGCAGGTGCAGCACGGCAGTTATGCTTTCGTCTTCTCAAAAGGAATTGACGACTGGCTTTGGCGGCACTAAATTTCGGGAACTAAAAGATAGCGTGAAGTAAAATGCTTCATTTTATGAGTATGATACCTGGTGGGTTACGGCGGATTACTCACGCAAGCACTCGGGTATGCCACGGTGAGCGCATCACTTGACAATTAGTTTTCTTGAAAGCAGTTTGATGGGAAGATTATTATCGGATCGGGATTAGGAGTTTTGGTGAAACCTCAGAGAAACGTCCCGATTGCTGCTTTGTGTTTGGTAATACTGCTTAAGTAAGGTTGCTTTTGGATAATTTGTCGGACTCGACGTGTCTCAGTGCGGGCAGGGTGCTCTCCCGTGCCTGTGGTGGTGTGTATGAATGCTTTTCCCAGAGGGGAGCCACAAGGAACGAGAGGGAAAGAGTCCTTGGCTGAGCGTCATCAGCAGTGGCCTGGAAGACAGCACTACACAGCGACACTTCGAGCAACCTGTGCAGCTGGTCACCCTCAGGTCGCTTCTCCCGCCGGCGGACGAGCTGTTGTGACCGGCGCCAGAGCTGAAGAGGGAGCGGCGCTCCTTTAATCTTCAAACAAGTAACCGAACGACCGGCTGCCTACTGTTAGGACCGGCGCCAGGTCTGACAATGGATCGGCGTTCCTTTTGATGTTCCTTTTTAGTCGCCAAACGGGTTGGCGGCCTGTGTCCGCCATGTATTGTTCCCCCCTGGCCGGAGGGTGCGGCGTCTTGCCGCCACGATACCGTGAGCAGTTCGGGAGACCACAAGTGCAGCTTCTTCTTTGGAAGATGACGGCGGCGGCGGCGGCCGGAAATCGTCCCGCTAATTGAACGAGTCGTTCGGCGACCATTTGAAGCTTGTTTACGGCGGCCCTTTCGATGGATGCAGTCATCAACTTCAGACCCCTCGCCCAGCGACACCCCTTGACGAGGAGGAGCCACGTTCGTGCCACATGGCCGTGCAGTGACCACGCTTCAATTTTGAACGTTCACGTGGACCGTGCGTGCTCGTCACCCTCGCGGGTAATGTGTGATCCGTGGTTGGACGGTGCCCTCTGTACGCGGTCCCCGATCTAGGGATCTGGGGAGGACAGACCCTTTATAATGAGCCCCCACGGCTCATTCGGTGTGCTTTTTTTTGGAGAAGAGAACAGAGCAGAACCGAGCAGAACCATGTAGAACCAAGCACCATGTAGCGCTATGTTAGGAGTCACGTAGAGGCCTGCCACGTTTGAGGGCTCACCGTGTAGGGAGTTCGCAATGTATATATTGTAAATAAACCCTCTTCAAGTCTCTCTTCCTCCTGCCTCGACAACTTCATCCCGGACCTCCGGTGTCTGGAAACCCCGGTCGCAACATGAGCTAATGTGACATTCGTTCTTTGCTTCTCTCTTTCTGAATTTCTTTCGATGTCTTCCTTTCTTATTCTATCTATGCTCTGTGTACATGCTTCCCTCTCCTCCTCCTTCCTTTTCTCCTCACGCTCAGTTCCCTTTCCCATTTCCTGCTACGATGTGCTATACAAGGCTGTTATTTGCTAGTGTGCGGAGGATGGCGGGCGAGGTAGACTTTCTCCTGACGTGCATTGACTGATTTTATAAAAGTTTTTTTTTCGTCTCCTAAAACTGTCAAATTTCACAAACAGAAAATGATTGGGCCAAAAATTTGGTCAAAGGGAAAATGAAGTCATACCATTCTCTTCACGTGATGTCATCCTGAATACAAAAAGCGTGAAGCGAAACGCTTGACGGGCCAGTGGACGATTCTTTCCGACGAACAGAGTGCATTGGTTTAAAGAGACACTAAATTACTCCGACACAATCTAAAAATCTCCGTGCTTGCCTAGACAAAACGCTTGCTAAGCGGGCAAACGTGTTAAAAGAAAAATGCAGGTGGCAAAGCGACATTCCCACACCTAATGCCGCGACGTCATATAGATTTTGACGGACGCATGCTACGTACGACGTAGTTCCTTATCTGTACAAATTAAGTACTTTGACCTCTTCGGCGGCCATAGACATAACACACGAAGTTTCAGCTAATGTCGTTGAGCCAATGTCGACAAAATATAAGACAAGTAAATTCATAACTCATGAGGTCACGCGCGCATATTTTCGGTGCGATTTTGATAAGTTTAAACTCTATTTCTCCTTTAATATTAAGCTTATGGTAGTGAAGTTGACGGGATCAGGGTTATCAAAGTACACTTTATCAACTAAACCCATTCATTGTTTGTTTCACCATCATCATCATCAGCCTGAGAACGCCCACTGCAGGGCAAATGTCTCTTCCATGTTCCACCAGTCAACTCGGTTGACTGGTGGTGGACGGTTGATTGCTGTCAACTCAGCAACAAGCAGAGGATCCTGCGCTTGTTGC
Organism: Rhipicephalus annulatus; assembly: GCA_013436015.1. NCBI lineage: Eukaryota > Metazoa > Arthropoda > Arachnida > Ixodida > Ixodidae > Rhipicephalus > Rhipicephalus annulatus. The sequence continues at coordinate 29,841 of WOVY01003406.1, forward strand.
TGCCACTTTATACCCGCAAACTTTCTAATCTCATCTGCCCACCAAACTTGTCCCCCGCCTGCCTACTGTTGGAATACAGTCGGTTACCCTTAATGACCAGCGGTTATCCGTCCTGTATACGCACCATGTGCTCGGCCCATGTCGATTTCTCAACTTGATTGATTGATATGTGGGGTTTAACGTCCCAAAACCACTATATGATTATGAGGGACGCCGTAGTGGAGGGCTCCGGAAATTTTGACCACCTGGGGTTCTTTAACGTGCACCCAAATCTGAGCACACGGGCCTACAACATTTCCGCCTCCATCGGAAATGCAGCCGCCGCAGCCGGGATTCGAACCCGCGCCCTGCGGGTCAGCAGCCGAGTACCTTAGCCACTAGACCACCGCGGCGGGGCAAATTTCTCAACTTCAACGATGATATTCTTAACCGCGGTTTGTTCCCTGACCAACTCTACTATATTCTTATCCCTTGAGGCTACATCTATCATTTTCCTTTCAATTTCTCGCTGCGTCGTCCTCAACTTAAGTGTACCTTTTTGTAATACTCCAGGTTTCTGTTTCTGCTTAATGTTCCTTTAATTGTCAAGAAACTGACATGCGCGCGTTTCCAGGGCGCGTTAAGAAAACGCAAAAAAAAAAAAAAGGTGACGCACGCCCGCACATCGCGCGCTTTCACGCGAGCAGACGATTCAGGTCAGCGGCTGTTTTTCTCCGTCTCGCCATCTGCTATCGGGAACCCTAATCTCATCGACAGGGAGCGGCCTTCTTGGCGACGCCAGCTCCCGTTGGTTCAGAGGCGTAATATAGCGGCAGCTAAGGGGCACAGCTTCGAGCTATAGCGCTTTATTAAGTGGACCGTGCGGTAACGTGAAGCGAGTCTTCGTATGGAGCGAACGGTATAGAGGTGCTCTAAAAGGAGGGCGTCGCCTGATTCCTCCGAGTTCGGTGACTAAAGGGCTTGATAAGAGGAACGCTTGGGATAGTTGATGATTTGGAATCAACATATTTGCATTGCCCATGAAATGATAATTTGTGATCTACAAACGCCTATATTCGTTTGTAGAAATTCACTTAGCATATTGTCGAATACTGGACTGTCTTAAGTGAATGAGGCCACTTGTGCAGTGTAGCAGTGTATTCTCCCATGCAATGCTCGCAAAGTGGCTTATATTAGAACGAGCGCACTTTCTCCGATTGCGAGAACGTGCGCGAAATTTCCCGGTTTTTGCCGATCGTGGCGCGCGCGAGAGGGGAAACGCCGCGAGCTGAACGTGAAAGCAAACGACAATTAAGGCGTTCGTCGTCGGTTCCCACTGGAAACAATGGCGTTCCCCGCCGGCATCGACGCGCACGTACGTGCGTGACCGAATGCTTGTCACGGCGCTCGCGTAACACGTTGTAAGCGTTACCAGCGCATGCGCAATATGCCCGATGCGGAGCCCTTTGTTGCTTTGTTTGTCTCTGCTTGCCGGTCGGCGCTGCTGGACGACTTCCCGGATGGTGGCATCGCTTCCTATACGCTTTGTTCTACTCCCGTTCCGTGTGAAAGAAACGGACGCGTTGCTGCGGGAGGTTCGCGCACCTTCCCGGTGACAAAAAAACAACAGGCCATTGCGTAACGATTTCCGCTATAAATAGACATCCCGCGGAGCATGACGTCACGGCAATGCGATGGCGCTGCAGTCGCATTCTGTTCGCCAGTTGCTTTCGCCAGGCAAGACTGCGCGGCGGAGCCATGTTTCTCGAATCTGCCACAAAAAACAAAAAAACAAAAAACACGGCGCTGCTCTTAAGGAAGGAGTGAGGGTAGAGCATAGTATAGCTATTTATAGTATGCATAGCAAGAGAGAGCGATAGGGTAATGACAATGAGGAAGTGATACGAAGGTGTCGCACTGCTATGTTTGAGGGCGCGGGTTCGATTCCAGGAGGCCGCACTTCGATGGGGTTATATGCAAAGACCAGCCCTACGCTTAAGTGCACGTTTATGAACCTCAGGTAGCTTGGATTGACATAGCATTGCCATTGTTTTGGCCTGTTGGTAAACTAGATTCGAGAACATATTCAGCATCAGCAGACAAGGACGTAAGAGAGGCGACACCACAATGCACTAACTTTAACGACTTGATTTCCAGTCCTTCTTTCATGCACAGTGACGCCACATCAGTCCAATCACTAGCCAACCAGAAAGGTTGTCTCCTTATCTAAGAGGTCAACTGATAGGGCAGAGACACACGTGTCTATTGCGAGAGATATCTGGAGCTTCAATAATCCCATCTTTGTGCTTTGCCAGAACAACGAATGAATCATAAATTGGTGCGCAAACGCATTCCAAACAACGCGCAGACGAATGCAATAATTTTGTTTGGTACGTTTACACTGCATTTAGGAATATGTTTTAACTACTGACAACTCAAACGCAGTTTAAAGGTAACACAATATTCAAGGTGCCTACGCATTATTTGGAACGCATTCGCGCACCAATTTATGATTTATTCGCTGTTTTGGTTAAAGCACAAAGACGAGATCATTGAAGCTCCAGATATGTCTCGCAATAGAGACACGTGTGTTACTGCCCTATCAACTGACACCACTGTGCATGAGTAAATGAGGTGATGTTTCTTGGAAAGTTAATGTTGAAGCTGGATTTTCAGGTCTTATATACTAATCCAGAGTTCCCCACAACGGCGTGCCTCATAATCACGAATGATATAGCTCGGTGTGCTTAGCGTTCATCGGAGGCAACAGACATGCGTGCTTCAGTTGCAGAGCACTGTACATGGTTGAGATTATCTAAACTTTCTGTATTGAACCAGGTATACTAGCACAATGCTAAACATGGGTTTCACCTGTTCTTTGCGCATTTCTTTGTCTTAACATACACAATTCGCTCTTTGTCCACCGCAAAGGTGTGGCGCTTACAGAGCTATATCCTATCAACCGAAAGTTGCGGGTTGCGCTGTGCGATGTGGGTGCACGCTTAAAGAACACTAGACGCTCGAAATTTCCGGAGCCGTCGAGTGAACTGTCATGCCATGGTTTCGAAACGTATAACACCCGATTTGTTCCCCTGCTGTCGAGCAGGTCGCTGGCCGCGCTTCTGCTGGTGTGCATCTGGATATCCCTGGTGTCCGGCTTCTCCATCCTGGCGTTCGGCTGGATCTTCAACGTGTTCGTGCAGGCCACGCCCTTCTTCTACGTCTCTCTCGGCACCGGATCCAGCCTCGTCCTGCTCGGATCGTTCCTCGCCGCCTTTCGCAGCAAGACACCAGCTTCGGTCGCCTTCGGCCCGTGACGACGTCGCCTCCTCGCGCCGCGCAGACGCCGTCGCTGACAGCTGCGAGCCGCGACACCCACCGTCTGCCCGAGCCGCTTGAGTTCTTGTCCCAGGAGGTGGAAGGAAAAAATAAAGTTCTTCACTCTAACTCCTGGCGTGAGCGCGGCCTTTCTGCCTGTATGGATTCATCATCATCATCATCATCATCATCATCATCATCATCATCATCATCATCATCATCAGCCTTTCTACGTCCACTGCAGGACAAAGGCCTCTCCCATGTTCCGCCAGTTAACCCGGTCCTGTGCTTGCTGTTGCCAATTTATACCCGCAAACTTCTTAATCTCATCTGCCCACCTAACCTTCTGTCTCCCCCTACCCCGCTTCCCTTCTCTGGGAATCCAGTTGGTGACCCTTAATGACCAGCGGTTATCCTGTCTACGTGCTACATGCCCGGTCCATGTCCATTTCCTCTTCTTTATTGCAGCTATGATATCCTTAACTCCCGTTTGTCCCCTAATCCACTCTGCTCTCTTCTTGTCTCTTAAGGTTACACCTACCATTTTTCTTTCCATTGCTCGCTGCGTCGTCCTCAATTTAAGTTGAACCCTCTTTGTGAGTCTCCAGGTTTCTGCTCCGTAGCTAAGTACCGGCAAGATACAGCTGTTGTATACCTTCCTCTTGAGGGACAGTGGCAATCTACTTGTCATAATTTGAGAGTGCCTGCCGAATGTGCTCCACCCCATTCTTATTCTTCTAGTTACTTCAATCTCGTGGTTAGGCTCTGCGGTTATTACATGCCCTAAGTAGACATAGTCTTTTACAACTTCAAATGCACTATTACCTATCGCAAAGCGCTGCTCCTTTCCGAGGTTGTTATACATTACTTTCGTTTTCTGCAGATTAATTTTAAGACCCACCTTTCTGCTCTCCTTGTCTAACTCCGTAATCATGAGTTGCAATTCGTCCCCCGAGTTACTCAGCAATGCAATGTCATCGGCGAAGCGCAGGTTACTGAGGTACTCTCCATTAACTCTTATCCCTAACTGTTCCCATTCTAGGCTTCTGAAAACGTCCTGTAAGCACGCAGTGAATAGCATTGGGGAGATTGTGTCCCCCTGCCTTACACCCATCTTTATTGGTATTCTGTTGCTTTTTTTTTATGAAGCACTATGGTAGCAGTTGATCCCCTGTAGATTTCTTCCAGAATGTTTATATATATTTCATCTACGCCCTTATTCCGCAGTGTCTGCATGACGGCTGATATTTCTACTGAATCAAACGCCTTCTCGTAATCTATGAAGGCTATGTATAGTGGTTGGTTATACTCTGAGCATTTCTCTATTACCTGATTGATAGTATGAATGTGGTCAATTGTTGAGTAGCCTGTTCTAAATCCTGCTTGTTCCTTTGGTTGATTGAATTCTAATGTTTTCTGTACTCTGCTAGCAATTACCCTTTGTAAATAGCTTGTATACTACAGAGAGCAAGCTGATCGGCCTGTAATTCTTCAAGTCCTTGTCATCTCCTTTCTTATGTATTAAGATGATGTTAGCGTTCTTCCAAGACTCTGGTACTTTTCCCGTCAGGAGACACCTCGTAAATAGAGTGGCTAGTTTTTCTAACACAATCTGTCCTCCATCTTTCAGCAGATCTGATGTTACTTGATCCTCACCAGCAGCTTTGCCTCTGTGCATGCTCTCCAAAGCTTTTCTGACTTCTTCTATCATTACCGGTGGGGTGTCGTCTGGGTTACTGCTAGTTCTTATAGTATTAAGGTCGTGGTTGTCTCGGCTACTGTACAGATCTCTGTAAAACTCCTCCGCTATTTTAACTATCCTATCCATATTGGTAGTTAATTTGCCTTCTTTGTCCCTTGGTGCATACATCCGCCTTTTCCCTATCCCAAGTTTCCCTCTTCACTGCTTTGACGCTTCCTCCGCTTTTCAGAGCGTGCTCAATTCTCTCCATGTTATACCTTCTTACATTCGCATACTTTACGTCTATTAATCAGCTTCGAAAGCTCTGCCAGTTCTATTTTGTCTGTTGTACTTGACACTTTCATGATTTGGCGCTTCTTAATTAGGTTCGTTTCCCTGGGGGGGGGGGGGGGGGAACCCCCCTGGGAGTAGGGTTCCTAATTCACAGAAACATAGCTGGCAACGTAGACGATTACTATAGCATTAATGAAAGGGTGGTAGGCATTGTAATTAAACTGAATAAAAGATACAAAATGAAGGTAGTGCAGGCTTAAGCGCCTACATATAGCCATGATGACGCTTCAGTGAAAGCTTCTATGAAGACGTGGAATCGGCAATGAGTAAGGTGAAAACACAGTATACTATAGTAATGGGCGACTTTAATGCAAAGGTAGGGAAGAAGCAGGCTGGAGACCAGAGGCAGTAGGAGATTATGGCATCGGCACTAGAAACGCCAGAAGAGAGCTACTAGTAGAATTCGCAGAACGCAATAATCTGCGTATGTTGAATACCTTCTACCGAAAACGATGAAAACCGCAAGTGGACATGGAGGAGCCTAATGGCGTAAATAAGAACGAAATGGACTTTATAATGACTGCACACCCAGGAGTCGTGCAGGATGTGGAAGTGGTTGGCAAGGTAAGATGCAGTGACCGTAGAATGGTACGGGCTCGAATCCGCCTAGACTTGAAGAAGGAACGACAGAAACTGATACGCAAGAAGCAAATCAATGAGCTAGCACTGAGAGGGAAAGTACAGGAATTCAGAGTGTCACTGCAGAACAGGTACTCTGCTCTTAGCGGAGGAAACCAACCTTAGCGTAGATACAATGAATGATAATCTGACGAGTATCATCACGGAGTGTGCAGTGGAAGTTGGAGGCAGGGTAGCTAGACAGGACACCGGCAAGCTTTCCCAGGAAACGAAGAACCTAATTAAGAAGCGTCTGTATGGATTAGGGAGCATTAATTGAACACCAAAACTTTACGGGTCAGAACGAATGACGCATACGTTGGAGGGAGGAAGGGCAGTCGCCTTTTCCCAATGCCTCTGACAGCACCACTCCCCCCTCCCATTCGTCCTTTCGGCGTTCATCAGGTTTCCTATAGCTGTTTGGCAGATTACTTAAGAGAGTAGTGGGATAGTGTATCCCGCTCCCGCGTCATTACTTCGAGCACCATCCATCCCCTGCCTCGTGAAATAAGTGGCTGGATCCGTGCCTGGCCAAAAGCCCGGTCGTGACCACGAGGATCGCCAAGACGAGGAACATATACATGTAGGGGATGAAGCATACACCCTAAACGTGGTAATTCATAAATGCGAATTCGTGCACCTCTGTAGTAAGCGTTAGATAGTTTGGAGTGCACAGATTCTATAATAACCCTTACTACCGGTGCAATAAAATTACATTCGTCGAATATTTTTTTAAAGCATATATAGGTCAGCCTTCACCGACACAAAATAGATTCGAACAACGGAGGTGGTTAAGGTGGATACGATCGGTATTATGTGGCAATAAGTCGACGTTGAACTGACGTTCTCTAGCTATGCATTTGTGTCTACTGGAGTTAATTAAAAAACTGATCGTAATACTGTACTCTTGTTCAGTTGTCAAGGGCGGAAGTGGAGAGGGATAAGTACGGAATAAATAAATAAATAAATAATAATAAAATAAATAAATAAATAAATAAAATGCATACCACTGACCACTCGCTAGTCATAAATCTGTGCACACGTAGGCACGCTTATCCACTAAAGCGGGTGCCATCGGTACAAGAAGGGCGCGCAAAATATATGGGACAAGTAAGAAACAATGTCGGCCCTCTTGAATTGCTGCTCCCACGTGCGAGGCCGAGCCCCGCCCGCGCGCAAATTCAAGGCAACGAATACTTCCGTATTTTCAGAAAACCATTCCTTCGCTAATGGCGAACACTCCAGAGAGAGATCTCAAGCGGTGGAAAAAGACATTGCCAAAAGGGCCGCCTTCGCAGACAAGCATGTACCTTTGCTCGGGAAGCGATGCTCGAACGGTCTAAGCGTGTGAATGTTTGGCCTATGGACAACGCCTGTAGCTCACACACGGCGCTTATCGACGGGGCACGCCCATCTCAATGTGGTAGCCGAATACATTATTAGGCCGAGGCCCACTGTACGGCGATTCGCGGGGCGAAAGCAAGCAGCCCGCGTTCTCCAGTACACGCTGGCACTTTTCTCTTTTTTCTATTTTTCTAGGTCGTGCGCCGTGATGTCATGCTACGCGGAGCGTTTGCCTCGTTCCGTCAGCATTTCCTCGTCCGTCAGAATGGAAGAGTTTTCTCGGCAACCGGCTAGATGGCGCATGCAGCTTTGCCTCTGTCCCAAAGGAAGCCACATACAGAGTGACATTAGCCATATAGATTGCATAGAGGCATGTACAAGTAGTTTAAAGATACCCAAGTACCGAGAACTTCAGGGGGCGCGGCTATTGTAATCTGTAATCGTATGCTTTCGTCACCCCTCGACGTAACGCAGGCAGAACCACTTGTAGCATGGCCATTTGAGCACCCGCTCGTGCCAAAGAGACGTATTCCACCTCTTATTTTCAGAGTGCCTTGGCGATGAAATAAAAGAATAGAAGAGAGAGAAAAATGGCAGAAAAAACGAAAAACGAGGAAAAAAAAAGAAAACAGAACATAAACAAAAAAGGATTCTAACTCTGCTCGTGTCCACTAGTACGAAAACTGCCTTATTTTTTTAAAGGCGAAGCTTCTTAGGGTGTGGGTCTGTCCTTCCTCCGATTGTGTATGTAGCCCACGCGGTGGCACAACCCGAAATAGCGGTCCTTAGAACGTCTGCTGGATAGTGACACTTGTATATGATGAATAGATGGTGAAAACATGTGAGATGGCTGTACTTGGAGTGTTCACTAGATATACGGAGGACTGACGGACGCACAGACGGACAGGGGCGGACGGACGCACGGGCGGATAGACAGAGAGACGGCCGCACGAACAGACGCACGGACGAACGGACGGACACATGGAAGAACGGACGTACGAACGGACGGACAACGATGCACCGATGGTCACACGAATGGACGGACACACGGACGGACGCATGGACGGGCGGAAGCAAGAAGAACGAATGGGAGGAAGAAAGCACAGACGGACAGACGAATGCTTCGCCCCACCAATCATCATTCACTCCGTGGATATGCTGTTATTTTTTTATAGATATCCCTGACAGTAATACCCCTGTCGCTTTCCGCAACGAAAATCCACGCCAAGGCGAAAATATTTCCACAGCAGTGAAATGACACTGTAACAACTAATCAACAAAAGCTCGTTAATCATTTTAGTTATTGACTAATAATAAGAACTTGCAGTGCTTGACAATTGAGGCACAATCACTTTTAATAATGACAGAACTTGTAGTACGTAGTTCGAGATATTCGTCACCGAATTTAAAGGGCGAAATAGAGAGTGTTTGCGGATGCAGCGCGAGCGCTCTGTTACGTCAAAGCGGAAGTATACCCGTGAAAAGGAATGGCGAAATTTTAATGAAGGCGCCGCAGCCGTTTATCTTTTCAGGTGCATCCACCTTACTTCTGCGTGTGCTCAGTGTTTGCCTCTTATCTGTTTCTTT